>RWGY01000230.1:249475-294335 GCA_007726485.1 Eragrostis curvula
CCGTCGCCCGCCGCGCCCGCCCGGCGCCACGCTGCCGTCGCCCGCCGCGCCCGCCCGGCACCGCGCCTGCTCTCCACTGCGCCCGCCACCGCACCCGTCCTCCACTGTGCCCGCCCCGGCCCCAGACGCCGCCGCACCCTCACCCGGTGTCGCCCGGCATCCGCGCCCGCCCTCGCCGCCGCCCACGCCTGCGCCCGCCGTCGCCGTCGCGCCACCACCGCGCCTCCACCACCGCTCCTCCACCACTACTCCCCTGGCCAACGCGCCTCCACCACAACACCTCCACCACCGCTCCTCCATCACTGCTCCCCGTCAATCTGCTGCCCCGGCGCACTCGATCTGCTCCCCTCCGTCGATCTCCTTCCCCGTCGTTGACGACGAGCTTCCCGGCCCGGCCCGATCTCTCCCGTGCTGCCCCGGACCTCGTCGACGACCAGCTGCCCCGGTGCCTCCCGGTCGACGCGTTGCTGCCCCGGCGCCTCCCCTTCGACGCGCTGCTGCCCCGGCGCCTCGACGAGCTGCAGGCCCGGCGCCTCGACGAGCTGCAGCCCCGGCGCCTCCCCTGCCACCCGCCCCTCCGTCGCCGACGCCAACAGGGGTCCCCGACGCCCGGCCATCCCCCGACAGCTAGCTAGGTAAGTTTTTTTTCTTCTTTTGTTTTTTGAAATCAAATTGCAGAATGAATTGCTATGTGCTGGATTGAAATTTGTGGCTGGACTGAAATTTGGAACTAGAAAATGCTATGTGAAAGTGAATTGCTTGTAAATATGAATGGCTAGGTCAATTGAAATTTGAAATTGGATGTTAGATGTTAGGTATGGAATCAATTGTAGGTGAAACTGAAACTGAAAGTGATGTGGATGTTTGAATTTCACCAAGTGGTTGTTTCAATTCGATGTGGTATCCGGCCATTGTGCCGTTGATTCGTTGGATGTGATTGCCGGCCATCGTGCCGTTGTTTTCTTGCAGGTTTTGTGAACCTCTCCGTACAGGGGAGGTTCTGTCGAAATTTTGAATTGATGGCTTTATGTTTCATTCTTTGCAGGAGAGGAGAGGCTTTTCTGCCGTCTTCCACTCGGCACTTTGCAAACAGCAAGGTGAGACAAAAAAGCCCCTCTTTTTTCCATTCATGTCTGTAGTTAAAGCGTAACCTAGTTAGGCGTCTCCCGTTCAAAATAGATACACAGTTGGAGATATGCCGGATGGCTGCATATCTTTGACCGTATCTGTTTCGAATTGTCCACGTATTTGGACAGCCCGAGGATGCGTAGATGGGGTTTGTTTCCATGGTTTACTCCGGTTTGAGACAGAGTTTTGGCACCATCTCCCTGTTGTTCTCCGGATACACAATCTCCTTTCCAGGACGTGTATTACAATTAGGCATCGACGATGATGACGACATTCCCCCTTCGGTGCACGAGCAAGATGATATCGACATTCGTGATAGTGACGATGAGGAATGTGAACAAGATAATCCAGATGATGATGATTATTTCTAATACATGTATGGTGCATCTATTTAATATTTGCAGTACTATGTTCTATTTCTGTTTTATTAATTTTGCATCTATTTACTATTTGCAATTGTATATTACTTTCTAATTAAGTACTGATGGATTTAATCTTTTTAATTGCAGGTGATTGATTAAAGATGGTGGGCAGGGGTGTGGTGAGGTCGGTGAAGTCGATTTACGCAAGAGCCACTGGGAAGGGGACCGATGAAGCTTAGGGGTCCGGGGGCGGGAAGGGTCGATCGAAGAGTCGAGGCAGCAGAGGTGGCGGCAGGCGTCGAGGGAAGTCTGGGAGGGTTCCGTCGCCTTCTCCTTCTCCTTCCGCGCATGACTCTGGTGAGGAGGAGGAGGAGGACGAGCGGGAGGTGGGGGAGGAGCGGGAGGTGGAGGAGGAGCTACCTTTCGTGAACGGCTCTGAGACTTCTGAGGACGAGGAGGGGGAGGCTCCAGAGGAGCCTTCCGGTGTCTTTTCTCGCGGTCCCGCACAACTCCTGAGCCGATCGATTCCTGCGGATAGACGGCCTGTGATTCGACCTGTACTGCCTAGGTATGTAACTTTAAATGTTGTCGATAATTTCTCATTTTATTATATGTTCAAAATCATAATAGAAACTAACAATTTGTCCTTTTCACTTGGCAGGAGTTGGGATGTGATCACTCCAGGTGATCACGATCGCCCCCCCCCCCCCCCCCCAATGGCATCCTCGGTATTTTGTGCAGGCAGTGGTACCCGGGCGTCGTGCAGTACAAAGGCAAGCAGGAGCCGGCCTTGACGTGGGACCACTACAAAGTCGCTCAGGATTTGCCAGATTCGGGTGGCAGGTGTTTTGCCCACAAGGCGGAGCGGGTGATGATGGAGCTCTGGGTAAGTCTTCGTTGCACTGCATTGTCAATACATCGCTTTTGTTGGATAATATTGAAGTAATGAAAATATGCATCGCTTCTTTATCCAGGATTTCTTCATATGCGAGCCAGGCATGGAGGAGGTGGCGGCTCATGTGGTGAACAAATTATGTCAGAAACTCGTTCCTAACATGTGGTACGAGGCACTGATCCAGGCCGTCATAACCTACCACGCCCAGGTCCACAAGACGACGGTGAACAAAACTCAGGCACGAACCATGCAGCTGACCCGAGCACAATACCTTCTGGTAAACATGAATACTCAATTCTTCTCAAATACGCTTAATTTGAACTTCTTATATTTATATACTTGATGATGTGTAGGTGCCTCCGTCGTGGTTGGCCACCCATCACGCCACATGGGACTTTATGGCGAGAAGGTGGTGCGACCCCGAGTGGTGGGAACAGACGCACAAGGCTGCCCGGGAGCGGCGTTTGAAGATGGTTGGGCCAGCACACCATCAAGGCAGCCAAAGCCTTAACCAATACGCTAAGATCTACGTGACTTCAATTCTTCATTATGACACTCTTCAAATCAACATAATTTCTTATCATCTCTCTGGTTTCTTTGCAGTCGACGGCACATGGTGGCCAGCCTTGCGGCCAGTTCATGGCGTTTGTTTTGGCCCACACGGGCAAGGCAGAGTCTGAGGTCGACTTCAACCCGGAGGACCCCCCCCCCCCCCCCTCGGCGTACAGCAACGCCACCGTCCACAGTCGCATCAGTCAGTACACAGCAGCGGCAAGGCAGGTCCATGGGGAAGATTGGGACCCGAGCACCCACGACCTTGATGGAGAGCTCGTCATGAGGGTGGGTGGAGGCAAGAAGCATGGTCGGTACTGGATTGGCGACAGCACACTCGACACGGCCTCCACTCTGACCCTCTCGTAGATCCGAGCAAGGAGCACGGACTCAGCCCCGTCGATACGCCCACGGCCGACCGCGACACAGATCTAGATTGAGCAAATCCAGGTTATTTCTGTTTCATTCGACGTTCATTGATTTCGACATATGTTTGCTTTGCATTGTAACATTGGGATGTCATATTGTAGGCGTCGATGGAGGCGAAAATGGAGGAGAAGTTGCGGGAAGAGCGGGAGAGGTATGAGGCGCTGATGAGGTCGCAAATGGAGGCGATGTTCACGTACTTTCAACGTACCGGGGCGCCGCCGCCACCTCCAGACCTATTCCCGGGACTAGCTGGCGTTCCTCCTCCCGTTGGCGTTCCTCCTCCCGGCGGCGTTACTCCTAACGTCGGCGCTTCTCCAGCCGGCACTCCGGTGAGTCACTTGAGATACTTGGACTTTCATTTTTTCCCTCGCAATAGGATATCCAATGTCTTAGCTTCTATGAATCTTGTGTCAAATGCAATCTTTTGATTTTGCAGAACCAATCCGAGGCATCCAACTTTCCGATCTTGCCTACAAGCCCTTGGGCGGGGTGGCCACCTCAATGAACTTGTAGTTGTATTTCTATTTCATGAACCTACTATTCTTAGCTTGCATTTCGTGGACTTTTAGTTGTCGTTATCGAGCACTTTGTATTTGAACTATGTGGACACTTTGTATTTGAACTATGTGGCACTCTCTATGTGGACTTGAGGTGAATGTGATGTGATTTAGTGTTTGTGGTCATTTTATATTCTTGTGATGGTGATGATCAATACGTGTATCTGATGATGCTGATAATATATGTGTCGTTTATTTGTGATTGTGGTCCAGGTTGTAGCAAAAATAAACATTTTATTGCAACCTGGAATTATATTTTGCCGAGTGTCTGGTGCCTTTGCCGAGAGCCAGGGCCAGGCACTCGGCAAATGTCCAGGTTTTGCCGAGTGCAAATGTCAGAGGCACTCGGCAAACCATGGCTGACGGCCGCCGTTTGGGCCGTCAGCGTACCTTTATTTTGCCGAGAGCAATGGTAGCACTCGGCAAAGGGTTTGCCGAGTGCCCGACATTTGGCTCTCGGCAAACACCTCTTTGCCGACTGGAATTTGCCGAGAGGGGTTTGCCGAGAGTTACACTCGGCAAACCCTTTGCCGAGAGGGTTTAGGGTTTTGCCGAGTGCTCCTTGCACTCGGCAAATAACTGTTTTCGTGTAGTGATTTGGGCCAAATAAGTTATTTGACTCCACTAATTTTGGGCCATTGAAATCCCACACCACAACCATAGTATACCATGAGTTTTGTTTGGTTCATGGGCGTAGGCATTGTGAGGATTTTCGTGTTAGTACTTAGAAAAGTGAAAAATTTAAGAGCTTCGTAACATAGATATGGCACGATGTCCCTCCTGTAGTCACGTTCTACCATCCATGGTGCCAAGATAAGTAAATATGGTGTCCGAACTGATACCTGTACTTTAACGGCAGCATCTGGTGGCGATGGGCATTCATTCCAAAAATCCACAGATTTGAAGTCTTCGATGGATTAAGGGTCTTGTTGAGTCAGCCTGTTCTTACTTTGAACTCAAATTAAAATATGGATACAATATTTTATTTCATATATCTATCTTTAAGCAGGAGCTCTGACAAACATGACCATACATGCATACATGGATACAGACTAACAGACATACACACATATTTGTTATGTGCATAATGACTTGGTAAGGAGAAGACAAATGGTCAATGGAACAATTAAAAGGAAACTGACCACACATTTGCACGCATATATGCTACCTCTAGGTCGGCATGCAGGCATGTACCGAGAGAATTGAGGCCTTATTGTATTATATTGTAATATTAATGCACGCATGAATACTTAATTCATACGCATGGCAGACATGGGGTGTCGGCCGGCACCCGGCAGGGTGTCGATGCTGCAAAGGTTGATGCAAGTATTGGAGCACAGTGCAGAGATCCGCACTTTGCAAGTGGCAAACAGGAGTTCCCGCAACCTTCTTGTCAGGCCCTTACATACCGCAGTAGAGAAGCCATTGCATGGAGAATGACAATCATTGCGGCAGTCTTCCAGCACATCGGCCATCGCCGCAGGTCCCACGGACAACAAGACCAGCGTGATGCAGATTGCAACCACGACAACCTTCTTAACCAGGATGGCGCTGATGGCAGCCATTGATCGATCAGACGGAGTAGCTAGATGCAACTGTAGGCAGAGCTAGAGAAGGAGGGATAGACCAGAGGAGAAGATGTAGCTGATGATGTTTGATGCTGGCCTGGGACAGCAGGTGCTATTTATAGGGAAAATATTTCTCTAATGCCGAAGTACGTTACCTGCATACCCACATTAGCGCACAACTTTCCTTAATAAGTGATCAAATGATAACATGGGGTGCTAATTTCGAACTAGCACCATCAATTGACTCGACGGAGTTTATTATGCGCTTGTCATCAAGGTTTGAATTATCATGGAAGGCAAAAAAACTGCAAGGCCACGATTTTACAGTTTTGGCAAAAACCTTGAAAACCGCCGAGAAAACCGCACAAACGTTGATTTTGAATTTGGAATCGATTCGTGCGGTTTCGCAAAGACTGCGAGAAAGCCGCAAGGAAACCGCGGAGAAATGGTGATTTGCGTAAAGGAACTGCGCTGAAAAGGAAGAAAAGGAGAAAAATGTGAAGGAAAAAAGAGAGAAAATTGCCGCCGCGAGCCTTCTGCGCGGCTAACGCGGAAACCGCGCGGCATCCGCGGGAGGCGGGCGAGGCGACGTAGATGGGCGCGGGGCGGCGGCTGGTCATCCGGCCGGCTGCGGGTCGCCATGCTGAAACAACGCTCGTGACTCTGGGAGAAGAGGATAAGATCGGTTTCCTTTTTTTTCTTTTTCTCCTTTTTTTAAAACATTTTCTTGGCCGCGATTTTTCATGTTCTTGTTTCACAAATATTCCTCATATGTCGAATACTACCTATAACATTTTCGGTTTCAAATTTTGTCCAAGATTCAAATTCGAAATTCGTCAAACCGAAACAGCTCGGCCGCAGTTTCAGCGAAAACCGCAGTTTTTGCGCGGGGGCCATGGATGACCCCAGGTGGGGGACGACAAGTCCATTCCAGTCACACGTTGGGCTTGGGCACCTCATCTGGAATTTGGCCTGTTCCTGATAACTGGGCCCGATTCATTCCGCTTACGAGGCCCTCTGGCGGCGACACAGCACAAGGCTCCGCAACAAAATTTCGTTCGCAACTGTGGCTCACGCCTTCTCCATCGTCGGCGGCCACCCACCGGAGATGGGTGCCGCCGCGAAGCCCCTTCCTCTCGTCTGCTTCAAATGGCCGTGGAGTCCCAACTCACAGTCAGCGCCCAGCCCGAGCCCCAGCCCCTGCGGCGACCTTGAGCTCCCCTGGCTCTTCAAATCCATCCGCACCCTCGCGCAGGGCCTCCTCATCGCCGGCGACCTCCCTTCCCCCGCCTCTGCCGGCTACGGCGGTGGAGTAAGGGGACGGAAGCGGCAGACCGGCGTCGTGGCGGTGGAGGCGGACCACGGGGACGTGGAGCAGCGGGCCCTGGCGGCGGCGCTCGCGAGCGGGAGGCCCGCAACGGTGCTGGAGTTCTACTTGCCACGGTGCCGCCTTTGCGCGTCGCTGCAGGGCCTTGTAGCGGAGCTCGAGGATAGTGCCGGTGGATCGGCTAGCTTCGTGCTTGCCGACGCCGAGGACGACCGGTGGCTTCCTGAGGTGAGACACCTCTTCTTATCCTTTTGCAAATTGATCTGTCAAATCAACCCACTAGCCAACTCCTTAATTAGAACCAATGTCAACCATTAGATTGCACGTATCAAAAAAGGAAAAAACATTGGATTGCAGGTCCATGTAATAACTATATAAAAGGGTAAAATGTACATATCACCTGGAATTGATTGGTGCGCCATCCGATCTAAATCTTATCCAAACTGCAACTTATTCCACTACTAACACTTTTGGGGGGTTCAGCCATTGAAATGCATTTGCAAGCAGTCCGTTCGCCGTGTAATCAATGAAGCAGGGCTACCAACACGTGTAATCAATAGTATGCACAAATTTATTTATGTTTGTGAAATGCTCATGCAAAAGTAAACTAAATCTGCATTTTCTTGGACGGGATTGAAGCATAGTACTCGTACTGGATTGAAGGTCCGCGTCTTTTTTTAGCACTGTGATCTATTTTTGAAAATCTCTCATTACTTTCCCGTAGACTAATTGACAAGAAATTCGTTGGCCCGTGTTCGTACGTACAAACAGACCTGCAATTAAATAACACGGCTGGGGCCTGGGGCGGGCGTTGATTTGCCTCATTTGCTCACTTACACATATGATGCCACGGCCACATGTTAAAGCGTGTTGTACGTGTTCGAATCAATGATTAATCTGCATGAAGACGCCATACCTGATCGCTATCATCATTGAGCTATACGTCATTCTCCAAGGCCGCCCTGGACCAGGGGATGAACGCCTTTGTCTTCACATTCTACCGCCAAGCAGCAGCAGCGCTTGTATGAAATTGAAACTAGTGGCATCGCTGACTCGAGCGAGTTTATTATGCTCTCATGTTCCATTCCTCGCATATGAAATTAACTAAAGTGAGGTGATATCATTGCTTACCGTCCAAAGCATGCATGACACTGCCAGAGTGACTAGCAAAATAGAATATACTCAACTCATATCCACAAAGAAGATTTGGATCACAATTAGCGTTACAGTGCCAATGAACAGTGTGAGAGAACTGAAACCAATTGACCCCAGCATTGATGGCAAAATGGAGAGCCAGAACGAGCTAAAGATCAGAAGAAGAGAAGAAGAATTTCTTACTGCACTGTATTTTTCTTCCATTAAAATGTACTAGATTCAAGGCATAGTTGTGCTCAAGTGTCTCGATGCTTATCGGCAATAAAGCAGTGCCCTCACAAAGAAATGTACTTGTTTTTTTGGGTCTCACTGTGTAACATTTTACTATCACACTGGACGATGAAAGACTAATTTGTTTCGACTGTAAATGCTATATATATTATAGGGGCCATCAGAATGATAAATTATATTGGACATGCATCTTTTCTCTCCGCGATCATAACTTTTGGATATGTTGATCAACCACAGTCTCCATGAAAACTTTGTGATCGCGCTTCATTTGTTAGCATTTTATGATCACAACTGACGAAGACTATGACTGTATAAACGTGTTCCAATATATATGTTTAAGAATGGAAGTGCTACTTCGTAATGTTTGAAAGCAATATATCTGTGTTCACAAATGATGAAACAACAAATCCATGAATTATTTTCAACTCTATGACTAACGGGACACACCCTGGATCTAAGAAAAGGTAGCAGAAGAGGTCCACGTATCTTAAGGTTTGACCATGAGTTGCCATGGGCGTCTCACTGTTGATCACATCACCTAGTGGCCTGGTTTCCACCCTAACGAACCTAAATAATTGGGCTACGCTCAATTCTATTTCAAGGACTAACATTTTTCTTGTTTAAGATTTTGTGATCAGGCCTAATTTGTTTTTGTGGTCATATTAGTTACCATTTTATGATCATAAATCAATAAATCACAATTTGGAGTTCCTTAAGGAAAAGTACCACAAAAATTTTAAACTGAACATTGAAGATTTGAAGTCTTAATTGGATTATGGGTCTTTGTTGAGTCAGCTTGTTCTTACTTTGAACTCAAATAAAAATACGGATACAATACTTTATTTCACCTTATAAACCCAAAATACAACATAGATCTTCGAGCAGGAGCTCTGACAAACATGACCAAACATTCATACATGGATACAGACAAACAGACATACACACACATATTTGTTTTGTGCACAATGACTTCGTAAGGAGAAGACAAAATGGAACAATTAAAAGGAAACTGACCATACATTTGCACGTATATATGCTACCTCTAGGTCGGCATGCAGGCATGTACCGAGAGAATAGAGGCTTTATTGTATTATATTGTGATATTCATGAAGTAGAAGCTAATGCTAAATTCATACGCATGGCAGAGATGGGGTGTCGTCCGGCAGGGTGTCAATGCTGCAAAGGTTGATGCAGGTATTGGTGCACTGTGCAGACATCCGCACTTTGCAAGTGACAAACAGGAATCCCGGGAACCTACTTGTGAGGCCCTTGCATACCGCAGTAGAGAAGCCATCGCATGGAGAACGACACTCAGTTCGGCAGTCGTCCTGCACATCGGCCATCGCCGGAGGTCCCACGGACAACAAGACCAGAGTGATGCACATTGCAACAACGACAGCCTTCTTAACCAGGATGGCGCTGATGGCAGCCATTGATCGATCAGATGTACTAGCTAGATGCAACTGTAGGCAGAGCTAGAGAAGGAGGGATAGAGCACAGGAGAAGATGGCAATATGTAGCTGATATTTGATGCTGGCCTGGGACAGCAGGTGCTATTTATAGGGAAAAAAATTGTCTAATGTCAAACTACGTTACCTGCATACCCACATTAGCGCACAACTTTCCTTAATAAGTGATCGAATGATAACATGGGGTGCTAATTTCGATCTAGCACCATCATTGACTCGAGGGATGGAACTCGAGCACATAATAAACTCCCTTGGGTTAGCAATGGCGCTAGTTTCAATTAATTTCATATCTACACCCAAGTTGGTTCATTGTTACGCGGATTAATTGACAAGAACCTAATGGTGTACTCCACTAAATCCCCACACTAAAATTTTAGAACCATGGACGTAAAACATGATATGCCCATTGTTTGAGAATTTAGCAAGAACTGGCCTGAAAGCTATTCAGTTCATAACAACAAATCAATTTCTGCTGGAAAAGATACCTTTCAACATCAATAGAAATTTTGGTGTAACTTCTACAAGGTTTTCTTTATGGATCTCAAACCTAGTAAACATCAAATAAACAAAAAACTGAACAAATCAATAAGTTTCCCAAAGTGGCTACTACTAAGAGCATCTCTAAAGGAGCTCCATAAACTCTCCTTAAATCAAAATAATGAAGTTCAATAAAAAAAAAATCTCCAACAGCACCCCAATATTTCCCCTAACTTTTTCCTACCCTCTAAACTCCCCTCATTTGTAGCTATAATAAACATGGGAAAAATAGGGGTCTCCATTGCTTCTCTTTCCAATAGAATTAATGTCTTTGTTCCCTCAAATGCTTATGTGAACCAATCAAAAGCGTTTTTTGATCCAATTGTAGAAAGGACCTTTGGAGGATGGAAGAAAATTGTCCCGCAAATTTTTTTTGGTTGCTCCTAAAAATAAGTTTGGGCCAATTTTATGAGGATCTCTTAGCTTGGAGGACTTGCCCCTCATAAATCTTTCATTATTAGCATGTATTAATTAATGCGAGTAAAAACTTGCCGCGCAGGAATAGGAACTTTAACTTCCACCTCGGCGTCAAATTTACCTATAAAAAATTGTCTGAAAAAAGCTAGGTTCTACCAGAAAAAGTTACCCTTCGAGTGAAAAACAACATTTTGCTAAGACTTCCATCAAATTCATGTACTTCTCTTCTTTTCTCTTTCTCCTCCTTCCTTCTTCCTCATTCTTTGTCATGCATATTCATGTACTGGTTTGAGGGTCGATGTTTCCTTTTAGCACTTTGTTTATATTAATGCAAATCTCTTTCGTCCCCCGTACCATTTGAAAAAACAATTTAGCTTGTCCTATTTTCTTGTACTAATTGTAATTATGTAACATGACTTGTGGGCGCTGATTCGCCTGGCTTTCTTACGTTCACATGTGACTCTATGGGCATGTGTGAATATGTACGTAGTTGTATCTTATGCGCGAAAAAAAGTACGTACTTTTATGTATGATCATGCAAATCTACCTGCAGGCTACAGTTCATGTTGGAAGCTCTTATATGTCTCCTAGCTGATCGATCGATCATAAACTACATCCATCTAGTCTCTGGGGTAAAAGCTTATAATTGGGTAATGAAAGGGACTCGGTGCTTGCTTTTAGTGGCAATTGTGGAGGGTATCGCTCGTGGGACATAAACATACCTGCAAGATCGCTATGCAAAAGCAGTTATATATATTGTCAACCCACATGTGGTGTTCACTGCTAAGATCATCAAGTACATCAAAGAAAAGAGTGCAAAGGGTCAGAGGCACATGGTTATTAGGAGAACATGTAATAGGGATTTCGTCTTTGAAGTCTTGTTGCGGGGAAAGAACGGACTTGGGATTGGTCGATCAGAAGTGACTATAGAATGCACCTTGTGACCCACGATCATGTCAGCCAACCCAATAGGCCATGCCTAGCAGCAGCAGTGGAATCGGGATATGAGAGCCAAATCAGAAAAAATCGAAACAAACAAGTGCGGAACGATTAGGGTGGGCACGTGAGCCCATGAACGCTGGTTACGTAGCGAAGGACGAGGTGTGCGGGAGGCGTCGAGGCCTCGCTTACACGAGCCCGATGGTTCCCGGTTTGGGGAAGCTTTCCCCTGTTTTCACGTTTTGGAAACGCAAATGCTGGTAATGGTAAAAGCTCTCCAGGGCCTATATCACTTCCATAGATCACTACTCTTTTTTTTAGGGCCCGTTTGGATCCCCGTAATTGGGCTGAATTGGATCTCTTTCCATGAGCTGGCCTGTTTGGATGTCATGCGAAATCGAATCGTCATTTCTGGCCCTTTCTAAACATCAAACTAATGGCCCGCAACACATTCGGACCTCAAACCACACGAAACGCTCGCAATTCTGCTCTACCCGATCTCTCCTCGACCTCGACCACCGGCGCCGCATCGCCGGAAGGCTTGCACGCCGTCGTCGCCAAAAGATCAGCGGCGAAGGATCCCCGCATCCGGCGACAGATCCCCGCAGCCTGCGACGGATCGGCGGCGACGGATCTCTGCCTCGTCCCCGGCACCGACAGTCGCGGCCCAGGCTTCTTTTGCCTCCCGATCTCCATCTACGCGGTGTGAGGGCGTGGACTTCTTTGTCGGCATCTCTTTGCCAAGGGCGACGAGGCATCCAGCATCGCCGATTTGAGGCTCGACTTGCGCACGGGGGTGCTATCCCGGTCAGGCCAGGGAGCGCAAGCAAGCAAAGGCAAGTACTCCATGTAGCAGTTTCTGCGTGTACGCGTTCAATAATTTGCATAACAGAGTCTCCTCTGATGCTTGTCAGACTGCGTGTATTTACCATCGTTGATCGTTCCTTTGAATGAGATGGTCTAAAGAACTCTTGGATTCAATATTATACTGATTCTACATGCAAGTCCCCAAACAGCGTTTTGATTTCAATTCTAGAAATTTAATTCTGTGTACAGCCAAACAAGAAAATTAGAAATGATTTTGTTTCCGGATGATTCAATTCGAGTTGATTCAATTCTTGAAATTTGATTCGACTTTCATTTCTGGGAAACCAAACGGGCCCTTAGAGAATTCTATGGATCAGTATTGTTTACAACTTAGTGAAGCTCGAGGATAGTGCCGGTGGATCGGCTAGCTTCGTGCTCGCCGACGCCGAGGACGACCGGTGGCTTCCTGAGGTGAGACACCTCTTCTTATCCTTTTGCAAATTGATCTGTCAAATCAACCCACTAGCCAACTCCTTAATTAGAACCAATGTCAACCATTAGATTGCACGTATCAAAAAAGGAAAAAAACATTGGATTGCAGGTCCATGTAATAACTATATAAAAGGGTAAAATGTACATGTCACCTGGAATTGATTGGTGCGCCATCCGATCTAAATCTTATCCAAACTGCAACTTATTCCACTACTAACACTTTTGGGGGGTTCAGCCATTGAAATGCATTTGCAAGCAGTCCGTTCGCCGTGTAATCAATGAAGCAGGGCTACCAACACGTGTAATCAATAGTATGCACAAATTTATTTATGTTTGTGAAATGCTCATGCAAAAGTAAACTAAATCTGCATTTTCTTGTACTGGATTGAAGCATAGTACTCGTACTGGATTGAAGGTCCGCGTCTTTTTTTAGCACTGTGATCTATTTTTGAAAATCTCTCATTACTTTCCCGTAGACTAATTGACAAAAAATTCGTTGGCCCGTGTTCGTACGTACAAACAGACCTGCAATTAAATAACACGGCTGGGGCCTGGGGCGGGCGTTGATTTGCCTCATTTTCTCACTTACACATATGATGCCACTGCCACATGTTAAAGCGTGTTGTACGTGTTCGAATCAATGATTGATCTGCATGAAGACGCCATACCTGATCGCTATCATCATTGAGCTATACGTCATTCTCCAAGGCCGCCCTGGACCAGGGGATGAACGCCTTTGTCTTCACATTCTACCGCCAAGCAGCAGCAGCGCTTGTATGAAATTGAAACTAGTGGCATCGCTGACTCGAGCGAGTTTATTATGCTCTCATGTTCCATTCCTCGCATATGAAATTAACTAAAGTGAGGTGATATCATTGCTTACCGTCCAAAGCATGCATGACACTGCCAGAGTGACTAGCAAAATAGAATATACTCAACTCATATCCACAAAGAAGATTTGGATCACAATTAGCGTTACAGTGCCAATGAACAGTGTGAGAGAACTGAAACCAATTGACCCCAGCATTGATGGCAAAATGGAGAGCCAGAACGAGCTAAAGATCAGAAGAAGAGAAGAAGAATTTCTTACTGCACTGTATTTTTCTTCCATTAAAATGTACTAGATTCAAGGCATAGTTGTGCTCAAGTGTCTCGATGCTTATCGGCAATAAAGCAGTGCCCTCACAAAGAAATGTACTTGTTTTTTTGGGTCTCACTGTGTAACATTTTACTATCACACTGGACGATGAAAGACTAATTTGTTTCGACTGTAAATGCTATATATATTATAGGGGCCATCAGAATGATAAATTATATTGGACATGCATCTTTTCTCTCCGCGATCATAACTTTTGGATATGTTGATCAACCACAGTCTCCATGAAAACTTTGTGATCGCGCTTCATTTGTTAGCATTTTATGATCACAACTGACGAAGACTATGACTGTATAAACGTGTTCCAATATATATGTTTAAGAATGGAAGTGCTACTTCGTAATGTTTGAAAGCAATATATCTGTGTTCACAAATGATGAAACAACAAATCCATGAATTATTTTCAACTCTATGACTAACGGGACACACCCTGGATCTAAGAAAAGGTAGCAGAAGAGGTCCACGTATCTTAAGGTTTGACCATGAGTTGCCATGGGCGTCTCACTGTTGATCACATCACCTAGTGGCCTGGTTTCCACCCTAACGAACCTAAATAATTGGGCTACGCTCAATTCTATTTCAAGGACTAACATTTTTCTTGTTTAAGATTTTGTGATCAGGCCTAATTTGTTTTTGTGGTCATATTAGTTACCATTTTATGATCATAAATCAATAAATCACAATTTGGAGTTCCTTAAGGAAAAGTACCACAAAAATTTTAAACTGAACATTGAAGATTTGAAGTCTTAATTGGATTATGGGTCTTTGTTGAGTCAGCTTGTTCTTACTTTGAACTCAAATAAAAATACGGATACAATACTTTATTTCACCTTATAAACCCAAAATACAACATAGATCTTCGAGCAGGAGCTCTGACAAACATGACCAAACATTCATACATGGATACAGACAAACAGACATACACACACATATTTGTTTTGTGCACAATGACTTCGTAAGGAGAAGACAAAATGGAACAATTAAAAGGAAACTGACCATACATTTGCACGTATATATGCTACCTCTAGGTCGGCATGCAGGCATGTACCGAGAGAATAGAGGCTTTATTGTATTATATTGTGATATTCATGAAGTAGAAGCTAATGCTAAATTCATACGCATGGCAGAGATGGGGTGTCGTCCGGCAGGGTGTCAATGCTGCAAAGGTTGATGCAGGTATTGGTGCACTGTGCAGACATCCGCACTTTGCAAGTGACAAACAGGAATCCCGGGAACCTACTTGTGAGGCCCTTGCATACCGCAGTAGAGAAGCCATCGCATGGAGAACGACACTCAGTTCGGCAGTCGTCCTGCACATCGGCCATCGCCGGAGGTCCCACGGACAACAAGACCAGAGTGATGCACATTGCAACAACGACAGCCTTCTTAACCAGGATGGCGCTGATGGCAGCCATTGATCGATCAGATGTACTAGCTAGATGCAACTGTAGGCAGAGCTAGAGAAGGAGGGATAGAGCACAGGAGAAGATGGCAATATGTAGCTGATATTTGATGCTGGCCTGGGACAGCAGGTGCTATTTATAGGAAAAAAATTGTCTAATGTCAAACTACGTTACCTGCATACCCACATTAGCGCACAACTTTCCTTAATAAGTGATCGAATGATAACATGGGGTGCTAATTTCGATCTAGCACCATCATTGACTCGAGGGATGGAACTCGAGCACATAATAAACTCCCTTGGGTTAGCAATGGCGCTAGTTTCAATTAATTTCATATCTACACCCAAGTTGGTTCATTGTTACGCGGATTAATTGACAAGAACCTAATGGTGTACTCCACTAAATCCCCACACTAAAATTTTAGAACCATGGACGTAAAACATGATATGCCCATTGTTTGAGAATTTAGCAAGAACTGGCCTGAAAGCTATTCAGTTCATAACAACAAATCAATTTCTGCTGGAAAAGATACCTTTCAACATCAATAGAAATTTTGGTGTAACTTCTACAAGGTTTTCTTTATGGATCTCAAACCTAGTAAACATCAAATAAACAAAAAACTGAACAAATCAATAAGTTTCCCAAAGTGGCTACTACTAAGAGCATCTCTAAAGGAGCTCCATAAACTCTCCTTAAATCAAAATAATGAAGTTCAATAAAAAAAAAATCTCCAACAGCACCCCAATATTTCCCCTAACTTTTTCCTACCCTCTAAACTCCCCTCATTTGTAGCTATAATAAACATGGGAAAAATAGGGGTCTCCATTGCTTCTCTTTCCAATAGAATTAATGTCTTTGTTCCCTCAAATGCTTATGTGAACCAATCAAAAGCGTTTTTTGATCCAATTGTAGAAAGGACCTTTGGAGGATGGAAGAAAATTGTCCCGCAAATTTTTTTTTGTTGCTCCTAAAAATAAGTTTGGGCCAATTTTATGAGGATCTCTTAGCTTGGAGGACTTGCCCCTCATAAATCTTTCATTATTAGCATGTATTAATTAATGCGAGTAAAAACTTGCCGCGCAGGAATAGGAACTTTAACTTCCACCTCGGCGTCAAATTTACCTATAAAAAATTGTCTGAAAAAAGCTAGGTTCTACCAGAAAAAGTTACCCTTCGAGTGAAAAACAACATTTTGCTAAGACTTCCATCAAATTCATGTACTTCTCTTCTTTTCTCTTTCTCCTCCTTCCTTCTTCCTCATTCTTTGTCATGCATATTCATGTACAGGTTTGAGGGTCGATGTTTCCTTTTAGCACTTTGTTTATATTAATGCAAATCTCTTTCGTCCCCCGTACCATTTGAAAAAACAATTTAGCTTGTCCTATTTTCTTGTACTAATTGTAATTATGTAACATGACTTGTGGGCGCTGATTCGCCTGGCTTTCTTACGTTCACATGTGACTCTATGGGCATGTGTGAATATGTACGTAGTTGTATCTTATGCGCGAAAAAAAGTACGTACTTTTATGTATGATCATGCGAATCTACCTGCAGGCTACAGTTCATGTTGGAAGCTCTTATATGTCTCCTAGCTGATCGATCGATCATAAACTACATCCATCTAGTCTCTGGGGTAAAAGCTTATAATTGGGTAATGAAAGGGACTCGGTGCTTGCTTTTAGTGGCAATTGTGGAGGGTATCGCTCGTGGGACATAAACATACCTGCAAGATCGCTATGCAAAAGCAGTTATACATATTGTCAACCCACATGTGGTGTTCACTGCTAAGATCATCAAGTACATCAAAGAAAAGAGTGCAAAGGGTCAGAGGCACATGGTTATTAGGAGAACATGTAATAGGGATTTCGTCTTTGAAGTCTTATTGCGGGGAAAGAACGGACTTGGGATTGGTCGATCAGAAGTGACTATAGAATGCACCTTGTGACCCACGATCATGTCAGCCAACCCAATAGGCCATGCCTAGCAGCAGCAGTGGAATCGGGATATGAGAGCCAAATCAGAAAAAATCGAAACAAACAAGTGCGGAACGATTAGGGTGGGCACGTGAGCCCATGAACGCTGGTTACGTAGCGAAGGACGAGGTGTGCGGGAGGCGTCGAGGCCTCGCTTACACGAGCCCGATGGTTCCCGGTTTGGGGAAGCTTTCCCCTGTTTTCACGTTTTGGAAACGCAAATGCTGGTAATGGTAAAAGCTCTCCAGGGCCTATATCACTTCCATAGATCACTACTCTTTTTTTTAGGGCCCGTTTGGATCCCCGTAATTGGGCTGAATTGGATCTCTTTCCATGAGCTGGCCTGTTTGGATGTCATGCGAAATCGAATCGTCATTTCTGGCCCTTTCTAAACATCAAACTAATGGCCCGCAACACATTCGGACCTCAAACCGCACGAAACGCTCGCAATTCTGCTCTACCCGATCTCTCCTCGACCTCGACCACCGGCGCCGCATCGCCGGAAGGCTTGCACGCCGTCGTCGCCAAAAGATCAGCGGCGAAGGATCCCCGCATCCGGCGACAGATCCCCGCAGCCTGCGACGGATCGGCGGCGACGGATCTCTGCCTCGTCCCCGGCACCGACAGTCGCGGCCCAGGCTTCTTCTGCCTCCCGATCTCCATCTACGCGGTGTGAGGGCGTGGACTTCTTTGTCGGCATCTCTTTGCCAAGGGCGACGAGGCATCCAGCATCGCCGATTTGAGGCTCGACTTGCGCACGGGGGTGCTATCCCGGTCAGGCCAGGGAGCGCAAGCAAGCAAAGGCAAGTACTCCATGTAGCAGTTTCTGCGTGTACGCGTTCAATAATTTGCATAACAGAGTCTCCTCTGATGCTTGTCAGACTGCGTGTATTTACCATCGTTGATCGTTCCTTTGAATGAGATGGTCTAAAGAACTCTTGGATTCAATATTATACTGATTCTACATGCAAGTCCCCAAACAGCATTTTGATTTCAATTCTAGAAATTTAATTCTGTGTACAACCAAACAAGAAAAATAGAAATGATTTTGTTTCCGGATGATTCAATTCGAGTTGATTCAATTCTTGAAATTTGATTCCTGGAAAGACTTTCATTTCTGGGAAACCAAACGGGCCCTTAGAGAATTCTATGGATCAGTACTGTTTACAACTTATTACACACTCCAAACCGACCTGCAAGCCCATGGAAACAAGTCCATTCCGGTCAAACATTGGGCTTGGGCATCTCATCTGGAATTCGGCCTGGTCCTGATAACTGGGCCCGTTTCATTCCGCTTACGAGGCCCACTGGCAGCGAAACCCTGCACAAGGCTCCCCACCAAAATTTTGTTCGCACCTGCGGCTGACGCCTCCCCCCTCGTCGGCGGCCACCCACCGGAGATGTCCGCAAAGCCACCTCCTCTCGTCTGCTTCAAATGGCCGTGGAGTCCCAACCCACAGTCCGGGCCCAGCCCGAGCCCCAGCCCCTGCGGTGACCTCGAGCTCCCCTGGCTCTTCAAGTCCATCCGCACCCTCGCGCAGGGCCTCCTCATCGCCGGCGACCTCCCTTCCCCCGCCTCTGCCGGCTACGGCGGCGGAGTAAGGGGACGGAAGCGGCAGACCGGCGTCGCGGCGGTGGAGGCGGACCGCGGGGACGTGGAGCAGCGGGCCCTGGCGGCGGCGCTCGCGAGCGGGAGGCCCGCGACGGTGCTGGAGTTCTACTCGCCGCGGTGCCGCCTGTGCGCGTCGCTGCAGGGCCTTGTGGCGGAGCTCGAGGAAGGTGCTGGTGGATCGGCTAGCTTCGTGCTCGCCGACGCTGAGGACGACCGGTGGCTTCCTGAGGTGAGGCACCTCTTCTTCTCCTTTTGCAAATTGATCTGTCAAACCAAATTCGACAGATTTGTTGTTTTGTAACCAACGGAGGAGAACCTTTGCCTCGTTAATTTCATTGGATTAGTCGTGTTACAATAGATTTTGTGATGAATTGCTGTAATACGTTTTGATTTGTAGAAGCTAGAATATTAGCTGTTGTATTGTAAAAAGAATAACCTTTGACGAGATAATTGGGTTCCATTCACCGATTTTCAATAGCAGTAACGGTTAAAGAAATACAGATAGGTCATTGCACCATTTGGACCAAATAAATTTTTTGACTCCACTAATTTAGGACCAATGTATACCACTAAGTTTGGTTTGGTTCATGGGCGTAGGTATTGTGAGGATTTTCATGTTAGTTCTTAAAACAGTGAAATTTAGGAGCTTTGTAACATAGATATGACTATCCCTCCTGTAGTCACGTTCTACCATCCATAGTGGCCAAGATAAGTAAATATGGTATCTGAACTGATACCGGTACTTTAATGGTAGCATCTGGTGGCGATGGGCATTCCTTCCAAAAATCAGTGTGATTTGGTGAAGATTGATGGAGACGGGCAGAAGCAATAATTAGTTGAACTTAGTATACGTTGTCCTCTGGAGTGCTGAGTTACAACGATGCCTTATAGTGTGATGTCTTCTTCTCGCTCAAACACACCATTTTCTTTCACCAATGCTGCATCAATCATCCCGTGTGAAGAAAGAAAGTGTGGTAAGATGTATATTTGCATATACTTATTACTATCTTTCATAGGTCAACAGGATGGGCTATTTTTCAGAAGAACAAGAGTTGAGAACTCAAGATAGCTTTACTTGAGGGCTGAAAGAAAAATCCTGTGCTGAGAACTTTGTGTATATAGCTGTTTGATAATTCTTGCTATCATTTGAAACACGAACTAGTGTGATTTTGGGTATGAACTGCAAAAGTTATAGTTCATTGTATCTCTGTTCCTTTTCGAGACATTGTAAAATATGAAATTATCAGTTTTTCTCATTTGGATGAAACAGCTAGACTTTACTCTGTAGGTTAGGTTGCTGAAATAACCACAGCCTTCTCTATTTTTTCCCCGAATATGGAGGACAGCTGCTTAACTTCGTATTATAGGTAGGTAGGTAGGTAGGTAGGTATGTATGTATGTATTATAGGGCCTCCTCATCATGAGGGGTTGTGACACTTGAACTTGTAGCACCTAGTATTAAATAAAACCCTACCAGAACTACCAAGACTAGTTCATCCTAGCCCCTGGCACAGGCTTCTCTGTTTATATTATCCTTGATTGGAAAATAAAATTCATATAAATAGTAGCATAATCTTGCAGTGAAAGCTGAAACTGGAAATCTCTTGGGCTTTATAGGTTGCTAGACTTTACTCTTCTGCCACCTTTTGTGTGTGTCTGCGTGTAGAGATCATAATGCTCCAAACTTCAATGTGAAAACTGAAAGTGCTCATTCTATGTAAGCTAGAGAAATCATAACACCTATAGCTTCTCAAGAAATAAACAGAATTTTCATTTAATTATCATTTTTTGGTCGAATTTGAGTTGAGAACTGTTTTGTTGACTTTCCAAACAAAGAACACAGACAGCTCTTAGGCTCGGATAATAGCTTATGTTATTTGACTGAAGTTCACAAAATATCCTGTGCTCAACTGAAAGAAGTGAAGATTGTGAAGGTGGTTACTTCACAATTTCAGCTGTTGTATTTGTCTATGGTCCCCTAGCTATCCTTTAGTGCGTCATATTATGGGGCATGATGATTTATGCCTGATTAAGGATTTCTAAACCAATAATACCATGTGAAAGCCTTGGTACCCTTGAATGAGTATATTTTATTTTGTTGTCCTGTTATCTTGCATATTTGGTACTTGCTTTGTATATTTCTTTTGTAGTTTTGTTAACTTTCTAAAGAATAGTAACTGATCCCATAGATCTACGTAGTTGCTTAAGATTAACTATTCTTCTTAATCTTAATCAATGATTTCTTATATAGAGAGAACGGCCCTTGCAAATTGCAAATACTAATTTGTTAAGAACCAATCGAATTGAAGTCATAGTGTCATCATTGGCAGGAATCGATATATTTGCTAGATCTGGGTCACAATTTCTAACTCCCTTAATATTTTCTTCATTTTGTTTGGACATCCAACGACTGGAGTTGCTTGTTTTCTTTCCTAGTGAAAGTGCTCAATGTTGTGACTATTTTAACATCCTAACAACAACTTCTGCCTTTTTCATTTGCAGCTTCTGCATTATGACATCAGATATGTCCCTTGCTTTGTGCTTCTGGACAAGCATGGCAGAGCTTTAGCGAAGACTGGAGTACCAACCAGCAGGCAGCATGTTATCGCCGGTCTCCATCACCTCCTGAAGATGGAGCAACCATCTGGGCATGATAGGAACTAGAGTGCACCTCCACCATGAAGCCAGATTATCCAGCAAGTTCCGTAGCAGCAAAGCCTAATTTTCACAATAGTATTTTTGTTTGACAAGCATGAAAATGAACCATGTTGATACCTCAAACCCTCAATTCTTTAGCCGATTAATAATAGTATATATTGGTATTTCCTAGGCGCAAAAGTAGTGGATGTGATATTCTTTTTATTGGGTCATAGCAACCATAGTGTGATAAAATCTGGCTTAAACATAGCCTTCCTGCTTTCCTTTTTTAGTTTTCTTTGAGAATTATCGATGGTTTATAAAATTTCTGCAGTGTTTTTCAACAAGCAAGTGTAATGGCTTGCCCTTTAGATATATGATGCCATAGCTTAGCCTCATATGTATATTATGTATCAATCTGAGCCTTGTCACAATAGGAGAGTGGCTTGTTATCACGGTGACTCCATGCCGCACAATCTTAGGTGCACATGCTTTTTGTATCGTGTGTGGTAAGCCATCGCCACCAGATTTCCCATCAAATGCAGCTCATTTCTAGCTGAGCACAAAGCGACCGCTACTATAGTTCAAAAGCTGTTTGCTTCTGAAACCCAAACCCCAACTTACTATGCATACAAATTGGTTGGTTGCAGCAAAAGAAGATGCATATGTACAGTGGTACCCTTTTTTTGTAGCATACATATGATAGCATTTCTATAGCTATGCCAGAAGAAATTTGAGCTGGAGAATTTGTATGGTCGTGATTGGGAAGTTGACACAAACATCAGCACCACAAAGATTGGTGCCAAGACATTCAAAAGAGCCACAGAACTGAAGGTAAAAAAAAAAAGTTCTACAACGGTCCATTTTCAGAATGTTTCGGAAAGAGACAAAAGAGATAAAATACGAGGAAAGAATATATGTATAACTAATTCTTTATGATAAAATAATGACATTTAAATGTTCGAATAAGAATGTTCTGTTCAGTGCAAAGCAATTTACTAGTTAGAATATGCCAACCTTATCATGTTACAAAAACATGTCGCAAATTACAGCACCACAAAATTAAAAAAAAAAAAAAAAGAGAAAAAGGAACTCCATCTGATGTGACCCTTCAACACTTGCATGTTGAGAGATGGGCATTGCAGAATTCATTAGTTCTCCTGAGTCATTTGCAATATCACTTACCATATAGTCAGGAAGTTTGAAGTTATTACTCATTATTAAACATGGTGTCATAACACGCATGCATGATAGTCTTCCAGTACAATCAGATTTGCTCTATGGCATCGGAAGGAAGTAACCACACCGGGAAATCAAGGTTGTCCTCTTCAACATTGTGAAGTAGTAAGTTGACAGCCAAAGGCCTCATCCTACCATCTCTCATGTTGTACACAAAGCTATCATAATGGCTAAAATAGTCTGGAACAAAGTAGATATGATCCCCTTCAACTCCGTCGTGCAGATTGGTGGGAAAGGACTTGCAGCCACCTGAGTCAACAAAAATACAATCGCCATCAAAGTTGTCAATCTTGATGAGCCCTTTAGGATTTGTACTGAAGTCTACTACAAACACCTCAACTTTAACAACCGAACGCTTGGTATATCCATCATAGTATCTGATTATTAATAACAGATTTCCACGCCACACCACCATGTTGCAACTCATTGAGTGCCAGATGGGCTGTGGCTGAAGCGGTTGAGTCACACACTGCTCAACACGTGAGACAATGACACCACGATCATCCTCCTCGAGTTCAAACACGTAAAGGAGTGCAAAAGGCCTCTGGAGCACATAGAGCTTCCCCTGGTAGAAAGCAAGATCCACTGACCCTTGGATATCAAAACCAACACAAACATTCCAAGACATCATCCCAGGCTGCCAGAGAGCAATCTTTTGATCAGCCCTGTTGTAAAAGGAAGCAGCAACTACGTACTTGGATCCTGATTCAGGTGATGCGGACAAGATCACTTGGTGGAGCGACATGACTGGGTCATTGACTCTGAAATGGAGCTGACGGAGGCCATTGATGACAGGGAGAATCTTCAAGGAGTAACAAGAAAAATCAAAACGTAAAGTGTGTGATCTTGGTAAACGAACCACGGCATGGGAGAAAGCATTCAGCAGGAAGCACTCCTCATCAGCATCGCTGCAAAACGCAATGCGATCCTTGCTGGGAGCCACGCCCACAAGCCATCCATCAAAAGAGCCCACAAAGCGGACACGATCAGCTCCCACCTCCTCAGGCATTGGGACACAGCGCAGGATACGCAACGAACCCCTGGAGGACAAGCTCGCGAACTTGAACATTGGGCTCACCAGCAGGGGCAGCGGTGGGGGCAGCACGTGGATGCGGCCGCCAGAACGCCAATGCCGGCACACGGACCGCACGCTAGCGCGATCAGCGAGACACGGGAGACAACGGAGCACGATCCCTAGGATATCAGGATGAAGACCCGCCCACGGTGATGCCCCCGCGTCAAACTCCAGTATTGATCTCTTCAGCGACCTTCCGTCGAACGCCTCACCTGCATGCACAAGCCACTTCTTGTCACGCTCCTCAGACCACGACGGCAAACAACGAAGAAGAAGCACAATTACAGGGTATGAGAAACTCTGACCGGAAGTGTCCGACGCCGTAGAGGACCGTCTCCGCCTCCGCCGGGTTCCATGACTCACAGACAATTCGTCGAACATGTTGCCTCCTGCATGACAGCCACCGCGGAAACCGTGAGAGCGTTGCCCCGTGAGGGACGCGAACGGGTCCAGGTGGGTGTCGAAGCTCACCTGAGTCTGAGTTTCCCGTGCTAGATTCCATGGTCGCCTGCTGGCTGCTGGCAGCCGCCAGGGCTCGCCGCGTCACGGCGTCAGGGCGAAGTGCGTCTTGGTTTCTTTTTTTTTTTAGAATGCGTCTTGGTTTGTTTGCCAAGCCGCGAACGCGAAGTTGGGACGAAAAGCGGCTTTCCAAACTGCTGATCTTAAATCGGACGGACGCCGTCACCCCGAACTGAAGTGGGGTATTTGACAGTTGACACGGTGACTCCATGCTGAACCATCTTTTGCTGTACTACCAGCTCACTCGATTTCAGGAATGCCTACTGACGACAAATGGTTGCCCACTGACATATGAAAACTAAAAATAGTTTTGCAACGGTCCATTTCCAGAATGTTTCAGAAAGAGTCAAAATAAACGGGGAAACTATACACCTACAAGCTGATTCTTTGTAACAAAATCAATGACATTTGAATGTTTGAATAAGAATGGTCTATTCTGAGCAAAGCAATTTACTTGAAATTTCAGAATATCTCAACATACTCCTTGTGTATTTGTCACACAAACAAGGCACAAATTCCCGCACCGGAAAACAGAAAAGGAAAAAAGAACACCAACAGATGTGACACCTCAACAGTGGCATGTTGAGACATGAGCAAAGCAGAATTAATTAGTTCCTCTGTCATTTACAATATCACGTACCATATAACCAGGAAATTTGTAGGAGTAACTCATTACGGAGTATTACATAAAACTCATTACAGAGTATTACATAAACATGGTGTCATAACACGCCATGCATGATAATCTTCCACTAGGATCAGATTTGCTCTGCAGCATCAGAAGGAAATAACCACACCGGGAAATCAAGGTTGTAGTCTTCAAGATTGCGAAGCAGTAGAGAGACAGCAAAAGGCCTCATTGTACCATCTCTCATGTTGTACACAAAGCTATCATAATGGTTGAAATAGTCTGGAACAAAGTATATGGTCACCTTCAACTCCATTATGCAGACTGGCAGGAAAGGACTTGCAACCTCCTAAGTCGACAAAGATACAATCCCCATCAACATTGTGAATCTCGATGAGCCCTTTAGGGTTTGTACTGAAGTCTATTGCAAACACATCAACTTTAACAACCGCTCTCCTGTTATATTTATCATGGGATCTGATTATTAACAACAGATTTCCACGCCACACAACCATGTTGCAACTCTTGGAGCACTGGCTGAGCTGTGGCGGAAACGGCTCAGTCATACAACACTCAACACGAGAGACAATGACACCACGATCATCCTCCTCGAGTTCAAACTCATAAAGGAGCGGAAAAAGCCTCCGGAACACATAGAGCTTCCCCTGGTAGAAAGCAAGATCCACTAGCCCAACAATATCAAAACCAACGCAAACATGCCAAGACATCATCCCAGGCTGCCAGAGAGCAATCTTTTGTTTAGCCAAATAGAAAGAGGAAGCAGCAACTACGTACTTGGATCCAGATTCAGGTGATGCTGATAAAACCACTTGGCGAATCGACATCATATATTGGTCATTGACCTAAAAATTAATCGTATCGACGCCATTGATGACAGTGAGAGTCTTGCAGGAGTAGCCAGAAAGATCGTTATGTGAAGTGCACAGGTTTGGTAAACGAATAACAGCACTGGATAAAGCATTCAGCAGGAAGCACTCGCCATCAGCATGTTTGTAGAACTCACTGCGATCCTTGCTGGGAGTCACGCCGACAAGCCATCCATCAAAGGAGCCCACAAAGCGGACACGATCAGCTCCCACCTCCTCAGGTATCGGGACACGGCGCAGGAGCCTCAACTCACCTCTGGAGGACAAGCTCGAAAACTTGAACATCGGCAGAACCAGCAGGGGCAGCGGTGGGGGCAGGACGTGGTTGTGGGCGCCTGAACACCAATGGCGGCACACCGACCGAACACTGGCACGGTCGGCGAGGCACAGAAGAAGACGGAGCACGATCCCCAGGATGTCCGGATGAAGGCCCGCCCACAGTGATAGCCCTGCATCAGACTCCAGAATAGATCGCTTGTGCGACCTTCCGTCGAACGCCTCACCTGCATGCACAAGCCACTTCTCATCACGCGCCTCGGGTCACGGCAACCAAGAAGACGCACAATTACAGGGTATGAGAAACTCTCACCGGAAGTGTCCGCGCCGAAGTCCGTCGCTGCCGAGGACAGTTTCCGCCTCCTAGGGGTTCCATGATTCACAGGCAATTCGTCGAACGCGTTGCCTGCGTGACAGCCACGGAAGACCGTGAGAGCTTTACACCGAGAGAAAGACGCGAAACGAGTCGAGGTGGGTGCCGAGCTCACCTGAATCTGAGTTTCCCGTCCTAGATTCCATGGTTGTTGGCCGGACGGCGGCCGACAGGGCGAAGTGCGTCCCGTGCACCGGGGGCTCGCCTCGGGATTTCTTTGCCAGCCGCGAACGCGAAGTTGGGATGAAAAGCGGCTTTCTCAAGCCGCTGATCTTCGATCGGACGGACGCCGTGACACCTAACGGTTATCCGAGTAAACTCCTCGGCACGCCGCCGCTCTCGCCACCCCTCGTCTCTCTCCACCACACCGCCCACACCCGAACGCGATGGCGGCGCCGCTCGCCCCACTCACCGCTGCCGCGGCGCTCCGCCTGGGCCGCGGCCACCGTCCGCGCCTCCTCCTCCTCGCCTCACTCCGCCCCTACTCGGCTCCCCCCACTCCCCGGCCTCCCGCCGTCCCTGCCGCACGGCGCATTCCGTCGCCGCAGCCTCCTCGCCGCCTCGCCCGCCCGCTCGCTGCCTCCGCCGCCACGGCCGTCTCCGACACCCAGAACGAGTAAGTCTCTTTATGCTTCATCCGTTCAAATCAAACGCCTTCTGCTTTGCTCGCCACTTCGAAATTGTAGTGTTGTAAAAATGCGTTCTTTTGGCTGTCTTTGCGATGTGTTTCGTACACTGGAGTCGTAGTAGTTGGAATTGAGGCGAAGTTGTTTCTGTACATGCGAGTCAAAATCATGCTGGCTGGCTGTGTTTAGGCTCAAATTATAGCTGGTATAGTCTGGTGGTGGAGTTGCAACCAAATGACTGGGTACATTTAAGAGTCTGATTGGCATGTGAATTACTAGGATTTTCATGAGACTTGGGGACAAAGGGAGAGGCAGTTTGTGAATCCTGCGATGAGTTATTAGGAATCCTGTGGTGGTGCTTGACTGCTTGTTAAAATGGTGGCTTTAGTTTGATTCTTTAGCTTGGATGGCTTCACCAATGTTTATTTTGACTCAGGTGTTTAACTTTGGTTTCATAGACTAATTGGAACTTGACAGCAGCTGTTCATCAGTTCCAATCTATTCCGCTTTCTGAGGGTCATAGATAATTTTGGCTTCTTCTGGCGCTGAATTTGATATAGCTGAAACCCTTATTGTTTTTATTTATTGAAAATTCGTTTCCTTTTTCCAGACAGCAGCGCTTAATTGGTGCTTCTAATTCTGATTTCTGGATTACTGTAACAGTTGGTACCAACATTAAACTGAACCGTGTTTTTTTCTTTATTGTGTTTGTCTAGTTTTGGGTCTGATTCAACAACATTAAGCAAGGGACGCATCTACCACGAGACTTATGGGTGCCAAATGAATGTAAATGACATGGAGATTGTGCTTTCTATCATGAAAAAAGAAGGCTACGATGAAATTGTGCCTGACCCTGAGAGTGCAGAGATAATATTTATCAACACCTGTGCAATCCGTGACAATGCTGAGCAGAAAGTCTGGCAGCGCCTAAACTACTTTTGGTTTCTTAAACGGCAATGGAAAACTAATGTTGCTGAAGGGAGATCAAAATCTCTGCGGCCTCCAAAGATTGCTGTCCTTGGGTGCATGGCAGAGCGACTGAAGGAGAAAATACTCGATTCTGATAAGATGGTTGATGTTGTCTGTGGACCTGATGCTTATAGGGATTTGCCCAGGTTGCTCCAGGAAGTCGATTACGGACATAAGGGTATGAACACACTTCTTTCGCTTGAGGAGACTTATGCTGATATCACCCCTGTAAGGATCTCTGAAAATTCGGTTACAGCATTTGTGTCTATTATGAGAGGTTGCAATAATATGTGCTCGTTCTGCATTGTCCCCTTCACTAGAGGTAGGGAAAGATCCCGTCCAGTATCTTCTGTTGTCCGAGAGGTTGGTGAGCTGTGGAAAGCAGGTGTTAAGGAAGTAATGCTTCTTGGTCAGAATGTAAACAGTTATAATGACACTTCTGAAGTAGAAGAGTTGGAGCCTGGAAAAAACTGGCAACTTAGTGAAGGATTTTCCAGCATGTGCAAGGTGAAGAATATGGGGTTGCGTTTTGCTGATCTCCTGGATCGGTTGTCTTTGGAATACCCTGAGATGCGGTTCAGGTTTACCTCTCCACATCCCAAGGATTATCCAGACGAACTACTATATTTGATGAGGGATAGGCATAATATCTGCAAGCTTATTCACATGCCAGCACAAACAGGCAGCACAGCAGTGCTTGAAAGAATGCGGAGGGGTTATACCCGAGAAGCATACTTAGAGCTGGTGCATAAAATTCGTAATGTCATTCCAGATGTTGGGTTAAGCAGTGATTTCATATGTGGTAAGCAATATCTGTCCATGATCAACTTTGGACTGCCTTTTTCTATACAGACCCGTGTCCCATGTTTGGCTAAATTGAATCCACATCCTCCCTTGCTTTCTCTCTCTCTTAAAATTTCACTCAGTAGTAGACATGTTGTGCCTTAGTACAAAGTGATAATCTGGAAATACGACAGTAATTTTACATCAACAAAGCTGGTATTTTACCATGACACTACAAAGCTGTTAGGGGTACATGAACTTTGGAGTTCTTGTGCTAGGAATGCCATTTAATTGAAATTGCTTCTCATCTGTAAGTTATAAAAGTAGTATTACTATGTGGGGTAATATACTTGTCAACTTTGAGACACTGCATTTCTTGCATCATCTATGGTATGGTGTTATGTAATTTTCTTATTGTTATTGTCTTTGATTCTCCTGGTACCTGCAGATATTACTTCATGCAATGATAATTATATTATATTTCAGTTTGGTAAGTATGTCTTTAATTTACTACAGGCTTTTGTGGAGAGACTGAAGATGATCATGCTGAGACTCTCAGTCTTCTAAGGGAGGTTGGATTTGATATGGCTTACATGTTTGCGTATAGCATGAGAGAGAAGACTCCTGCTCACCGGAATTACACGGATGATGTCCCCGAAGATGTTAAGCAGAGAAGACTCACTGAATTGATCAACACGTTCCGTGAAAATACCAAAAAGAACTATGATTCGCAGGTTGGCACAGTTCAACTTGTTCTTGTTGAGGGACCCAACAAGAGGGCTCCAGAAACCGAGCTGATGGGGAAAACTGATAGAGGGCACAGGGTTTCGTTGACCAGTGTCCCTGTACCGCATACATTTGAAGGCGATGAAGTGCGTAAGCCAGTGGTTGGTGACTTTGTTGAGGTGAAGATTCTCAAGTCATCGACAGCAACATTGTTCGGGGAGCCGATTGCGCGAACAAGCTTGACTGCATTCTACAAAAATTCTGCCTTTGAAGCGCAAGCTGTGGCTGTGTAGCAGTTCTGGACTGAACCAGGGAACCCATGTAGCGACTGAACTTTGAGAAGACGACAATTTTGATTTCTAGAGCAATAAGCAATTTAACTGGATAGATGCACCTTGGCCTTGTGGTAATTGTTGGTTGTTTACTTTTGATCAGGCTATGGTGCAATGCTTTTAGCAACTGGACTAAAACACAATGTGTTTTGGAAAAACTCGGCTTGTCTTGCGAACTACTAATTGTTTTCAAGATTGTATTGTCATGTAGAGGTCAAGAAATATTGACACAAAGTTTTTCTTGTTACTGCACTCTTCAGGTTTGAAATGGGCTTTCCTATATGGAACAATGCCCTTGTACAATATCACAGATTATATCCGCGCATCAGACCAGCGGGTTATCAATTTCTGTTCTATTCATCAGGATGTATGTATTCTTTGACTTTTGTTTCCTTATTTAGTTGTGTGGGACCTAGAGTCTCAATTACTCTCTGAAAGGGGAAACAAAAGATAAGATTCAGCTGAAAATATTTACAACCTTTTTAAGGATATGTACAGCTATCTAATTTAGTGGACGTATTAATACCCTACACAAATTAAAAAAAAGAAGGACTGATATCTAGTGACTAAATTCTGCACAACATGAGCGCCATTGGCATGAGTACGTGCACATCAAAGAGCAGCCACCACCTGCTGCCGTAGAGGCGTGAGAAGCCTCGCAAGAGGGAGCGGCACATGTGCTTTTACAAATGTCCCATTTTCCTTGTACTCCTGCAGTACGGGTTGTGGAAGGAAGTTGTCGTTAGGCCCAAACAAGAATGCCACATGCGAGTCTTTTTCTATCTTCTTTTGATGAAAACTTCTCAACAAATAACATGTACTTGAATGTATATCATGACTAGCCAGCATTGACTGATGCATATGACTTGGCAGTACATGATTGAACTAAATCATTGGTTTTTAACTTCGAACATAATGACAAGGCATAAGATACAAAAAAAAAAAAATCTTTTAATGTCTGAACGTGATACTCACCGTTTTTTCCACCATTCCAACCTTATGTATGTCGTTTAGGAGATCTCCTTTGTCATAAGGAACAAAAGCTTCTATCGGCACTAGCGAATCCTGTGTAATACAAACAGCCATGTTTCATACAAACTAAGAAGCACAACATACTCAAAAGGACGTGTCTGAAAACAAGTGTGTTGCCTAAACGAAGGGGGAAAAACATACTTTCAACTTCGCTTGGATTGCATTACAAAATTCTTCCAGTCCATCACCATTCATGGCAGATATGGAGATTATCCCTTGTTTTTCAGCCTCTTCTTTCACTCTAAGCGGTTCATCGGTATTGTCAATCTGCATGAGATAAACTTGTGCTCAGTTCAAAAATCCAGAAGCAGTTATTTTAATCAAGGAAGCACTCAAAGAACGAGAAATGTATAATGCATTTCTTGCATATCCCAAATTTGTAACAATGATTACTGATTGTAAGCAAATAACAAAACGAGCCAAGGCCTATCAAAAGCCCAGTATAGTGCCAATGCAGATCAAATTTGCATTCAGCAAGCAACATTTGCTCAAAGGGAAGGGGTTCCCCATTATTTAAACTTGACTGCCAGCATGGGAGTGATACCAAACTAAGCATATGATGAATCTACCAAAAGAATCTCGTCTCTGCGGCTCTGCCCTCCAGCTAACAGTGAATAACTGTAAATGCTAGATGAACAAATGTACCTTATTCCAAACAACCAATTTGGGAATTGACTCTATATCCAGCTCCTTCAATACCTTGTCGACAGCTTCTATCTGTTGTTGAGCTAACGGATGGCTGTAATGCATATGACACAATATTAAGACGGTCCAGATGCATTAAGTTGAACTGAACTTCCAATAAGGTTACAACGTCTATTATATCAGTTACATACCTGATATCCACAAGATGAACTATAATTGATGATTCTGCTATCTCCTCCAATGTTGCTCTAAATGCGGCCACCTGGACAAGTATCAATCATTAATGTTTAAGAGTTCGCACAGCTAAAAGAAAAATCAAAGGCATGTACATATATACAAGCTAATATCAAAACAAGAGCAATATGATCTCTTTATACACACCAGCATGGTGGGTAACTTCTGAATGAACCCGACGGTGTCAGTTAGAAGAAACTCAGTCCCGTTCTTCATCTGCAAAGAAATGAAAAGCAATTTTGTGTCACAGAATTGATATTCTTTGTGAAAATTATTACAGAAAGGCTATCTTCTCCTTTCCAAATGCGTACAAATGATGCCAAGTATAGAGATTCTCCATGTCCAGCTAATGCAACTTATATGGAACCCTATATATACTTGATGATTGAGATATGATAGTTTACTTATTAACTTACCAAAACTCGCCTTGTTGTTGGGTCTAATGTGGCAAATAACTTATCCTCTGCAAGCACATCAGCTCCAGTTAAGCGGTTCAAGAGTGTACTTTTTCCAGCATTTGTATATCCTACCTGGAAATTTTTTGAACTGAATCGCAAAACAATTAATGGAACATAGGAACATTATTCTGAAGAAAATATCATACCAGAGAAACAACAGGAATAGGAACTGATTGACGACGGTTTCGATATAGTTTTCTATGTTTCCGGACAGATTCCAGTTCTTTCTTCATTGTACTTATCTGTCAATAATATTTAGGTTGTGAATCATGAGTTCCAGATAACATAATATAACACCAACAACAGAGCCTTTAGACCCAAGCAAGTTGGGGTAGGCCAGAGATTAAACCATAAGTAAAGAAAGAAAAGTAAAGCATAAGAAAAAAAAAACTATGCAGATAAATGAAAAGGAAAAATAAAAAAACATAAAAGAATTTTTAGATAGTTCAATAATAATAATTTTTTGTTCCCCACAGTAGACTGTTATTTATGTGAGTAGCCAATGTGCAGAGAGAAACTGGAAAAGTCTTTCATTTTCTGAACCACATATAAATTGGTTTACAGGACGAACAGGATCTTACTTGAGTTCTCAAGATGCGCTTGTCAACTTCAATTTGCTTCTCACCCATACCCTTAACTTGTCCTCCTGACTGACGCTCAAGATGAGTCCACAACTTTGTCAACCTAGGAAGTTGATATTCCATCTGTGCCAAGGTAACCTAAAAAAAAAGATAGATGTGCAGCTCAATTTACAATTTTGACCAAATTTGGTTACCTTTACATATGGCCAGCTATAAATCAAAACATCCACCTTGTGACCACCATATATGTAATGCTCTTATCTTACACACTTGCACGGATAATAATTCACTATTTCAGTTCTTCACCAAACCAAACTGATGTATCATAGCAATAACAATAATGTGGTTATTTGGGTAACAAGTTATCACTACTAGCGCCTCGTTCGGTTCGCTGGCTGTTGGCTGGGCTGGCTGAATCCCTCTCACGAGTACTGTAGCAGCTGGCTGGTGCTACAGTAACTCGCTGAGTGAGTATTCAGCCAGCCGTTGCTGGCAGCAGCCAGACGAACACGCTGCTACAGTAACTCGTGATGAAACTGTAATGTTTGAGAAAACAATTGCAAATTATTGTTTTTTCTCTCGAATACGCAGGAGAGCTGCGCATCTTTGTATTATTATTGCAAATTATTGTTATCCAGATAAAAATGTTTGATATACCAGAGGAAAAAAAAACATAAAAAGTTAAAGGATACTAAATGCATTACAGTTCATTAAAGTATTAACCAAGGCATGTCCATATGGAACAACTCATAATAGCAACTCGCAAAACATATGTTTATTCTGCTAACAACTGCTATGTTCCAGTCAAGAAACTACATTGGAAGATAATGCTGTAAAGCTAAGAAGATGCATTATTTGTTTAATTTTACCTGTAAAGCAGCTTCATGCGTTGCTGCCCTTTGATTAAAAATATCTAGAATAAGAGCAGTACGGTCACAGACCCGGACATTCCCACCAAATGACTTCTCTATGTTACGTAGCTGTCTGAAATCAGAATGGGAAAGATCAGCAATCAGGTCAGATCTTACAACTAGAGCAAGCTGAGGTTAATGCTACAAATTTTAAAGATATATCACAAGGCAAACTTTCGAAAAATAATATGATAGACAAATGTAACATCATACAGAAGTCTTATGATAACTTATTCAATCTTTTCGCAACAGAGCAAACATTAAAGATTGATTACCATTGACATTCACGGACTTCCCAGCACAGCAATGAAAGAGCAGAACTTATAGGTCCATCGTGGATATAATGGCGACAAGTTCAGCAAAACCATTGTTAAGGCGACACTCTCAGGTGGTTCTATGTAGCAAGAGACCAGGCATCAAAATGTAACCTATATTTTGAACAAGGAGACCAAGCATCACTCTTGCAAAGTTTAAGATCCTGCAATAGGCTCCGTTTGCTAGGTCCGACATGTATGCATCCTTTCATTGCAGTATCTATGACTAAACACGGTAAACACATTGTAACCTCATAGCAGAGTAACAAGTGAGGATCTTACCCAGGGGATAATTCGTCGTCGAAAATTACAGTCTCAACATCAAGAGCTTGAATTGCACTCCGGATTTCAGAAACCTTGCCCGAGCCAATGTATGTCCTTGGATTTGGGTTAGAAAGCCTAGCAGGAAACAGGAAGCATGAGTGCAACTTATTTTTTTAAGAAATAAAAGAGCAAGCCATAGCATTAGATGACAAATAAAGAAATTTAAGAAGGCAAATTGAACTCGATTTCTGTTGAAGTAAGTGGCAAGCTATGCTATATTATCTCAATCAAGTTTCAAACTAACAATAGCATTTTGTCTATCAGAGGCGCAAGTCAGCCTCGGTAGAACGATCTTGGCAAAGAAGAAGCTTACTTCTGATATGTCGAGCCGACAACCACTAGCCCAGCGGTATCAGCTAGCTGCTCCAGCTCCTTGAGGGATTCCTCTATGCCAAAGAGATTTCCTCCGGTCTTCTTGCACTCAACCCCAACCAGATAAGCCTTCTCTTGGAATATCTGCAGGTACACAGTTTCAGAAATCAGAGAAACTGGAACTGCCACGCAACACAAATATTTGGATTGGAGGGGAATGCACGACTTATGTCCTGAGAATTCGATAAACTATCAAATTTCGCAGTAGCCACTTGAATTAATTAGGAGAAAGCCGTTCCAAAGCATGCATCTGATTCTAATTTCTGCACAAGAAGCCAATACCTCTTTGCCGTTAATGATCTTGAACCGGTCGTGCCCCGCTGCCACCTCTTCCTCCTCCTGCCGCTGCCGCCTGCTCTTCACAAAAGCCTTCGCCGGCGGCCGCTGCTCCTCCTCCTCCTCCTCCACCGGCATCCCCACTTCTTCGCCTTCATCTTCCTCGCCTACATCTTCAGAGTAACCAGGTGCCTCCTCCACTTCAGTCTCCACCGGCGCGGCCTCGAGCAGCCGCTCGTCGAGCGCCCGGGCCGAGTCGCCGCGGAGGCGACGATGGCGTGGCGGAGAGCAGCGTAGGAGGGTCGCGGAACTCCGGCGGCTGTGCGGGCATGAAGTTGAGGTGGGGGCGGAGGTGGAGGGGAGCGGGAGGGAGACGGCGGCCGTGAAGAGGCAGGCGACGGCTCTCATGGCGAAGTGGCTCTGCTCTGTTCCGCGCGGGGGTGGCTCTGTTCCTGCCAACGGCCGAGTGGATAGGCGAGGAAGAGAAGCAGCTAATGACGTGTACTGGTTTTGGCCGTCCATGCTGTAGGACGGCTCGTGAGCACGAATCTCAACGCACGATAAGGGCATGGATGGGCCCATGGCACGTCATAATCATGGAAAAATCTTTGTTGCCAAGCCAAAGCTCAAGCTCAAAATTACGTTGAGAAAATTCAAGATATTTCCAAGATCTAGTTTTAGTTGGCTAGATTGTTTACAAGTCTCAATCCTATTTTCCACATCTTTTTTTTTTTTGCGAAAAACATCTTCTTCTTTTTTCATCTTCTTTTATTCTTTCGAAACCTTTTTCTTCATTTTTGATGTGAAACATTGATCACTACCGTCTACTAAAAATAAATTCATAATGCCATCTAAAGTAACATTATACGAATATACATTTCAACATGAATCTACATATATGACTTTAGGGTTTTCACACTAAATTTTGTAAAAGATATTGATGTAAAAGTTTTAATAATTTGACCGAATTTCTATCAGTGCATATATCTAAAAGTAGGAGTATAGTTCATCATTAGGGAGCGTCTCCTGTTTCTCAACAGCTCCATCGTTTATGTGAGGTAAATCTTGTTTATCAATTTACATTCATGCAATAAACCAACCATATAGAGGAACCAAGGTTAAAGAAATATGACATTGGTTCCTCTGTGTGTTAGGTCTAGGTAGTAAGTTGTCCCTTATGTTGTTTTAGTAGTAGCCTTAGGGGTGTTCGTTTTGACAGGGCAAAATTTTTGTCATGTCACATCAAAAAGAATCTTACCATTTTAGAATATTAAATAAAGTCTAATTACAAAACTAATTGCAGAACCTCTGGACTAGCTACTCTATCTGGTGGAGCAACGTGACCTTTCACCTATGTTGTAAACTTTTTCTTAATGAAATATGTGCCTTGCACGTTCTCAAAAAATGTTTTGAAAATAGTACTTTACCCAACCCAACGTGGTAAAATAAATATATACCCATCTATGCACCACATGATCCAAATAATGAAAAATAAGTGCAAAAAAACATTTGATGAAATCAATAGAAGCACTGAGCATAAATTAGATAAGTAGTACTTTTCCACACCACCCACAACCCTCTCTCTTTTTTTTACATCTTACATCCAAGGGTCAAGCTTACCACATCCCAAATAAATACATAAAAATTAAGAGACAAACAGCCCTGTACACAAAACAGTATACATGACATCTTAACAACAAATAAATACAGTGAAATTAGCATAAATAAACACCAGTTCTCACTGACTGACATGGCAGCAGAAACCCTTGCGCAGCACCATGATCACCATAACTTATTATGTACACCAAAATCACAATTCGTCAAGCAGATGTCAAGCACTCTCATAACTTAGGAAAAAAAAAATCTCTGGCACCATTGCCATCATCTTCTTGCCCTGCCGCTGGAAGAAACGAGCAGAGGCAGCTAGTGCACCGCAATGTTGATGGCGCTCTCGTGGACGCCGTGCTTCGGCTGCTGCTGCCTCTTCTTCGCCGCGGCTGGCTTGATGTTTGCTGCTTGCGTCTTGCCGCTGCATTTGCAGTTGCTGTCGAAGCCACCGTCGCGGCGGCTGGCGTGGCAGCACGGCCGTGACGCGGTTGCGGCGCCGTCGCTCTCCGACGAAGAGTTGGACGTCTCCATCGCGGTCGTCGTCTTCCTCCGGCCCAGCTTCGGCGACTTGGGGCGTGTCGTGGGCAGCTTCTTGTACTCGGCCTTGGGAGATGGTGCTTCGTGGTAAAAGCTTGGCATGGGGTTGGCTTTGAAGGTCAGGCTCTTCCTCAGCTGCTTCAGAGCCTCCTCTTGTTCTTTCTGATTAAGAAATGCATTAAAAGGAAACCAATAGTGAGTGTTCTGTACATTGTTTGGCATGTTCGATGCAATTTCTCGATGTGTACCCATGGAAGACCAACTTATGAATTATGATGTTTTACCACATACATGAGTGCAACATTTTTTTCTTAGCTTATGTACTAGAAGATCATGATTAGGCGGTTAATGTGTCTATCTGATTTCAGATGGGTGCATGTTGCAGTCATAGAAAATAGTACTTCGTACTAAACTTGACACCGCAGCTGCATAAACAGTGGAAAAAGAACATAATAATCATGACACTGCAGCTGCATGACACACACTAGAACTTTTTGAATGAGAAAAAAGGTGGCAGGAACTTCAGATTAAGTGGACCTGTCTTCACAACTGGCTGATGGTAAAGAGTAATGATTTAATTTCATTTACTCCTAAATAGTCTGAAAATGACAATATCAACTAAGCTATCTGCACGTCACAATGCAAAACAGAGACCAGGAGTGTGCAGATACACTTCAATGGCAAATGACAGCAAGAGGAATCACCTTCAGCTTGGCTTCCAACTGAATCTTCTCTTCCTCCATAGCCTGATGCTTCTCTTCCAACTTAAGATAAAACTGCAAACCAAGCATGACAGCAGAAAAGATCAGCATACATTTCTTTCCACCAATGTTCTCATGCTTTTCTAACAAAAACAATATGTACTTCTCTGCGCTTCTCGGCACGTTCGGTACAACGAAAAACTGGGCCAGATGGAACGGTGGGCTTTCCAGTCGACAGTTTCCTGCATGACAGATCTTGTTAAACATTTGTGAAGAGGAAGTGATGTAAAATAACCATGGGAGGTTTGACTGCTGAAGCATACAGGTTAGGGAGGGCAGACGTATTCTCGTCATCCTGATTGCTTCTATTAGTAGATTGTAGAGGCTTCCTTGTACTTGCAGATGAAATTCTCTGTAAGACAAATATAGATAAATTCATAACTCTTAAAAAAGAACTATGCTTGAAATAGGACATAAGTTTACTTATTTTTTGCTTAATTAGGTAATTAAGTAGTTTTTTAACTCCTCAAAGGAGTCTAACTTTCTGTATAAGGAAATAGAGCCTGCTTATTTACAGAGTATTCTGTAATTTGGACATCACAGGCAGGTCATAAACAAGAAAGATGAAGAAAATTTTAGCTGTCTATATATGCAAGAAACTTAAGTTACAAAAAGAAGAGAAAAGTCATTGGAAACATTAAAGACAATTGTGTAAGTAAACAGGGCATATGTAATGAATTAGGCTTCTAGGGACAGGGGTCAGCATTTCGCGTCAAATGGTAGCGTAATGCATTCAGTTATGCTAAGTAATTAAAGACTCATGCATGGAACCAGCTAACGAAATAAAATTACCTGTGCCTTCTTCGCTGTCAACGCACTCTTTGCATTTAGGAATACATTTCCATTTCGGTTGGATGACTTGCCATTTGACAGACCAGGAGTGCGAATTGTGCGACTGCTAATATCTTCAGTCTCTGATGGAAGATAATTCTTTTGATCCAGTGAATCTTCCATAGATGTCATTGAGGTGCCATCACTCATGGCTGTTATTTCTAGATTCTCTTGTTTATCAGCACTGTTTTCATTACAATGATGCTCCACACCTCCTTTTTTAGCATTAACAAGCGAGTCTTCATCAACAGCACGCTCTGAATTTATAGAACCATGATCTGTAGATTGCACATGAAACTTAGTACCAGAGAATAAATCAAGGTCAAATATTTAATAGCTATGTTTGTTAATTTTGATACAACCTTCTCCCCCAACAAACTTACCAGTATCAGTCTGTTCAGCATGATTGATGGACGTAGAACCTTCATTTCCAATTGATTCATTGACACCAATTGATCCCACTGGTTCAGAGCCGCCACTATCAGGTTGCGGGACATGAACAGCACCAGGCAGGTCCAACAGATGAACACACTTATCATCGGACAGATCCATTGTATCCTAATTGGAGAGCTGATGGCAGAACCCTCTCCTCCTGTTGAGAATAGATAAGCATAAATTCAACATTCATACCGATTCCCCAAAAGGGTAACACACACGACAATAGGCATTTGATATACTTGAAAGTACCAATATTTAATTGTACGACAAACCCGATCCCTTTTTGTAAAACAACAATGACATGCAGTCAGGCAAAAGTGTGACCACAAAGAAAATAAGATGTTCTAATCTTCCAGAGGAATGAAATCGACAAGCCAACTGTATGAAAATCTTATATGGACAATGATGTCCTTACTACCTACCAGGAATATAACATGCAGTACCGGACCTGGATAGAATGACTCATGTAGTTTGACAACTTATCTGCTATCAGAACTGGCAATGATCAAGCTATTATTTTATTTTGAGATCCTGTTTGTCGGTGTGGCGTTATCTGTTATGGATGTATTTGACGGTATTATAAAATTGTGCACATATATTTCCATAAGAGGAAAAAGTACAAGCAAAAGATAGGACAAGGGAACAGAGGACAGAAATAATATTATGAAGAATTGACTGTGCCTACTTAAACCAAATAATTTTTTTTTTTTTTGCGGTGGTAAACCAAATAATTGAAGGAATCAAATTGCAAAAGAAGTACGAAGCTCGAATGAGACATATATATCATAGGCTCGACAAAAATGGATTTTTTGGTATGCCGGGATTTTTAAGTGGCTAATGTCCTTTTAAATTCTAAAAAATAATGGTTCTGAGTGGTACATCTACAGTTCAGAAATATTTCAGAATCTGTTAGCATCGCAGATTGTAACGGCAACGTGATAACCACCTCCTGTAAAGACTTTTCTTTATATGCTTCCTCAAAAGAATTTGGCTTCCCAAAAGGAAGTTGTATGTGCTTCTTCCCAATATTATACATTATCGTATCTTGACAACCGACCATCGATAATAGCAAGCGCAGGGCCTCTTGACAGTCACACCTGAACTAAGCATATATTTGCAACGATAAAACAATCCAGACTTGTTTCGAATTGATAATCCTGAGTCAATGACTAATCATAACACTGCCTATTATTGTGAGCAGAGTTATTAGTCCCTTCTATCTCAGATTCTCTGGGCAAAGGAAAAAAAAATCAACCGAAGCCCAAACTCCGTACTAGCCTGTTGAAGTTGGAAGCTTTGCGCGTCCGAGTCCGAAAAAAAAAAACTTTCCTAAGCTAGCCTGTCGAATTGTGAAACCCAAATGGGGGTGGGAGTGTGGAAGCTATGCCGTGCCTCTGTTCTTCATGTAAGATGCACAGACATGAAGCCTCACACCTGGCACTCATCATTCGTGCCTCTGTTCTGTTTCCCAAACGACCGAGAGCAAAACAAAACTGAAATTCGCTCAAAGCTGGTACTGAAATGCAGACACAGATGCACAACTGAAATGGAATTCAGCAAGCCACAAAACTGCGGCAAGAAAGCAACAACAAGCCACGCACGGCGAATAATTACCTCCTGATTGCGTTCCTGGCAGGGCGCTTGTTGCTTCGCCTTGCTCCTCTCGCGTTCGTCGTCGTCGTCGGCTGCTTCAGACGGGGCACAGGGCGGCGTCACAGTGGTTGCTCTATTTGTAGTCAGAGGAGGAAGAGGTGGTGGCGGTGGTGGTGGGTTCGTTGATTTGAAACGGTGTTAGCTCGGAGGTTGCTGTCTTTGTGCCGAGAGCCTTGCTTTTGCATGGGCCCCGGCGCTGCCGTCTGCTTTTGGGCAAGCAGGGCCTGGCAGAGCGCGGTGAACGGTACGGACCACGGTTGGTTCGAACGTTTTGGGCGCCACCTCGGCTTCCTTCCTTCTTCCTGGTGGTTGATTCGTTTATCCTTCTCCTGGCATTTTTTTTCCTTCTTTCTTTAATTCAGTTTTGTTTGAGTATATTGATTCATTTAACGCATTCCAATAACGGGTCCAGTTACCCTGGATTTTGTATAGTACTGTCAGATACCAAAATGTAGCTAGCATGTACAGTTGGTTGATGAGTATAGATTAGTTTGCTTGGTGACTATTCTTAAACATCTGGATGAGAGAAGTTAATTTATGAATCCAGTTTACTTAATTACATTGTTACTGAACTGAATATCTTATGAGTAGGAGAGAGTTTCACATATAAAGTTGATATTAAGGAATTCCGACAATTTCAGTGAATGGTAGTGCAACATCAACATAAGGTAAGTGATGGTACGATTTGAGCGTGGATATATATGTCCAAGGTAACAGGACACCTAATTAGTTGGCATGCATATTCTCTTAAGAAAAGTTGCAGGGAAGTTAATCAGCTGGTTGATGAGCGAGCCTACGGATTATTCTGATTGATGACAACAGTTAAGCCTTGACCACGCCTGAAATTAATTAAGTTGGCCGTGGTGGAGTAGAGTAGTAATCATCCTATTGTCATGTAGTTAACAGTTGGGTCCTGAATTGAAAAAGTTAGTGGTCCTCTTCGGTTCTTGGAACAAGTACAAAAAGTTTGGTTGAAGGCGCGCTATAGTTAGATCTATGGATTCTTAAGGTTTTTGAGAGTGTCTAATTTGCGTCCACCCTAAGTTAACATAACTGATCTGAATTGAGACCAAATAGATTTGGGAAACCAAATAGTTTTTCTCTATACATTCATATAAAAAAATGATTGTATGTACTGTCACCTAGTTATTATCAGGACTTCTGCCATCTCAACTCTATGCTGAAGATGCTTTATCACTTCTTATAAATATGATTACAATCAAATGAAGTTTTTAGAGTCAAACGTACCAACTCCTAGTTATTGTTATCACACTGCCACGCGAACTCTCATCTCAATAAATGCTTTATAACTTCTTATAGAGGGAAACGCTATATGCAGACAGATCTCCAAACATATACAATGAATTTTTATTTTGGACAGTTTCTGAAAAGAATAGCATAGTCATTTGCTAAGTCAAAACTTGAAACCGACAAAAAGAGGTTGTTTTATCATTAAAGAGGAAAAAAATAAAACATTCAGGACGAAAATCTGTGGCTTGATTCAGCATTCACAGCAGTCTCACAATTTCATCAATGGGTCTGGTTTAAGAATGTTATTCCTAGAAAAGTTGCCGATTGTAACAAATATATAATGTTAATTGGAAAGAAATTTAATCCTGATGAATATCATCACCTGTCATTATAGGCATCTGCATTACTTTTAAGTAGTTACAAATTTGTAGTGTTGACCTAGAAATTTGATCTATAACAATCATGTCGAATGATGATTGTAACAATTTTCGCTTCAAGCATTTAGAAAAAATTTAAAGAATAACCGAGTGTTATATTAATTGTTGGTTCCAAATGCATGTTGGACCAGTATACTCAGTCATAACATGGTATCTAAGAGGCGATACTCGCAGTTTTAATATATAATGGATGAAAATCTCTGTTTGTGGATCTAAAAAAATGTATCTTTTCCTTTTTCTAGCATTTTCTTGTGCTCTTTGGAACTCTATATTTTAATGCAGGAATAAATACTTTAGTTAATAAAGACAAAGTATCCAGATTACGTGACTTGAAACCCAGTTACCTTTTCACCTTTTTTTTGTCTATTTAATAAAAAGGATTGATAACAGAATCAGGTTTCATAGGGAACAGAAGGTTGCATAGCCATGGCTTGCATGGGTTGTCCACTAACTCTGTCGTGGTCACTTGGTTCGCACGAAAAGGGCCAAACAAATGGGAGCGACTAATCTGAGGACCACGATCTATAATCTGCAAATATAAATGAACAACTTTTCTGAAATCAAAATTATTAAGCATGTAGCCAATATAGTGACCGTGAAGAGACTAGTAATAATGCATATAAAATTTTCATTGAGGAATTTTTATAAAGTACTTAACAATTTCAATTCGTCAATCAACATCTAGCTTGTGCTATTCTAAGTGCAGAACTGATCAAAAAGCAAATCAGACTGGATTCAAATTCCTTGCACAGGATACATAAAGTTGAAATATTTGTTAGAACTAATTAAACATGTGTGTACGAATCAATCATTTAGAGAAGTACTGTAAATGAAAAGTAAATTTTGATTCCCTTTCGAATGACGAGTCCCAAAAAATGAGAAATGCCCAACACATGCGGCCTAATTATAAAAGGTGTACTGCTAGACTACATAATCATCGATTAATCCTAACGATACAATAAAGATATCAATCATATCCTTAATGATAGAACTCGAGACAAATAAAACAAACTATGATGTCTCCTAGACAAACAATTGTTATTCAACTGCACATGTGAGATACTGTTTCATACGTGCTTTTATATACCACAACACACCTCCAAAGAGAATCAGAACAACTCCAGAGAAAATGGAAACAAGATTACGGGAATAATATTGCGTCACAAATCACACCACGCAAGAAATTTAGTGCTAAAGTATATGTGTCCTGTCCATCTCATCCTCATGGTCAATCATTACCTACTGATGAATTAATGAATAAAATCATGTCTATACAGTGGCTATGACCCGAACCGGCCGAACACCACGACTTGCTACCAACATAATATACACATAACTTATTTGCAGTCGATCATCCAGTTCACGAGCTAATATTTGTAGTACACTGGAAATTTCTAGGTTTTTTTTTTAATAAAAAAATCAGTTGATTGATGAGGGGCTAATCGGATCAGCAGTCCTATCTCTGAAAGCTGCGAAGGGTCTACACAATGCACACTCGGCTCTCTCTCTCTCTCTCTCTCTCATGAATAACAGTTTCAGCTGCATATGTGGACATGGAACCTTTTTCATTTGTGGAAGAAGCTAGCCATTGATGAAATCATAATTAAAGTATGAAAGTGTTGCTCAATAAGATAGAATTAGAGCGCAATCGAAGAACACGAGTTTGGAAAGGTGTTCAAGAGAATAAAGAGTAATAGACCGCACAACAGATTGCTCGAGGGGCCATAGGTACTGTGGATTGTAAGGTGGCTGACAACGGTGAACTGAGCTACCTCGGCAGCTCGGGCTTCCAACTTGGTACTGCATGCGGGCGCATGCCCATTGGCCGCTCCAACTCCATGCGTGCAAACGACTATATATCGCATATAAAAAAAATAGAAGTGATGCTGGCGCGCATGCATTTTCTAATACGCACTCGCAAAAGAAAAAAAATTCTAATACGCGCTAGAATATATCCCCGTTTTAAGAGCTGCGGGCCGGGATTTGATTTTGGGCGTGTAGTCATATTACGGTTCCAAATAATCTGCATGTCATCCAAAGAAAGCGACGCGCGCGCGGTCGTTGGGGCCGGCCACGGCCACGCGCTGCTGCTACACCGCGACTGCACTGCACGGCGCC
>RWGY01000024.1:0-119842 GCA_007726485.1 Eragrostis curvula
CGAACAGACGTGAGTTTTCCGAATTGGCCTGAGTGTCGCATGCTTCTCAGACAATTTGGCATCGAGCGGGGGTACCATGTCAGTGGTAAGAATCGCATGTCCTGGCACAGAGCTAAAGGGTTTTTTTTTTTTTTTTTTTTTTTTTTTTTCGTCAGTTTTAGATGTCAGGTTAACAATCAATAAAGCAATTATAGGGGGAAAACATAGCTGAAATATCAAGCCTCTTGTTAAGATGCTCAAGTTGCCATAATCAATTGTTGCGAGAAGAATCAGGAGAATTGTTAAACGTATGTAGGCCTGTTCGTTTCTTTTAACGCTAAATTTTAGAGGCCTCTAAATAAAGAGAATCTAGTACTAAATAAAGTTTAATGACAAAACCTTTTTACAAATGGGTACATCTTTACGAGACGAATCTAACAAGCCTAAGTAAGCTATGTTTTGCTACAGTCATGCTACAGTAATGCTACAGTACCATCGTCTAACCACGGATTGCTTACCCTCATTAGATTCATCTCGCGAATTAGACCAGGGGTTCTGTAGTTAGTTTTGTAATTAAACTTTATTTAATACTCTTAAATGATAAGATTTTTTTTTAAACCCCTCTAAATTTTAAACCTCCATGAAACGAACAGCCCTGTAGTCACCACCGGGATCCGTGGCGCAATGGTAGCGCGCGTCTGACTCCAGATCAGAAGGTTGCGTGTTCGATTCACGTCGGGTTCAAACCCCCCCCCCCCCCCCCCGATCCATTCCGGTTCCTTTTGTACTCACAACTATTTTTTTTTGGGGGCTCACAGTTTTGTTTCTCTAATCTAAACACACCAACACGGCCAGATCATCTGGAAAAAAATCAGACCATGGCCTTCATCCGCCGATCAAAACCAAACCCTCAACCCACTTCTGGAACATTCACTCCCCGACCTCGCCTCCCTTCCGCATCCGCACCAACTAAGCCGCGCGAGCGAGAAGCAGGCGAATCTTCCAGAACCTTCCTCGCCCGAGCCGCCTCTCACCTCCGAGCCGCAGCCATGGCGACTGTCATGCAGAAGATCAAGGATATCGAGGATGAGGTAACGACATCCCTCTTATGTTCGCAGCGCTAGGCTCCCATTGATCCGTCGCGAGGCCGGTAGATTTGTGCGTTGGGGCGTTGGTAGCTGTAGGGCTCTAGGATTAGTAGAGTAAGGGCTGTTCGAATTGAAATGGATTGATGCTGATTCGGTGTGGCTGTGACCTGCGCCTGCTTCGATGGTTCGATTGCTAGGTCTAATTGGTCGGGAGCTGTACTATATTATAATTTATGGAGGATTCAGTTTCCCAGTTTCCGAATTCTGTTAGGGTTCATCGCTAAGCTTGTATTGTTCATGTAACTGTGAGTTTGTGATTGTCTCATAGGTGCTACGATTTTACGAAAAAGGATGTTCAATCGTAGCTCCTGTATTTGTGCTCGATGCTAAGGTTGGATAGTATACAGACTTGGATTGTATAAGTCATGTAGCTGTGAGTAGTATTTAATGATGGTCGTTTTAACCAATGACTGAAATGTTTTCGGTTTTAGCCATATTATTCTATAAGTATAGGAGGGAATGGTATTATCGCGCACGAATCGTGCTGCTCTGGAACTGATGCGGCTGGTGTTTTGCATAGGTCTAGGTCATTTTTATCAGTAGACATGGCATTGATGCAAGGGGTGTTGATTCATAGATAATGTTCTTTAGTTACTCTATGCGTTTATTTTATTAGTTGTGAATTGGAATGGTTGTTAGATTAGGCAGCCTGCTTATTGCGGTGATCAAAAGCTTCTGGTTTTAGGTCAGTAGCAGCATGTGAATTGCTTGCTTACACCATGTCTTGCATGCTGATGAGTTAGTCCACTTCTATTGAAGGCTGATAAACATCTCTAGTTTGTAATGCATTTTTTAACTTGTCATATAGGGAACTGATCCCCCCCCCGTCTCATATGTGCCCTGAACTTCTCCTGCTGCTAGTGGAGGTCTGGACAAATGAGCCAGACTTTTAGTTGCCTGAAATGCATTTGACCAGTCTCTGATCCATATGTTGATGTTGCCTATTTTCTCTTATCATGCAGATGGCAAGGACCCAGAAGAACAAAGCCACTGCACACCATCTTGGTCTTCTGAAGGTGATTTGAGCTATCTCCCCGTCAGTCATTTAGATACTTTCCTTATTGAATATCTGTCGTCCGTTGCATCTCATGGTACAATGATGTATTGTAAGAAACTGGCTGCGTACAGTTAAGCTGTTCTGCAATATTGATGATGCTGTCACATTTTGCAATGGTAGTATGCTCAATGCTGGTAGTTGATGCATAATATCCTTTGCTTTTGTTTTATAGTCACTGTATGATGTCAACAGAGTTGGGTCTGATTAGGTGCGGTTCATTTGTCCAGGCTAAACTTGCAAAATTACGGCGGGAGTTGCTCACTCCGACTTCCAAAGGTGGTGGTGGTGCTGGTGAAGGATTTGATGTCACGAAGAGTGGAGATGCACGTGTTGGTTTGGTTGGTTTTCCTTCGGTCGGGAAATCAACATTGCTGAACAAGTTGACAGGCACATTTTCAGAGGTTGGTTGCACTATTATCACTTTCAGTGGGTTCTTAGTTTACACCTTTAGGCTACAAAGTTTTATCCTGATTCTGCCAACGTTTTGTACTAGACAGCAGATAATCCCCTTTTTTATGCCTTCCACAATGTTATTAGTTATCAAATCTAATCATATCATTGTTGTTGAGAACAAAATGCGTGCATATAAGCGTGGCGGACCTCCTGTTCATAATTTTATCAGAGTGATGCAAGCAAGATATTAACTTGGTAGCTGTTTTTGTTACGGATCAGGCAGATTGCTGAAAGACTTCCCTTGTGGTCAAATATTTTTCCTGATCTTTCTACTGGTGAATGTTTTCCTAGTCTTCCTAGATCCTAATCGTCAATATTTTCCCTGGTTTTCACTAGTAATCTCTTTTCTCGGTAGTAATGAACTATATTTGTTTCTTTTTGTTTGAAAGTTGCTGCCTATGAATTTACGACTTTAACATGCATTCCTGGAGTTATCATGTATAAGGGGGCTAAAATCCAGGTAACTGTTTGTATCCAGAAAGGAGTTTACAAAAGTTTCTTAGCATGTTCTATCTTGATCAGCATCTGATTGTTCATTTCAGCTTCTAGATCTTCCTGGTATCATTGAAGGTGCTAAAGATGGAAAGGGTAGAGGAAGGCAGGTAATGTCTCCATAACTTTCCTGACTCTAGCTGTGCCTTGCCCAAAAAAAAAAAGATTTCTTTTGCATTGGATAAATTTTATATATAATTTACATGGATGCCGATGTGCATGGACTGATACGTAGCATGCAAGAATTTTGTATTTTTACAGTTAATGCCGTGTTTTATATTTCTATGAACAATGGCTGTATACATTTTCTTGAAATCATGCCCAGCAGGGTATTAGGGGTTGCATAAATCATCTGTGGAAATATTTATGCACAAACCTTCACCAGCTCTTCTTCGATCAAAATGGTCTACAGTTAGATGATTTGAAACAGCCTTCTAGTAATTTGGCAATATGTCTTTAATTTCTAGTCAAGAGTGTACAGGTTTATTAAAGGAGCTTTATTAAATATATAGGGAAACCAAACAATTAACTTACCATGTGCCTTTGTTCTCGAAGGTACTGAGGCTGAATTAGTTCTTCGTATTGAATATCTGTGTTACAGTTTAAGTTATTTTCTCTTGTATCATACATGGTATAAATGTTTAAGTTATCTAATTTGTGGTTCTTAAGGTGTGTCAGGTCCTGTTTGTGCTTTTATTGCTAACCGTCTTAATATGTTTCAATATGATTGCAGATTGCGCATGTTTTGATTGTCTCAGTATCCAAATAGTTTTGCAACACACCTTCAATCTAGGAATTGCCTGATTTATTTCCTGTTATTTGCATTCAAGATCTGTCATTGTGAACCTGATTTATGCTATTCTCAGGTTATCAGCACAGCTAGGACATGCAATGTTATTCTGATTGTGCTTGATGCTATCAAACCAATAACTCACAAGCGACTAATTGAGAAGGAACTTGAGGGATTTGGCATTAGGTAAGTTTTTATATCAATACTTTTGACAAGCACGAGTATATTGAAACTGTAGACATCCTGGACGTCATCCGTCTTCTGATATTTTCTTTGTTCCAACTTGTAAGACTTTATTTAGTAAGTAAACTATCTACACGGCAAACTTGTTTTTTCTTTCTCCTGGATGTTGCAATCAACATTTAATTACATCTAGGGAACCCACATTCACTGAATCATGTCGAAATCTGTATCCTCCATGTTATCATGTTCATTTTACTACAGTATTCTATTATGTTTTTATTTCTTCTTTTCCTGGTAACTTTTACCATTTGTTTTGCGAGTTTCATTTTCTTATGACCTGCCTTGCCTATTGAAAACATTTTTAACGTCTCTGGCGTTTTCATTGGTGGTAGGTTAAACAAGACACCGCCTAATTTGACATTCAGGAAAAAGGAAAAGGGCGGAATCAACTTTACATCAACTGTGACTAACACACACTTGGACCTTGAGACAGTAAAAGCAATCTGTAGTGAGTACAGGATCCATAATGCTGATATCTCACTCAGATACGACGCAACAGCAGATGACCTGATAGATGTCATTGAGGGAAGTAGAATTTACACACCTTGCATCTATGTTGTTAACAAGATTGATCAGATAACACTTGAAGAGCTGGAGATCTTGGACAAACTTCCCCATTACTGCCCAATTAGGTGAGCATTCACCTGTAATCTTACTATCTTTGGCTATCTTTGTTGCCCTCAGAGAGCTAAGCATTTTTCTGTTTTACTATTTTTTATTTTTTGAACAGTGCTCATCTTGAGTGGAATCTTGATGGACTTCTAGAGAAGGTATGGGAATACTTAGATTTGGTCAGGATATACACGAAACCAAAAGGACTGAACCCAGATTATGAGGATCCTGTTATTGTATCATCGAAGAAGAAAACAGTGGAAGATTTCTGCAACAGAATCCACAAGGACATGGTTAAACAATTTAAATAGTGAGTGTCATTTTATTGACTCTTTTGCCAAGTATCTGTTTCTTAGTATTTGATATTTTGCCCTTATCATTCGAAAACTTGCAGTGCTCTGGTGTGGGGGTCTAGTGTAAAGCACAAGCCTCAGAGAGTTGGCAAGGTATGCATTCGACCAATTTGATATCACATATACTTGGTCTAGTTTGCTTCTGGAACTGATTAAGAAAACATTCCTGCAGGAGCATGAGCTTGAGGATGAGGATGTTGTCCAGATCATTAAGAAGATATAGGGTATATGGTTGTACTACTAGAACGAGAGGATTTTGAGTGGTAGCCTCGCTAGAAGAGCTTAAATGTCGTCTTTGATATGGATGCTCATATGTTCCCAGTTGACGGACAAAACTGTTTTGATCGCAATACAATTTAGTCGGCTTTTCTTCTGGCATTGTGTCATGTAATTGTGATGCTCTTCTCCTTTGTACCATGTTAGTCACCGGTGTACCAAGTGTCATTCCACAACTGTCGACCACATGAAAAGATGCTTTCCGGATCTTTAGAAGATGATAAGATGGTCCCTGTATTGTGTTTCAGCTTTGTTAGTTGAAAGCACATATTCTAATGATGACTGTCAGGTATTATTAGCATAGTGTTGGTGACGAACGTGAGGACGAGTTAGTTCGCTGATTATTTTGGATCGAGTTGTTTATTGCTTGCTGATGATGTTTGTCGTGGTCCTAGTTGCGACCTGAAATATAATTTGTAAATCATTTGACCTTGATCCTATCTTTTGTTGTGGAGAGGGACGTTGTGAGCATACCACAAAACGGAACCTTGTACGGATCATCGCTGTTCCATTGCATGTGACGGTGTCTTGTCCCATTGCGAGTGGTTAAAGTTGGACGTCGGGGAAGGTGGCTAACGAGCTGTTGAAGCATGTTCCCCGTTTGAGGATTGGGCTGTGTGCTCCGCGCGGTAATGGGTGTAGATCTCTGTTTGTGTTGAGCCTTGGAGTCGGCTGGCAGGATTAATCAGCAAGCTGATTTATCCAGAAGCTATCTCTCCCTCCGAACGCCATGTGGAACATCCAGAAGCAATCGATCAATTGACTGATAAGCCTATCATCAAATGGTAATGGCAAATTGGGATAATCAGTACTCTGAGCTGGTTAGGTGAAGCTTGGATTATCCCTTATAAATAAGTAATGATATGAACATGTGACATGCTTGTTGTTTATACGGACACTATCATTAACCAGATGTCCATTCAATTTCAGTGAACAAAATGAAGAGAAATACTAAGCCTGTTCGCCTCGATGTTTTGCAGCAGTTATTTTGCAGCAGCTACAATGTTTCAGTTATTTCTTCAACAGCAGCTACAGTGTTCGCAACAGCAGCTACAGTGTTCGCAGTTATTTTTCTGCAGCCGCAACCGCAGCTGCAGCCTGCCGAACAGGCTGACTCACATGTAGAGATCAATTTTCTGCTCTGAAAGACAATGCTCACATGCAATGTCTGGCTCGGTGTCTGGATCGGAGAACGTCATGCAACATCAACTGTGTTCATGGAAACAAAAAAACACGCCCTTTTGTGGCATGGCATGTCTGCACACACGTTGATTATCCTGTGGAGCCGTAGGGTAGGAAACCGGGCATTGCTGAGGTCTCCTCCTGGCTCCTTAACTTTCCTCGGAAAAAAATCATGGGGCAAACTACTCGTACCATATTTTTCTCATCCTCAATTAATACGGGGTGTCCACGTGCAATAATTCTGCAACCCTGGCATCTTCCCAAAACAGAAGCGGCACCAGGGGAGGACACGAAGCCGGCATTCTCTTCTTCTCAGCCTTTTGGTTTTCTTCTGATTGCTTTATCAAAAGTTCATCTTCTACTGCCAGCATCCTTGTCGTCGTATTTTGATTTTTTTCAAGTATAAAAGATTTTTATTTTCTCTTCTTTTATTTGTTCTGTTGTTTGGCCATTTCTGTTCGTCCCATCACACGGATTCCCCATTTCCCACAACCGGGTGTCACATAACAAGAACACGACCGGTTCTGGTTCCCTAGATCTGCGTGGAGGCGGCGAGGAACTCGAATCCGGCAACAGGGTTCGTGGTTGATAGGCAGGGGCGCGTGTGCCCGCCGTCAAAAATCCAATCTTGGTGGCCGGCCATTGCGCCGCCGTCTTCTTCCTGCGGTGATTGGAGGCCGGCGGCGATGGTGCCGTGGGAAGGGTACGTGAGCGACGAGACGATGGGCACCTTCGCGCCCATTGTGCTTTACTGGGTGTACGGCGGCTGCTATCAGCTGATCCTGCACCGCCGGCCGCTGCAGCAGTACAGGCTCCACACGCAGGCGGAGGAGGACGAGAAGAACCTCGTCAGTGTCCCCACCGTCATCCGCGGCGTGCTCCTGCAGCAGCTCGTGCAGGCCATCGTCGCGATGATCCTGTTCATGGTAAGGTGACAGCCAGCTTTCTGCCATTGCCGTTTTTAGTCACTTTCAAATGTTCAGTTCAAGTTGCGGTGTTGCCATTAGTTAGTTCGACGAGGTTGATTTTGCGGTGATGATAGTCTTGATTGGAAGGGAGTGACCTTTGTGCTGAATTGCTCCTCGTTGTTGTTACGTTATGTTGCATTGTAATGATCACTATAGTCGCCACCATGATAGTATTGCTATCTGAATACAGTGGGTAAATGACAAAGAAGTCAAGAACAGTAAGAAGCTTTTGAAACTTCTTTTGTCTTTCTGGTGATGACTCCTTAGTTTAGGCCGGAATAGAAAAGGTCATATTGAAGAGATGCATCTACCAATATAGGTTGCTACAGCATTATAGGTAGTCTGTTTGTTGCAAGCATTTTGTACATCTGAAATTCATTTCACAAGTATGATTAATACTATACTGTCCTTGGTAGCTGAGTCTGTTTCTCCTACCTTTGTTTCCCTCATCTTCCGGCCCCTGCTTCTGTGCATTCACATTTCTGGTTTTCATTGATTACATTGACTATTGGTAGCTAGTGTATGTGTGAAGAATTGCTTGACATTGGAATTATGATTGCTCATGTGAACTGAGTAGCAAATTGGATGAAAGGAGCAGAAATGTGAAACATATTCTCATAATTTAAACAAATCTTCCCTCCATTTATAAATATAGGACGTCTAGAACAGCACATCTAGTTCAGAATGGAGGTAGTATGAATGAGGGCAGCTATTGGCTTTCTCCATGAAAGAAGTGTTTTTACTGAATATGAGATTACAAACCATAATTTATGTTATCAAAGTAAAGAACATTTCTGTGCATAATTCCACATTACTCGTGACCTAAGCTTTAAGGGTCAGCAGCTTGTGAACCCATGAGCATAAAAGAATCACTGCATTTTTGTGCATTCTGCTCTACGCCATTAAATTACTTTCTGAACTCCACATTCATGAACTCCTATGAATATATCTGCTATTATAGTTTTAGAGACCTGTAACTGCAATCTGTACTCTAGAGAGGACCCTTATTTTATAAACCCTGCTGAAACTCTTATTCTGTTTGTATATATGCACCTGGGGGCATTAATGTTTCTTTTTTTTTCAGTACATGGTTCGTTAACCTCTCTATTTTGCACACCAAAGCTCGAGTTAATCTTAACATTTCTTCACTTTCCCCCCAGCCCCAGATCTCTCGAATTTGTGGTGAAGAAATTGGCTTCCCACTTGTCTGACGTACCCATTTAACTCTTTGATTTTGCAAAACCTGTACACCAGATGCATTTTGCTTGTAACTGAATATAGCGAATGTATGATTTAGATATTGTTTTTGCCTGGTTTAGATGATGAGAAGTTGCTAATGCAATACATGACCTTGCACTTTGTTGAAGAAATGTTGATGGCATCTGAATCCCTTGTTTAACATATCTAACCCAATTCTGCATGACTATTTGCAGGTCACTTCAGATAGTTCAACACCTGTAGTTCAGCCACCTATCCACATCCAGATCATTCAATTTGGCGTCGCAATGCTCGTGATGGATTCGTGGCAATATTTTGTGCACCGCTACATGCACCAAAATAAATTCCTCTATAAGCACATCCACTCACAACATCATCGGCTGATTGTTCCTTATGCTATTGGGGCTCTCTACAACCACCCATTGGAGGGACTACTTTTGGACACTTTAGGTGGTGCCATGTCCTTCTTGTTCTCTAGTATGACACCAAGAACGGCTGTGTTCTTCTTCTGTTTTGCTGTAATGAAGACAGTCGATGATCACTGTGGACTTTGGTTGCCATACAACATCTTCCAGCGCTTGTTCCGAAATAACACTGCCTACCACGATATCCACCATCAGCTGCAAGGTACAAAATACAATTACTCTCAGCCTTTCTTCTCCATCTGGGACAGAATTCTTGGAACCCATATGCCTTACAAGTTAGTCAGCCGAAAGGAAGGTGGATTTGAAGCAAGACCAGCAAGAGACTAAGCTTGAATTCATGCAAATGTATAGAACTCTAATCAATGAGTGAGATACAGTGCTCTAAACCCCTTTCACAGGATCAGAAACTCACAGTGGGCATCTAACTCTAAGAATACGAAGCTTGATTTTCCAAATCGTGATGGAAGAGGTTGAAGGTCTCGTGTCGCTTGTTCTCTTATCCTACAGTTAATCTAGTTAAGAGCGTGCACATTCGAGTGTGTGTGATAGTGTATGGTTTGTGCTCAAGGTTTTTCTTGTCAGGATTCTTTTTTTGTGCAGAGCTGCCGTTTACATTGCTGTGCAGATAGGTGTATTTGGAAAATCACACTGCTGTATGTACCCAATTATTTATGTAATGATGATGAGTATCTGGACATGATCTGTTACTTCAGATATCGTTAGCTTCTATACTGTATAGTTACGTTGGATCAATTACTGATACACCCTCCATTTTTTTTCTTCACCTCTTGAAATGAAACCTGGATGATAATTCAGAAAATATATTGATAGTTTGTGTGCCAGCTGATGTCGTGACTGAATTCTACAGTCTGGTTGGAATCAAGCGTCTGCTGTACAATGTAGTTTTTCAAAGGTTGCAGGTTCCATTGTTGACAGGTATTCGCGCAGAGACGAGGCAGAGCAAGGTCCAATAACTAGAAGACGCTTCCGTAGGCGGACTCTGGAACTAGCTGGCGTGTGGCAGTGTGTGTGCACACGGAAATCTAACCGGCTTCATGGAATGAACTCAGATTACAAGAAATGAAATATAGAACGGAAGCATATGTCATCCTTTTCCCAAGTTGATCTCTGTCCATTGTTCATGTGTGAAGGCCGATTTTGAGGGGGCGTAATCAGATGTAATAACTAATCCTTGTAGGCAATGATTGATACTATGACAGCTGAAACTGTCTCGGCGTGTAGCTTTGTTCGACGCGTGTCTTTGTGTGCACATGTCATCGAGTTGGTGCGCAAGAACTAGATGAGCTCGCTCGCTGCTGACGGACCGAGCAGACTCCTGGCCAAGCTGGGTGACGTGTAGCTTCCATTCATCCGTCGCGCAATCATTGGAACCGAGAATTGAACGAATGAAAGGAAGCCCGTGGGCGACTCGTGTGTGTGCGCACTCACTCCTCACCGGCGATCGAGTTGTTCCCGGGAACCCATCGGGCAAGCTCGTGCTCATTATTCACCTCTCACGCGCTCATGCGCGAGGCGCGACCCCTGCTGCCCGGCCGGTCTCACGCGCTCGCAACAGCTGCTGATGGAAAAAGGGGTCCTACCTACGGCCCGCGTGAGAACTGCGACCCCCTGTCGCGAGCGCTAGCAGGGCGGTGTGTTCCTGTTGGCCCGGCTCGGAGGAAATCGCGCGCGGCGCGTGTTGGACTGATGGAGGAAAGTCTCGCTCGGGGCGTCGTGGAACACCGGCGCGGAGCGCGCGCGATCGACGCCGGGTGCGTGCGCCACGACCCGGTCGCGTTTTAGGGGTTCAGCCGCTTCGCTTCTTGTTTGGTGCGGCTCCGCCGAGGCCACCGCGCCGTGCCGGCCAGCCCGACAGAGGGCGGCCTCAATCCCACGTACGGCTCGTTTCGTTACCGACGTCACGCCCCTGCCGAGTTCGCTCGGTGGTCGGAGGCCCTGTCCCGTCGCCGCGTCTTCTTCGCCCCTGCTTCGCGTCGTCGGCCGTGAGGTGTTTACTGCTGTCATCCGCACCGGTGACGAATCGACGACCGACGACCAGCCCGTTGCTTGCCATTCGCTCCGAAACCAACAGGCCGCCTAAACCACGTCGCCTTCACATGCCGTCCGTCTCACTCACCTGTTCCTGACGTGTTCCTTCCATGAGTCGTAAAAGCATGGTCCGCCGCTGTCACACGAATAAATAGCACTCGAATAGAACCCATGATGATGCCCATGGCCGTGGGTGAGACTATATACGTACGTGTGCTAGCTGAACTGCCTGCCGTGTCGGGTTGTTGGCACGTCGTCCGGCTTCACCCTTCAAATCACCGGCGAGTTGTTCCGGGGAACCCATCGCGCAAAACACGGCCTCATCCGCTTGCTTCGTCCTAAACAATGCACTTGTGCACACGTCAACGCTTGGAATGAGTGAAGCGACGAATGTTATGTTGGAACGAGTCCGTGCAGCAGCTTCTCCATTTGCACGCCAAAACTCTTTAGCTGATGATGGCTCACGGGAAGAACAAAAATCTGGTAGTACCCAAGTACGAAGAACGTAGCTTAATGTAGGATTTGAACACTTTTCATGTACTGTAACCTGTAATTAGCACTGTTAACCCTCCGGACCAGTTTTGATTTACATACAGATGTAACTAGTAGTCTCTTTAACCACAGTAGAGCTTATAAGTTACACACCGCCAGCCATACCACCTTACTCGATCTTCTTATTGCTAAAGAGTGCTAGCAGGATCTTATATAATCATACGACGTGAATTTAGAGAGATTAACTTAGCACTAGAACCGGTGGCGCTCCTCCTCCTCGTCATCATCGTCCTCCGAGTAGAACTCCACGATCTTCGACAGATCATCAGAGCCGGCGCCGGAATCATCACCAGCCGTCGTGGCCAGCCACAGCAGGTGCTCGAACAGCAAGGCGTCGACGGCCACCGCCACCCCGCCGCCGGCGAGCCGCCTCCCCGCGGCCGCCACCAGCCGGCGCACCGGCCCGGCGTCCAGCACTGCGGGGTCAACGTGGAACACGCTCCGCTCCTTCGCTGCCGTCGTGCCCACCTCCACCCTCACCACCACCGCGTCGTCCGCGCCCTTACTGAGCGCCGCCGAGTCGAGACGGCGGTATCCGTGTCTCCTATCCCGATGCAAGAACGCGAGAGGGACGAGGTTCTGGAGGCCTGTTCTCTCAATGCTTGTGCACGCAAACATCGGGACAAGGATGATCACTTTACAGCAATTGTTGTGTTAGATTGAGTTGCTTTTGTGTGTCTCAAAAAATGAGTTTTATGGTCCATTTATATAGATACCAAGGGAGTTTACGTAAGAGGAGATCAAAAGACAAAGTTCATAATGCATGCGTCATGCATGGAAGGTGAAATGAACAAACATGAGTTCAAGTTAGTAACTCAATTGTATTAGTGGAAGAGGAAAACAGAAGTCACCAAAAACATATGTATGTGCATAGAACTTTTCATTTCCTCTTCCCAATGCAACTTCACAATTCGTTTTCACCTTCCATTAAATAATTCTATCACAAATTAATTAGAGCAAGCCTATCGGTTTGTCTGAACGACTAATATGTCAGTAAAAAATTGATGTGGAGGAAAGAGAAACCGGAAGATTCCTTCTCTCGGCGCCGGCAGTCGAGACGGTCAATTTCTGCTCTTTCCACCATTCATCGGGCCCACAATACCCACATGCAGAGGAGGAGTTGGAACACATGTGAAATAAACAAGCATTTTTTTTCAGACTTTCACTCGTCATGTGTGTTGAGCCAGTCCGTCTAGTGTTGTGACTGAAAGACGACCGGTTCGGTCGATTCCACGAGAGGGTTGGCCTTGCTCTTAGCAAGCCTTTTGGAATTTTAGATTTATGGGTCACTACCCAATAAATCCAACACCTTTTCCCAAGTTGATCTATGTCCATTGTTCACGTGTGAAGGCGGATTTTGAGGGGGCGTAATCAAATGGAATTTTCCTTGTGGGCGATGATAGCTGAAACTGTCACTGTGTAGCTTTGTTCGACGCATGTCTGTGTGCATGTGCATGCCGTCGAGTTGGTATGCATAAACTAGATGAGCTCGCTGCTGACGAACCGAGCAGACTGCTGGCTAGCTGGAGCTCGGGCCGTCCGTCAGTGACCGGGAACCAACCATAAACCATACTAGCGCCGCGGTCGGAATGTGCGAAACCCGCGTCCCATCCAGCCCGCTTGCTCACCGTGCATCGGCCGGCGCGGCTTGGTTTAAGGTTGGCCCGTGCGACGGGTTTGGTTTAAGGTTTGGCCAGTGCGGACAGACTAGCTAGCTGCGCCGGCGACGCGGCTCGTGGGAGGCAAAGGCAAGGCAAGGCAACCACGCGACTGGTGGATCGCGCGCGGCCCGGGGACGCATCAACGGCGTCGCGTCGTTCGTTCGCGCTGAGCTTGCGTGCCGAGCCGCCGAGGAGCCCGGCGGCGGGTGTTCCGCTTGCTCGGGCCACGCCTCGTCGTGCCGGCCTGCCGCGCGGCTGGCGGCACGACCTCGTCCTCCCTCCCTTGCACGACCTCGTTTTCTCGTCTGGGAATGGAGCTGAACCACGACTCCACGAGGTGTCTGCTGCTGTGAGATCAACGCACATGTCGCCTTCAGGAAAAGACAGGCTGCTTTTCTCCCTCGTCGGCCCATGACGTCTAGCTTGCATTCATACGTCACGCGATCATGGGAACCGAGAATTGAACGAATGAGAGGGAGCCCGTGGGTGACTCGTGTCGTGCGCACTCACTCCTCACCGGCGAGTTGTTCCCGGGCACCCATCGGGCAATAAGCTCGTGCGCGCCGCAAAAGGGGTCGTGCGCGCCTGTTGCCCGGCCTCACGCGCTCGTAGCTGCTGGTTGTGGCAAAAGAGGTCCTTGCCCGGCTCTCGTGAGACAGGTTTGATCTGCCAGGCTACTGCGACCCCTGCAGCGAGCGCTAGCAAGCAGGGCGGTGCGTTCCTCTTTGCCCAGCTCGGAGGAAATCGCGCGCGGCGCGGGTGCGTCTTGGCGGAAAGTCTTGCCCGGCGCGTTGTGGAACACCGGCTTGGAGCGCGCGCGAGGCCTGGGACGTTCGCGTTTGCGTTCAGCCACTTCGTGGGTTGTTTTGGTTCGGCTCCGCCGAGGCCAGTACGTGCCGCCCAGCTCATGCCGACTTCGCTCGGCGGTCGCAGTCCCTGCCCGGTCCGACGCGTCTTCTTCCTCCCTGCTTTGCGTCGTCGGCCATGAGGTGTTTACTGCTGTCATCCACACCGGTGACGACCGACGTCGACGAGTGCTGTGCTGGCCATTCCCATTCGCTTCGAAACCAACAGGCCGCCTTCACAACCACATGCCGTCTCTCTCACTCGTCGTCGGTTCCTGACGTGTTCCTTCCATGAATCGTGAGCATGGTCCGCCGCTGTCACACCAAAATAGCACGGTAATCAGAGGAATGATGCCCATGGCCGTGTCTGACTATGTATGTGTGTGCTGAACTGCTGCCCGTGTCGGGTTGTTGGCAGGCTCACGTCTGGCTTCAACCTTCAATCACCGGCGAGTTGTTCCGGGGAACCCATCCCGCAAAACGCGGCCTCATCCGCTTCGTCCTAGCTAACAACGCACTTGCGAACACGTCAACGATAGGAATGAGTGAAGCGACGAATGTTGGAACGAGTCCGTGCAGCAGCTTCTCCATTTGCACAACAACACTCTTTAGCTGATGATGGCTCACGGGAAAATAACCAAAATCTTGTACCAGAGTAACAAGAACATAGCTCGATCTAGGATTTCAACACTTTTGATGTACCGTAACTTGTAATTAGTACTGTTAACCCTCCGGCCCAGTTTTGATTTACATACAGATGTAACTAGTAGTCTCTTTAACCACAGTTGAGCATATAAGCTACACACCGCCAGCCATACCACCTTACTCGATCTTCTTATTGCTAAGAGTACTAGCAGGATCTCATATATAATCGTACGACGCGAATTCAGAGAGATTAGCTTAGCACTAGAACCGGTGGCGCTCCTCCTCCTCCTCGTCATCGTCCTCCGAGTAAAACTCCACGATCTCCGACAGATCATCAGAGCCTGCACCGGAATCACCACCGGCCGTCGCGGCCAGCCACAGCAGGTGCTCGAACAGCAACGCGTCGACGGCCACGGCCACGCCTCCGCCGGCGAGCCGCCTCCCCGCGGCCGCCACCAGCCGCCGCACCGGCCCGGCGTCCAGCACCGCGGGGTCGACGTGGAACACGCTCCGCTCCTTCGCCGCCGCCGTGCCCACCTCCACCCTCACCACCACCGCGTCGTCCGCGCCCTTATTGAGCGCCGCCGAGTCGAGACGGCGGTATCCCCCAGCGCCGCCGCGGTGGTGGCGCGTCGAGGCCGAGCGGAGGAACGCGTAGCAGCCGGCGGCCGAGGGACGCGGGGACGGGGCCTCGTCGTCCGGCTCGCCGACGCGGTGGCGGTGGCGGTGGTGGTGCGGCATGGCGGTGGAGCAGAGCCGAGCAGAGGGAGCGGGGAATGGAAGGAGATTGGGATGCGTGAGTGGAGGCGTTTGCTTTGCGCAGCCAAGCGTTGGGTTTGGTCGGGGCGGGGTGCCTTTCTTTTCTTGGGCGTTGCGAGCCATTTTATCGTGCCGGGATGAGGAGGGTTTGGAACTAACGGTCGGCTAGTGGGGGAGGTGGGTTTCCTGTCCTGCTGGATTCGGATCGTGGGTGGGGAAACAGCACGTACGTACTCTTTCATTGGATTCTGATTCGAGTTTCAGTGTTTTCGCTGTATTTTTGTCCTACAGAATTGGAATCCAAGCCATGCGGCACAACGTGCCTGAATAATTCCTCTGGGAAGATGAATTGGTACACTCTGTTCTTCCGTAGAGTACTTGGTTTCTGGTGAAAATGTGCAGTAACGGCTTGGCATTCTACATCTGACATTAGTTTATTGGTGACTGGTAGCCTAATCACCCGCACTGACCCTGTTTTCTAACCAGAGAAGCCGCCCGGCACTACTGCACACCCTCCCCCCCCCTTGTCATTTCAGTAGCATCCAAGCCTGTCCATCATTAAAAAAGTCGTATTAGCTCGATAGTTAGCATCGAATGGACTGTAGAACAGTAGAAGACATCACCCGTGGTTGTTGTCATGTTCGGTGCCTCGTCGCGTGCGAACGAACGGGAGCTCGAAGCTTCCCCGAACGATTCGTCGAATTCCCATTCATGGAATTCCAAATGCGTAAACTGCAGGGCAAATACAGAGGACCATTCTCGCAGTCGCGGGAGTGAATACGTTTTGGTGAACGACCTGCCCACCCCACGACACGATCGCTTGGACTTGCGCGACATGGCGAGATCCATCGATCGATCTGGTAGGTCAGGGTACATGGTCCGATGGCGGCGCGCCGCGGCGACCTCGAATCGCCTGCGATGGCGTGCCTACGTAGTCCTCGTGTGTCGCGGACAAGCGCGCGTACGCGATTCGTCCTCCGTTTTTGCGTGGGAACCTGTTTGGCTTCAGCTCCCGTCGTGCACTCGACCGGCACACATCAGTGTCTCGGTGACTTGCGTGCAATCAACTCCTCGGCCACGCACATCTCGTTAACCAAGACATGTCTGTGTGCTGCGTGTAATCATGCCCAACAAGCATTATCCCTGGGCTAAACGAACACCACGCTGTCTGTACGGCACAGGCCCGTCGCCTTTGTTTTTTGATTTGTACCATATCATCGAGCAGAGAAGCAGCTGCCTACGTGCCCCGACACGTGCACGCGCGCCGCGCGGCGACCGCGCTCCGACGCCCACCACGTGTCGCCGGACGTGTCCGCCGGCGCGCGAAGAAAACTCCTGGCCGGTCCATGGCCACCGCCCCCACAATCCCGTCCTCCTTTTTCTCTTTTCGTGCAATACCACATCATGGCGGGTGGCAAGAGCAAGGGCGCCGGGGCGAGAAGAAGAAGAGACGACGATGTCGACGGCGTCGACGCGGGCCGTACGACGACCTGCATGGCGGCCGCCACCGTCGCCGTCGTCGTCCTGCTCCTCGCGGCGTCGGCGGCGCTGCTCCTCCTGCCGCCACATGCGCCGGCGAGCGACAAGGGTCCCCGCGAGCCGGTGGAGCTGGCGATCGGCGTCGCGGGCCACGAGGGCTGGCTCGACGCGATCCGGACGTGGGCCAAGCTGGCGTGCTTCAGGTTCCGGCCCGCCGGCGAGGCCGGGAGCCCGGCGTCGGTGACGGCGGCGGCCAAGAAGAGCCTGGAGATGAGCGTGGAGGCGGTGGAGCACACGGCGGAGTCGGCGGCGCGCGCAACGGAGGAGGCCGTGGAGAGGGCCGCGGAGACGGTGAAGCGGAAGGTCTCGCGCTCGCCGTCGGCACGGCGCCGCGATGGAGACCTCTGAACAAGTGCGGGAGGTGGGTGTACTTCTGTTGTTTAGTTCGTGTAAAATTTGTCAAGGACGTACCACGATTGTTTAGTTCGTGTAAAATTTGTCAAGGACGTACCACGAGGCGACAGCGTATTGGCAAGTTTGTTGTAGCGTGTAATGTGTTTTCCGTACCACTATGTTCATGTGAGAGATGTTAACGTGTCGCGATGCAGAACGATGCTTGCAAATTCAGTCATTCAGTCAATGTGCTAACGGAATGGAGAAATCAGCATCAAAATTCAGAACAAGGTGTGCACATGAGAATGATTTATTTGCACAACTATTTGCAATCGGGCGACAAAAGAACTCTGCAGATCGACATGCAAATGAAATATCAAGACTCCTGAAAGAAATATCAAGCCACTGTATCCCTTCATCCAAGGTGCAAACAGAGATACCAAAGCTTGAACGGCGCAGGCACACATCAAGGGACAAAGAAGGAAAATTTAGTTCCCAATTGGCACTTTTCATACCAGGGTTTACCTTCAAACAAAGGCAACCTAAACGGGCAATTGCCAGATTGCTTCAAGTATAGCATAACTTCCTTCAATAAGAGAAAGAGAAGAGAGATTCTCCCCTAGACAATTTTAAAGGGTGTAACCTACCACAAACGAGGAGTATGGACACAGTTGAGATACACAGAATTTACAGGCGGGAGGTGTCGATCATCCATGTTAGGATGGCCTTGCGCTCATTCTGGGCAGATATCCCTGAAAATGGGCAGCCTGCGTCTACCACTGGGACCATAGAGAGCATTAGTTATCATAGGACTGTCTATATCTTCGGTTGGGTCTGGCTGTTCAGTTAACGCCTTAGCTTCCGCTTTCGGTGTCGAAAAGTCGACCTTCATTCCTGGGACGACACTTTCTTGGAGATCAGAAGGTAGTTTGATGGAGTTGGTGGCGCCTCGAGCTGCAGCAGGATGATCGGCGATTGTCTGGCGTGGAGAGATGAAAGACATGCCTTCGAAGTCCTGAAAAACTGGTGTGGCAGTAAGCCTGCCGCCGGCCTATCCAATATGAAACAGCAAAGGTATGTTAGTGTAAACCTAAGGTGGAGAATTTGATAACTAAAGATAATGATGTGACCATTTTACACCTATATTGTTTATGAATGCGTGGTTGACAGTGATGCTGAATAAACATGATGACCAGATAACATGAAAACTCATGCAGAAGAATAAGGCTCGGCACATCAGAGGATGTCAAAATAGCATGCTGGGCTAGGTTTATTACATTGAGGAATATCCAAGTGTTGTGAAAATAGAAATCCTTTCCATGTAACATGAAAGACATATCTATCGAGTTAAGCATCTGTTGGTCAGATATGGTAACAAAGACAGGATAAGGACATTGTGAGGAAGCTTTACACTAGAACTTGATCAGGTTTTTACCACAATAACATTAAAATGACTAGCCTACCATGTATATCATGTCCATCTGCCACATAGTGTTTTTCTTTTCTGTGATAGGAACTGAACCAAATCTAAATCAACAACTCTCACTACCTCTTTCTATAAGAGCAACACTTCTTTCTCTGGTTAGCAAGAATGGCAAGCAATTATGCACTCAAGTTAATACTCCAAAACTAAACATGATGGAACCAGTTCTTAGAACTAACGGTACTTTCAGAAGAGCACACAACAATACAACAAAATCATGATGGAAAGTCATGCGTTGCTAGAACTTGTAGCGATCAGTTAATGGTATTGGACCAGTTATTGCCAGAGCTAGAACATAGTGTCAATTCCAGATACAAATGGGGTTCATCTACAAGCAAATGTTGAAACAAGATTCACTAGAAAAATAATGAACCACATAATTTACTGCTATGCTGAAACAAATGTGGTTTATCTACAAGCAGATATTTTTTGAGGTGTTAATAGGGGTGATGGTCTCGTGGTCTCATCAGAACTTCTCACTATTTTGGTGGCATGCCCGCAAGGTGCACCGAAATGTGGTTGGCATGTTACACTAGAAAAATTCAATATATATCTATGTTCTAATGCCAAATAAAAACAATGGGATTTATCTTCAGGTACAGTTACATCTACAGAAACAAGATTCAGCATTGCACAATTACAGCAGTGTTCAAAGAAGGTAACTTCAAGCACATTCTCATTTTTCTTTGAAAAACAGCCAGCATTTAGTGTTTGACTAACAAAAGCAGAAAGCATTGAATCATGCAGCTATTATATTAACCAAACCAATAATCCAACTACTATCATAAATCGGAAACCATTTACCTCAACCCATCAGCTAGGTACTTATGCTAATGACAGACCGGACCATCATGTCAGTGAAACTAGTAGATCTGAAAAGGAGTACAATTACCTCCTGTTTGGAGCCATAGTGGTAGCCACCAGGAGCCCAAATCCCATCTTCCGCCACCGGATACGCCATCCTCGCCTGCGGCAGCGGCGGCGGCGGGGGAGCCGACTGCGGCGAGTAGAGCAGGACGCGGCTGTCCAGGTCCGCGGTCGCGGCGAAGCAGGCGCGGCGGTAGCGGAGGAGGGAGGCGTCGAAGCCGAGGTCCAGCCCGCCCGACGACGACGACGAGGAGTGACCGGTCACCCCGCCGTCGCCGCCTGCCGCGGCGTCGAAAGCCGGCGTGAGGTAGGTCCGCAGCGACGGCGACGAGAGGCGGCGCTGCCGCCGCCGCGCCGCCGTCTCGCCCGCCCACCTGCTGTCGGGGGACGCGGGGACGAACTCGAAATCCATCGCGGCGCGCCCGTAGGTCTCACCCAGGCCTCCTCCTGCGCGGCGCACCACGGCGACGGGGTTAACTGCAATGCGGGGAGGCGAGATTTGGGAAAGCGAGAGATTCGCGGAGAGGGGATTTGAAATTTGAACCGGAAATTAGGGCTGCTCCGAAATTTGGGGATTATTTCGAATCGGTAAAAAAAATCCCAGCTTTTTTATCTCGGGAAGTCCCACGCGACCAACGAGGCGGCGGTTGCGGACTCACGATTAGTCCGGGGCTCGCATGAGCAGGAAGAATCATACGAGTTCGTTTCATTTGGGTTTGAGATTGGAAACTAAAAAGAAAATCCTCAAATTTAAAAACCTATCTATTGATGAAGAAATGAGCTGGGAACCACTACGCTAGCTGGATCACAGAATCCAATCCGACACGAGCAAACAGGTCGTGGAATCCGAACCCTTGAACAGTACAGCAGAACTGACAGGTTAAGATCTAAACGGAGGCAATAAAATCAAAAGAATCCAAGGGAAAGAGATCAGCAGCAGATCAAGCCCCGAGCCCCTCGGATCTCTCCTGCACCAGGAAATCGATACGGAAAGATCTTCCTGGAGAAAAACCTCGGTAGTATGACATCGACAGGAAGACGAGCTCTGCTAGTTTCTAGTAGTAGGGATATAAAAACAAATAACAGCTAAAAAAAAGCGGAAAAACTGGAGTCCGAGCCATCAGAGAGATTTAAAACGGCGATATGAGATCGGTGCTCACCCTGCATCGGCGGAAGCTTCTCCACGGTCCGCTCCGTCCGCCGCTCTCGCCCTGGAGGTTACGCTGCCATTGGCGTTCGCTTCGGACGGGCGGGAAGTGAGGACGAAGCGAGGCGGATACGAAGGAAAGGGACGCGGGCCAGGTTAGAAAAAGTACACGTGGCCCTAGTCCGCCTCGGATACCGTCTAGTTGGGCTTCAAACTTAACTGGGCCAGAATAAGTACACGTGCTCCTCCTTGGATTCCCGGTTTTTTTTTATTAATAACATTATTTTTAAATAAAATTTAAAAAATAACATGCCGTTTCGAAAATTTGTAAAACTAGCATCCCAATCGCCCTTTCAATAGGCGATTAGGATAAATCGCCCATTCAAAGGGCGACTTGATCAAAAAAATGCGTAAGCGGGGCCTAGTCGCCCAACCAGGAGGCGACTGGTTCTCTGTCGCCCATCCAGGAGGCGACAGGGCCCAGTCGCCCAACCATCGGGCGATTGGGTCCCAGTCGCCCGACCAGAAGGCGACAGGACCTACTCGCCCGTTTGGTGGGCGACTAGGGTATTTATTTATTTATTTTTGCATAATTTTTTGTTTCGATTGCAATTATATTTCATAAAATACAATTAAACGAAATGAAAATTTTGTACATATGATAAATATATGCAACTCATTTTTTACCACCTAATCTTACGGAAATGTTCGATCCCACCGCCGAGACATATTACTGAAGTTAATGTCCATACTGTAGGGGTTGGATGATGGCTGTGGGCGAGGTGGCGCTGAGAAGTCGCTGTTGGAGGGTCGTTCTCGCAAAACAGATTCACTAAATGCCTCGTCGTCAGGGTCTTCGAGTGGAGGCGGAGGTCTTGAGGGTGGCATGGGCATGAAATCGTCGTCTTCATCGTCGTTGACGTTTGGTTGCACGCGCGTTGCCGGAGCGCGTCTTCTTGCAGTGTTTCTTCGACGGGATGTTGGTGTGTTAGATGGCTCCGAAACACTACGGTTGGATGAGGTATGTCGCCTTCTACGTGAACCTGGCATGCAACCTCCACCGAAGAACATAAATAGATAGAAGAAGTTTGGGATAGGGTTGTCGATCAATTCTTTGTCTTCCGGAAATGCCTAACAGAAGAGAAGTAGTCGAATGAGCAAAAGAAATAGAAACCGATAACATAAAAATAAAAAAAATTAAGTGTACCTGAATGTGGGAGGCATATTGATCGGGGAGCATCATTATCTTGAATGTAGTGCTAGAGAAACCTAACACTGACGGGTGGTTTGCCAGCTCGCAAACCCTATGATACAACTGCTTTTGATCTTCTAAGAGGGCCCTAAGGTCATTTGTGGTGAGATGTTGCGGCGCCATAGTGTGTGAGGTTTTAGGGATTGTTGCATTTAACCTCGAGACAGCTTGTGCGAGATTGTTCTCCCTAAAAGGATCATCCCGGTGTTCACGCACGGCACGGCAGATTGCGTCCAGTGCTCTCTCGATGTATTGTGGTGTCCATGGAAAGCCTCCACTAGATGGTCCTGCCATGGATGGTGTTGTTGAAGCGTGGAAGAAGAGTGGATGCCGCTGTGATGCAAGAGAGATTGCTCTGAATGAAAGAGTGAGTAGAGGATAAGGTTTTGTAGGAGTGGTTCCTGAAATTGAAAGCACGAGTGGGAGGCCGTAGTAGAGATTCCGGCTATAATGTAGCTCCATTATTTTGATGGGAGTCGGATGCATGCATCAAAAACGTCACATTGAGCAGACATACATGTATGGGGACATTGGATGTTTCTGGGATTCTTTGGCTGTTTTGCAAAGCGGGGACCTTTGATGGGAGTTTGACGGGGCTGTGATGCATGCACCGAGAGCATTAATTGAGGGGACATGGCTTGAACCGTGCAATAATAGAAGGAAAAGAACCCGGTTTGAATATTCATACTGGTAGACATACGCGGCCGTAGTAGACATGAAAGACAAAAATATAAGACATATAGTACTAGAACTGGACATGAACATGTAGCATGACATAACATAGAATCTATACGAGCTACAGACAGAAGGTGACACAACACTAAATCCTACCACGCTTAGGGGCGACACCCCTAAGTGTGCCTGGCTTGGCTGCCCTGCGTCCCGCCCTCACGTGATCGGCAGAGTACGTCAGCGGCTCAGGAGGATCGACGTGGCGTGTAGGACGGCCCTGAGGGAGTGATGTCTCGTAGCCGCTCTGCGAGAACTGTGTCGCTGGAGGAGCTCCAGATAGCTGTGAATCAGGAACTATATTGAGCTCATTCTGGACCGGAGCAAAATAGCTGTCGAAGTCGAATGCTGGTGTAGGAGAACGTCGGTGGCTCCGCTCGTCCTCCTCGGCGTACTTATAGTCAATCGGCGCCATATGTGGTACATATGACGACGGCCCTGCAACATCAGTGGCCTGTGTCCACGATGTGTACTGTGTACCTGTGCACAAATATATAGTAATAATAGTAAGAAATGCATCAATACGTAGTTATAATAGTAAGAAATGCATCAATATAGTTTTGATGAGGAACAGAATTGCAATGAATTAATTTACAAAGTCGAACGGTATTAGTACCTGGTGCGGAGAACGTCGGTCGAGGCGGAGGCCCCGGTGCCATCCTATGCGTGAACGTCGTCTGCTGAGGAGGCGGATGTGCTGGACGAGAAGAGGGTCCCGACTGCGAAGGGTGTGGGACGGCATCCGTGTTCCGACTACAGGGCGTGCACGAGGTGAGCTTCACGAGGTCAGTAGCGGCATCATAGATCCGCCTCATCGCAAGGGTGATCTCCTGGGAGGTGAGCTGAATGCCCTGCCTCAGTCGTTGTTGTAACATCCCCGATTTTATCAAACCCTAATTCTGGCCTAAATCCTCTGTTAGTGCAAGTTGATCACATTGAAGAATTTAATTTGAAAGCAAATCATTTGAAAATATTCAAATATGAGCTTGAACTAGAACTTTAAAAATTTGTATACAAGAGGACCCAAATGAAAATTTCCTTGGTATCCAGGTGCAAAAAGAGCATTTCAGAGAAACTTTGTGGATTTTTCTGCAAATTGAAAGATGCTCAAATAAATCAAAATCCATTTATCCAAACTCTATTTTGACCGATTATTATTTCAAAATCTTCCAACAAGGAAAATTATTCCTGTATCTCTGACCTTTGATTCGCCACTTCTCCAAGGTTAATATGTTATCTTAATCATAATTTATGAAATAACCGAGGCATGCTAAGCTCAAAGTTTGGGTTTGTAAGTTCAACTTTCTCCTAATCAAATTCATTTTTTCGTACTTTTGCAATGGACAAGCTTGTGTGTGTAGCAAAAATCAAAATATTGATCAACACAAGGGGTTTTGGAAAAATCTTCACCATTGTGGGACCCACATCTCTCTCTCTTTATTGTTTCTACACTCTTCCACACCCATCCAGAGAAAGCCATCGTATCCAAAATTTTCTCCATCTCCTTCTCTTTCTGTCTTACCAGTCACCATGACCTACCTTATGGTATGGCTGCAATGCTTGCTCCCGATTGTTGTGGTGCTGCCCAAAGAATCCCCCTGCTCTCATGTATCATCCCCAATCACCCCTGGTTATCAACCCTTGCTAAGTCCAGAGAATCGATGGATTTATTCTTCAAGCCGGCCACCGAACTTCCTTCAACTCGTCGTCGATTCCCGCTTCTCCGGTGAGTTTCCGTTCGATTCCTCGCACCTGAAGCTTCATCACATCCCTATCCATCCATTTGTGCCATCCCTCATGCAATTCCACAACCCAAATCGACGGATTTTGCAGTTTTCTGGCCGCCATTTTCGCCTCTGTTCTTGTTTACTGTTCACCATTCAACTTCAGGAAATTCCAGAATTTATCTCCAACTTGTAAATTCGATAAAAATTAAAATACAACTCAGAAAAATGCGAAACAAAATTTGTTGGACTCCTTGTGAACAGAACTATCCAGTGGTGCAACATAAACATCTGAATTCGTCTTAGTTAATGTTATAAAATTCAGAGAAGAGAAACAGGAAATCATTTTTATAAAAAGATCTATGCATGCAAAAATTCTGATTTTTGGCACACATACTCCTTGTGAGTTCCCTGAACTGCTCACAAAACAGTTTCTTGAAATTCACCATATTTTAAGAGTAATTTCAGTTTCAAGTTTCTAGCAAAATCATTTTTAGTACTTTATTCCTGCACAGTTTTGCACCAATTTTTGGATATGTTTCTGCTCATGGCACTCCTGTTATGGAGAATGTTTAAAAAGAATTTTTTCTGTCTTCCAGAATCATATTAAGGAAATTTTGAAATAAATTCTTTGATCGATCTTTTAAACCTAGAAATTTTCATTCTCTTTATGGAAAGTTTTCAAGAAAAAGTCATTTGAAATCTTTTTGGGTTAATCCTGAGCATCACCTCAATACCATCCTCATGTCCATGCATTCCTATTTATCAAGGAAGTTCCATGAACTTTCACATTAATCTTTGGCTTGCATTTCATCAATATAGGAAACGACGTCGGAACCGAGGACGTGAAGACCTTGATGGTGGTTTCTTGCTGCGGATGCTAACCCTTTGGTTGTTCTAACTTTGCTCAAACTCAAGGCAAGCCCCGGTGCATCTCAACCTTTTTCGAAATATTTTACTTTGTCACATATATTGATGGAGCATGTGATGTGCACTAGGTATTTAGGAGTTGAATGAAACCTTAGTTGCATGTATCCATATGTATTCCTATGGGTGGGTATGTTCAGCCGCTCGTTACTTTATGCTATGCTTAATGTGAGTCATCGGTAGAAGTCGAGTGGTGCGGAACACTACTCGCGAGCTATAGGGTTCCTTTTGGGAAATAATGTACTTGTTGGTATCTCACACATAATGATGATAATTGGAGACCGGACGGGGATGGGTAGGTTTGCAGCAAGGCATGGAGGTCTTGTGTGCGTTAGCCCCGTCTGTGTTGATTGAGGACCGTTCGTTGTGGCACCGCTGAGCAAGTTTGAACAGTACCGGATGCATGCTAGTAGAATGGGAACTAGTAAACTTAGTAGCTCGATGCTATATTGTTGGACGTGAACCCACCTCTCTTTTGGTGATGAAGATGGTATGGTGGTTGCGGGTATGTGTTTGAAGGGAGGGTGCACGGGCTAACCACGGATAGCTAGCGCGGTTATCGCGTGGAGGACGTGTACTCGGGAGAGGTGTTAAGCGGCTCGACTTTATAGTATCTTGTAAAAGGTTGCCGTGCGTGGCTCTTTCGAGTAGCGTACGTCGTGTATCTCGGGTTTCGCCTGCAGGTGTAAATCGATTCGAATCGCCGTCCCTCGCGGTTATTGAGTACCACTTGTTCACTGTGTCACCTCGTAGTAAGAAGTGAACCATGATGATTATACTTGCTGATTTATACTTCAGTTAATTGTATTGCAAACTTGTTTGAAGTAGCATAGGTTGCTAATATTTACATTTATGCATGAACCCTTTTAATTTGGCTAAAATTTGAAAGAAGGACCAACTATTAGTGCTACTTTTATGCAAATTATTCCTATGCCTTTGGTCAGCCCCCTGCATGCTAGGAGTCGGTCTTAGAAGGCCACTTTGACGGGTAAGACTTGCTGAGTATTAGTTGCTCAGGGTTTGTGGTTTAAATCTTTTTGCAGGTGTGCTTTGGCTCCAGAGAATGAAGCATGTTTATGGGCTGAATGTGCTTCATCATAGGATAAATACGTCGAGTTGTATATCGCTTCCGCTACGCCTTTCAAACTCTTTTATGTAATCAAATTGAATCAAAGTTGTAATAATTAAGAATTCTTCTACACTCTATTTTATTTATGCTTATGTGTGTGGTCATTTGGACTCTTGCGTCGTCAAGTGTCACCCGATTAAGATCCTGGTTAGCTAACCCCTCATTAATTTGAGGCGGGGTGCTACAGCTGGTATCAGAGCTAAGTCGGGGTTTGTACCACACTAATAAGCATTATTTTTGAAAACCACGCTTACGGTGAGGTACGAATTAGTGAGCCCACATAAGGATGTTAATAGTTATGTTAACGGGTGGCAATGCTAACTTTTACCTTCATGTCTTTCAATTTCTGTTTTTGCAATTTTGTAATGGCACATCGATGATGAGGTAAGTCTACAAACGAAGGTATGGTCGTAAATTATATTGTTGTATAGTGTATATATGTATACAGTCATGTATGATGGTTTCTGCAGGTACGCTAACCACGAAATATAGCCCGTGTAGAAAACGACTAATTGTGTTGTGAGAGAACGTGTTTGCCACCGAGGTCACGTATGGTCATCTATATTTGGCCAATTTTCTTTTTGGAAGGACGCATAGGACCGACATATTGTCATAGCATTGTATTTTCATTTATGCATGAAAATTTGAGGTAATGAATCCACACAAATTTTGAAATCGTTGAAACTGGCTCTAGGTGTGAAGATCATGTTCAGTTACCTAAAATGCTAACGACCTCAGTTCAGTTGCCATCTCGTCATGTTTCTCAAATCTCATTTCAAATTCAAAGTGTTTGTTCCCACAAGAATCTGCAAGCCAGTGTTTAATCAAACTTCGAGACTGTATAACTCTCAAATGGCTCAATCAAATTTGGACTTGGATCACAACCTGGACAGCTCTCGACGTGAACGTAATTTCACTTTCAGATTTGAGAGGCTGGTGCTGTATCTAACATTTTAAAGGAGACGACGAAGTGGAGATCCTACTGCTGTCTGGAATTCCGAAGGTTCTGAAAATCTTTCAACTTCAAAATTCCATATCTCTCTTATTTCTGATCCAATGTGGTGTATGAGTACTCGTTGGAAAGCTTTTCAAGTTTCCTACAACTTTTCTGTTCAGTGTTTTTCCTGTTTCAGCTCACAAAGATGTCAGTTTCATTTTCCGTGACTACTGCCTGATCGGGACAGATTCTGTCCACTTGTTGAACTTGGTTACTTTTTATTCGAAAAGCTCAACATTTTGCCTTCTCATACCATCCTATTTCATTGGAAGCCATACCTTATTCCTTGTTTGTAGTCCAACCACATGCCAAATCCAACGGGTTGTCGTGCTGTTCGAAGTCGCAATTTGTCTTGAATTGTGCCGGTTCGCCCAGGTGCTTCTCGAGCCATAATTGTGATACGAAAGTATGCTTCTTATCTGGTTTGGCAAGAGGATCCGAGTATAACTTGCTTCTGAACGGAGGGTGGATTCTTCGAATTACGCAACCGGAAGGAAGAATGTTATGCTTGGAGTCTCATGTCGGTACGACTAGTCATATCCTTGCCCTTGAGACTCTAAATCTTCCATGGAGACCCACATGAGCATAGCCATATTCATTCAAAATAAGTGCTGCTCCTAAACTTTCAGCAATTCTTGTTGTGCCGCATTCCTTCATCGCTACCCCCTTTCTCGTCGTAAATCTCGGGACGAGATTTTCTTAAGGGGGGAGGGCTGTAACATCCCCGATTTTATCAAACCCTAATTCTGGCCTAAATCCTCTGTTAGTGCAAGTTGATCACATTGAAGAATTTAATTTGAAAGCAAATCATTTGAAAATATTCAAATATGAGCTTGAACTAGAACTTTAAAAATTTGTATACAAGAGGACCCAAATGAAAATTTCCTTGGTATCCAGGTGCAAAAAGAGCATTTCAGAGAAACTTTGTGGATTTTTCTGCAAATTGAAAGATGCTCAAATAAATCAAAATCCATTTATCCAAACTCTATTTTGACCGATTATTATTTCAAAATCTTCCAACAAGGAAAATTATTCCTGTATCTCTGACCTTTGATTCGCCACTTCTCCAAGGTTAATATGTTATCTTAATCATAATTTATGAAATAACCGAGGCATGCTAAGCTCAAAGTTTGGGTTTGTAAGTTCAACTTTCTCCTAATCAAATTCATTTTTTTCGTACTTTTGCAATGGACAAGCTTGTGTGTGTAGCAAAAATCAAAATATTGATCAACACAAGGGGTTTTGGAAAAATCTTCACCATTGTGGGACCCACATCTCTCTCTCTTTATTGTTTCTACACTCTTCCACACCCATCCAGAGAAAGCCATCGTATCCAAAATTTTCTCCATCTCCTTCTCTTTCTGTCTTACCAGTCACCATGACCTACCTTATGGTATGGCTGCAATGCTTGCTCCCGATTGTTGTGGTGCTGCCCAAAGAATCCCCCTGCTCTCATGTATCATCCCCAATCACCCCTGGTTATCAACCCTTGCTAAGTCCAGAGAATCGATGGATTTATTCTTCAAGCCGGCCACCGAACTTCCTTCAACTCGTCGTCGATTCCCGCTTCTCCGGTGAGTTTCCGTTCGATTCCTCGCACCTGAAGCTTCATCACATCCCTATCCATCCATTTGTGCCATCCCTCATGCAATTCCACAACCCAAATCGACGGATTTTGCAGTTTTCTGGCCGCCATTTTCGCCTCTGTTCTTGTTTACTGTTCACCATTCAACTTCAGGAAATTCCAGAATTTATCTCCAACTTGTAAATTCGATAAAAATTAAAATACAACTCAGAAAAATGCGAAACAAAATTTGTTGGACTCCTTGTGAACAGAACTATCCAGTGGTGCAACATAAACATCTGAATTCGTCTTAGTTAATGTTATAAAATTCAGAGAAGAGAAACAGGAAATCATTTTTATAAAAAGATCTATGCATGCAAAAATTCTGATTTTTGGCACACATACTCCTTGTGAGTTCCCTGAACTGCTCACAAAACAGTTTCTTGAAATTCACCATATTTTAAGAGTAATTTCAGTTTCAAGTTTCTAGCAAAATCATTTTTAGTACTTTATTCCTGCACAGTTTTGCACCAATTTTTGGATATGTTTCTGCTCATGGCACTCCTGTTATGGAGAATGTTTAAAAAGAATTTTTTCTGTCTTCCAGAATCATATTAAGGAAATTTTGAAATAAATTCTTTGATCGATCTTTTAAACCTAGAAATTTTCATTCTCTTTATGGAAAGTTTTCAAGAAAAAGTCATTTGAAATCTTTTTGGGTTAATCCTGAGCATCACCTCAATACCATCCTCATGTCCATGCATTCCTATTTATCAAGGAAGTTCCATGAACTTTCACATTAATCTTTGGCTTGCATTTCATCAATATAGGAAACGACGTCGGAACCGAGGACGTGAAGACCTTGATGGTGGTTTCTTGCTGCGGATGCTAACCCTTTGGTTGTTCTAACTTTGCTCAAACTCAAGGCAAGCCCCGGTGCATCTCAACCTTTTTCGAAATATTTTACTTTGTCACATATATTGATGGAGCATGTGATGTGCACTAGGTATTTAGGAGTTGAATGAAACCTTAGTTGCATGTATCCATATGTATTCCTATGGGTGGGTATGTTCAGCCGCTCGTTACTTTATGCTATGCTTAATGTGAGTCATCGGTAGAAGTCGAGTGGTGCGGAACACTACTCGCGAGCTATAGGGTTCCTTTTGGGAAATAATGTACTTGTTGGTATCTCACACATAATGATGATAATTGGAGACCGGACGGGGATGGGTAGGTTTGCAGCAAGGCATGGAGGTCTTGTGTGCGTTAGCCCCGTCTGTGTTGATTGAGGACCGTTCGTTGTGGCACCGCTGAGCAAGTTTGAACAGTACCGGATGCATGCTAGTAGAATGGGAACTAGTAAACTTAGTAGCTCGATGCTATATTGTTGGACGTGAACCCACCTCTCTTTTGGTGATGAAGATGGTATGGTGGTTGCGGGTATGTGTTTGAAGGGAGGGTGCACGGGCTAACCACGGATAGCTAGCGCGGTTATCGCGTGGAGGACGTGTACTCGGGAGAGGTGTTAAGCGGCTCGACTTTATAGTATCTTGTAAAAGGTTGCCGTGCGTGGCTCTTTCGAGTAGCGTACGTCGTGTATCTCGGGTTTCGCCTGCAGGTGTAAATCGATTCGAATCGCCGTCCCTCGCGGTTATTGAGTACCACTTGTTCACTGTGTCACCTCGTAGTAAGAAGTGAACCATGATGATTATACTTGCTGATTTATACTTCAGTTAATTGTATTGCAAACTTGTTTGAAGTAGCATAGGTTGCTAATATTTACATTTATGCATGAACCCTTTTAATTTGGCTAAAATTTGAAAGAAGGACCAACTATTAGTGCTACTTTTATGCAAATTATTCCTATGCCTTTGGTCAGCCCCCTGCATGCTAGGAGTCGGTCTTAGAAGGCCACTTTGACGGGTAAGACTTGCTGAGTATTAGTTGCTCAGGGTTTGTGGTTTAAATCTTTTTGCAGGTGTGCTTTGGCTCCAGAGAATGAAGCATGTTTATGGGCTGAATGTGCTTCATCATAGGATAAATACGTCGAGTTGTATATCGCTTCCGCTACGCCTTTCAAACTCTTTTATGTAATCAAATTGAATCAAAGTTGTAATAATTAAGAATTCTTCTACACTCTATTTTATTTATGCTTATGTGTGTGGTCATTTGGACTCTTGCGTCGTCAAGTGTCACCCGATTAAGATCCTGGTTAGCTAACCCCTCATTAATTTGAGGCGGGGTGCTACAGCTGTAGAGTTGATCCCGACTCAACAGCAATCTTCTGTCCTATGTCGGCCTACAACATAAACAACAGTTGTTATGTTAGACTCGTTATTTACCTAGTATTGTAAACAAGGTTAGAAATTTCGTTACTTAGTTATAATATTAAACTGGCGAAACTAATTATCTATAAAACTATAAATTTAATAATTATTTTAATGTAAATAACACTTGTATTGTAAACAAGGTTAGAAATATCGTACCGCAAGCGACCAAGTCTGATCCCTGTGGATCGGGTACGTGTCAGCCAACTCCGCTGTGTGGCTCGGTAACGTAATCCTACCAATTATACGACCGCAATTATCTGATAATACTATAAATGTACGCTGTTATCTGATAATACTGTAAATACGTACGCTACTATTTGTAATACTATAAATACATACGCTATTATCGGATAATACTATAAATACGTATGCTATTATTATTTAATTTATATGCACTACTAATTTCTATAATAATTCAAACTTACAATCTACATTTATTTGCTACTCTAAATTAAAAAAAACCTACATTACAAGATTAAAAAATAATTACTAGCTATCTAAATATAAAAAACTATTGAATCTAAATCCAGCTATCTAAACTTTTTAAATCGAACTATAATACAAAACTACTTAAATCTAACTATAAATCTAACTATAAATACTAATATAAATCTAAATATAAAAACTAATATAAATTTAAATATAAAAACTATTTAAATTTAACAATAATCAAAATTTAGAAAATTACCTTTCTCACTTTCTTCTCCTTCCTTCCTTTTCTTCCTCCTCCCTCTCCTCCTCTTCTTTTTTCTCTTCCCTTCCCTTCCCTCCTTCCCTCTCCTCCTCTCCTTTTTCTCTCCCCCGACGCTCTTCTCTTTCTCTCACTCTCCCCTGACGTTCCCTCCCTTTGCCTCAGACGCGCGGTGGGGCGAGCCGCGGCGCGGCTTAAATAGGCAGAGCCAGTCGCCCGACCGTTGGGCGAGTGGGACCCGTAGTCGCCCGACGATGGGGCGAGTGGCCCCTGTCACCCAACGGTCGGGCGACTGGGCCCCGCAGTCGCCCGACAACGGGACGAGTGGTTCCTGTCGCCCAACCATAGGGCGAGTGGGTCCTGTTGCCGGGCTATAGGGCGACTGGATTGCTGGGACCCGGTTTTGTCGCCCTTTCAACGGGCGATTAGGCCTAATCGCCCATTGAAAGGGCGATTGGAATGCTACTTTTACAAATTTTTGAAACGGCATGTTATTTTTTTAAATTTATTTAAAAATAATGTTATTAATAAAAAAAAACCTTGGATTCCCCTGACATGGGCCTGGGAGTTACTCCTACCTCCTGGGCTCGTTACGTTAAGTTCGATTGGCTCGTTGGGCCTCCAGCCTTCCTCGTACGGAAGCGTCCTATTTCAGCATTTATGAGTCTTCAAAACGGCCGTCGTAGTCAGCATCATCCCCCTGATCGTCTCACTCGCTGTTTCCAGCCGCCCATCCATTTCCGCTCCAAGCTTGAGGGAGCAGGCCAATGGCGCTCTCGCTCTTGCTCTCCCTAGCGCCGCCGCTCGCCGCCGTAATCAGTGGCGGCAGCAGCAGCAGCACAAGCTTCTCGCGTCCACCGGCGCCGTCGCCTGCGGCGGCAACGGCCAGGACACGCAGTGTTATGAGCCGCCGGAGTCCGAGGACGCGCGACGTGGTGGCGATGGCGGACATGCTCGGCGACTTCGGCGCGCGGGACCCGTTCCCGGCGGAGATCGAGAGCAACTTCGCGGAGAAGACGCTGGGCGACACGGACACGCTCCACCGCATCCTCATCCCGACGCTCTCTGTGCTCTCCCTCGCGCGCCTCCCGCTGGAGCCGCACCCGGCGCCGCTCGCCGTCGACGACGCGCGGAGGCTGCTCCACAAGGTCGTCGGGTGGAGGCTGCTCCTCGACGAGGAGAAGCCCGCGCGGCTGCAGTGCATCTGGAAGGTGCGGGACGAGGCCTGCGGCCACGAGCTCGTTTCCAGGATCAACGCCGCGCTCGACGGCGCCGGCCACCCGCCGGCCGAGCTCGTCTTCGAGGCGCCCAACCAGGTGAGGGCGGAGCTCTCCACGCCTTCCACCGGTGGCCTTACCGTCAACGACTACATCATCGCGGCCAGGATTGATCAAGTCAAGACGCTCGATCTTATCCCAAAGAAGCGAGCCTGGGCTTGAATCTCCATCATTTCCTTTTGTTTTCTCATCACTTCCTTTCTGTAGCATATAAATTTTTATAGCACTCATTGTCATAAGATGAATGAATGAATAGATCATCCTTTTGCAGTTCGTCTACTTGCTATTTTTTTCCCATTCAAAATGATTTGTCGGATTATTAGAACTATCAGTGTGTGCTAGGAAGCTTTGTTAACATATCCCATCACCAGATGCACATATCTGGAGGAAGGAAAAATACAGCAGGCTTTAGGAACTGAATAGTAATTTAAGCACACCAGAGCATTATTAGCAACAAAAAAAAAAAAACCAGGAATCGTTCACCGTTTGTTGTTCGTTCCATCGAACAAGCTCAACAAAAGACTGACATACATCACTACACACCAATCCAATATATCTTGCACCCCAAAGAACTATTACAAGGGTTAATTACACAAAGAATATTACTTATTCTATACTTTGAATACAAGCTGTAAACTCTTAGACTACCCTCACTTGAACTTTTGTATGCTACTGCAACACCGCCAATGCAATATGTACACACAAAAAAAACAAACCAAACTATGAGACCCTAGACAAAACATTTGAGGTCTCATGTGAACTTGACCAGAAATGAGGTCGGCACACTTTATGCAGACAGGAGTATGACGGAAGAACCAATACAGGGCAGCCAAACTGTTAATGCTGAGGAGCATTCATTTGGTCTTGAATTCCAAGCCCTTCATGTCAAAGGCTATTAAGAAGAGCCCTTTTGCAAGAAGGCTGCTGAGAAGTTTCAGGCTTCGACCCAGGTGAGGTCAACTCCAGTACAGAAAGCAAAAAATTTCTCTCCTGAAAAATTAAGAAAATAGAATGTGAGCAGATTCTACTGGGCATTTAATACTTATTGATTCAGGTAAATTGTTTCCCCCGAAATATGAATCTCAAGAGCAGGTCAGGCAAAAGCTTACACTAGCAGTAAATTTTGGAGTAGGCATGTCTGCTTCATAAGGCTGGAATGTTGGAACAGTGTGAGCAGGAGACAAGAACTCCGTAGATGGAAGCTTACTATCTTTCCCAACCTTGCCAAACTTAGGAGACGCGAATGCACCTGCTTTCGCTTGGAGAACCATATGGGTAGGGGAGCTAAACTCAATACATTGGAGCTTGCTATCTTCAGCAACCTTGCTATGGTTCTCCAATAAAGGTATTTCTGCACATTCTTTACTCTGAGAATTTGATTGAACAGGAGAGGCAGATTCCACACTTTGAAGCATGCTATCTTCAGCAACCTCACACAAATATTCAGATGCTGGATGCTCTGCATCTGTATTAGCGTCAAGAGTTTTGAGTGATTTTTCTTTAGTGTGGATGAAACAGATTCTGAATAATCTATGATTAATAGCATAGGTTACCTTGGCAAGATTCCATAGTTCCAGAAAGTATGCTTATACAAAGATTGTTATCTTCTCTGTAGTTATCTACTGGGCAATCTTCCATATTTAGAACAGGGGCCACATCTGGTGTTAGCTCCATCGTAGTTTGTGAAGAACCCTTAGAGTGCTCATCATGTGCATCAATATGTTCGCTCTCCTCCCTGTTCAGTCAAAATTTTGAGTGACGACACATCAACAACTGAAGAAATTTATTTAGCCAAACAGATAACCAACTATTCATCATTTACCTTAACTTTTCTTCATCTTCCTCTTTGCCCTCATAGGGGTCCACAATTAAATCATCAAAATCTGTTACAATAGGAGGAGTTGATTCCATGCAATGTAGCATGCTATCTTCAGCAACCTCAATCAATTTTTCAGATGCTGGTAGTACTGTACCTGTTTTAACTTCAAATGTTTCAGTGAATTTTCATCAATGCGAATGAAACAAAATCTGCATGGGTCGTTTTTTAGAGCTTAATCTACCAAAGTTATGACTGATAGGAGGTTACCTGGCCAAGGTTCCATGTTTCCGGAAAGTGTGTTTGTAGAAAGACTACTGTCATCTTTGATCACATCTATTGGGCAATCATCCATCTTCTCATCAGAATCCAAATGTGATATTACTTCCTTGCTACCTTGTGAAGAAGCATTACAATGTTCATCATGCTCATTAATTGGTCCATTCTGCTCTCTGTTCAATGGAATGACAACAGATCAGCAACTGAAGCAACATATATTTAGCAAAAGGATGAATCATTGATCGTCATTTACCTTTGCTTATGTTCATCTTCCTCTTTGTTCTCATAGGGGTCGACAATTAAATCATCAAGCTCGTCTAAGAGTGAAGCCATTCCAGACATGCTACTTTCTGACATTTCACTGTCATCTTTTTTAACTAAATGATGCTGCAGTTTCTGCGGAAAGCCAAGTATAAAATTGTTTGTTTATTACCAGGACCTTCTGTGCTCAAAATGTTGTAACATCACGTTGCTGTTGACATACCTGCCAGGCTTCATCCATGCTTTGGCTTGTATTCTCAGTTTTGATTTTCACCGCAAGAGAGGAAAGCAAGTCAGCTTGCTGCAATAATGTAGCAACTTTTGGATCATCCTTGTTCAGAAAACTACCCTCACGCTTGACGCCTGAAATTATGAACATGTATCAAAATAAAATAGAAATAAACTGTTCAGAAGCCAGAGGGGACAGATTCACAATTCTTTTCCCTACCAATTAATTGTTTTGTCACAGTTTTAGCAGCAATATTTTGGGTTTCCACTATTTTCACATTATCTTTGTTGCTCGAGGAAATGATTGCCAGAGGTTGACGAGCATCTTGTGCACTTGTTTCTTGTCCAAATAACCTCATATTTGGTACGATGTTCTCCTTCAAATCAGAACTGCAAGACAACATAGCAGAAAAGAAAAATGTTAAAGATGTCCAGTCATTAAGATGCTTAGCACATAACTGGTTTTTCCGATATTATGTATATTGTATACCTTATCAGCTTAATTGGCAGTGAGGATTCAGCTGAACCAGGTGTGAGGCATCGGATTTGTGTCAGCACCCTCTTTGCATTTGCATTGGAACAGGGTGTGCCACTTTCTGGGTATAACTCATCATCCTTGGCCCTCCTTTTGCATAGAGTAGAAAATCTATTCTTCACTGCATTATCAGTCCTGTTGGACGTAACAAAATACATGAGGATACTTATATATTAATTCATGTTCTAATTCTTTATCATTCTTTGCACGTTCCAGAAAGCAGTACTCTAAAATGAAAACCCCACCTTCCTGAGACAACCTTAGCAATTTCAGTCCACCTGTTCCCAAGAACCTTTTGAGCCTGCAGAACAGTTATATGTAGCTAAGAATATACCGCAAGAACAAAAGGCTATGAAGACAAAGGCAAAGCAACATTTTCTTATTTCCACATTATGTTTACCATACAAGCTGCTTAGAAATGACACTACAATCTATAAAAGATACTAAGCAATCTTAAACACAGACGTGATCCCTTCTAGGCTCCAAATATTTTCAAAAGAGCAAATTAGTCATTATGTCCTGGTAAAGCACAACACCATCCCATTCTTAATCTGAACTTGTGCTGCACGGAAGGGGGGATATATTCTCCAATTTATAACTCAAGTTCACAGGTTATCTGTTCATCTGCTTACACTCACTAGTGAAGTAACCATTGCATAAGCCCCTAAAATCACTGGTCATTGGTCTAACATACAAATTCTGCAGAAAATAGAACGCTGATGGTACAGTTTCTAGTTTCAATTAAAATAACGGCTTGAGTGTAGCGATGAAGCTCCTTCGAGAACATATCAAGATCTCACCTCACACAACAGCATGTCCTCTTCCCGGGACCATCCGCCTTTCTTGCACTCAGAGTTCAAATAGTTGTACCATCTGCAGAAGCAACCCGGCAAAGAAATCGTATCAAAAAACACCCAAACAATATCAGAAATCTAGGCAAAGTTTCCTCTGTGAGAAGGAATGCGGTGCACACCTTCGCCTGCACTGTCTGGCCGTCTTGTCCTTGAATTGTGCTGCTATCAAGGTCCAGCTATGGAAAGAAAAGAAGTAAAATAAAAGGCACAAGGGCAATATCAGCAACGGTAGTCACAAGTCAATAACTTGGTATGACCAGATTTGTGGAGCAAATGATACGTACTTATCGGTGCCATGAATGGCAATTTGAGAACGAAGCACACCATCCTCCTGCAGTCAGAAAGGCATAAGCATCAGCAATCAATTCAGTGCAAAGCAGACACAGTCCAGCCCCTCCAGGGTAGCCCCTCAAGAATCGCCAAGAGGATAAATAGAAACAAAATTCTCAAAATTCAAAACAATTTTTAATAACAAGGCAGTATAAAGTTAGGTAGGATTCGTACTGAACACCATGTTGGTCAAAACGTCTTCAAAGTTCAAAATCCCATTCTATCCGAGATGTTACTGCTAAACGTCAAAAAGCACTTCTTTCTCAAACAAAAAGAAGCGCAATAATTGCTACATGAGTCCAACCCCGGACCCGAGGCAGCAAAATTGGGGAAAAAGCCACACGCGCACAAAATTCTTGCAAATTGCTAAGCAGACAAACAAACACACGCCGGAACATGACCCGCACACACCTCGGCGCTCCAACTGACGATGTGGCGGTCCTTCTTCGCGGCCGCGGCCGCCGCCGCCGGCACGGCGTCGGGGACGGCGGCGGCGGATGAAGAGGAGCTCAGATCGGGCCCAGTCGCCATGAGCCGAGATCCCGCATGTTCCGCCCGTACGACGGCGACTGGCGAGCCCGGCCAGCCGAGGCGGGGACGGCGGCTAGGGTTCCGGGGTTTGGGCGGCAATGGAGGAAAATTTTGAACTGGTGGTCCGCAGCAAGCAGCCAACGGAGAAGAAACGTGAGGATGACGAACGGGAAAGAGGAATTTTTCTGGGAGTGTGGTGTGTTTTAAAAGGTGGGCGGTGCCGTGGAAGGGAAAGTGTCCTGTTAGGGACGGGGCCCACGGCCCGGCGGGCCAGGCTGGCGTGTGGACTGCTGCAGAGGCTGTGACTGTAGAGTGAGAAGACTTCGAGTGTGCCGGCTCGTGACTGAAACACGTGCAGCTCAAGTACACGCTGCGCGGTTTGAGGAATTTTGGACGTAATTCAGTATTTTTGAGGAATTGCATAATTCAAACTCAGTTATCCTCTAGTAGTACTAATTCAAATTCTTGGTTTCCCATGGGTGATGTTCTTTTTTTTTTTTTGGTGACGAGAACCCATCTGTGATGTTCACACTTCACTTGATGTCCTTTTTAATCAATTCCATGGATGCAAATGATCTTCGACTGAACCTGTGTTTGTAACTACTTGTTCGACAGATTAGGCTCTCTAACCCAATTTTCAAGGCAAAGTAAACCTAAGAAATGTTGATAGGCTTGACCCATACCTCGTATTACGTGTGCACATGGCAGCTAGTTCGACGTCAGTTGTTCTACATATTCCGATGGCACAGTTTCGCGGATGACACGGCAAAGTTGGCAACTTGGCATGCTTCTCCATTTTAGTTTATTTTGTTTGGAATCGCCCTCGGTGAATTGGATTCATGAGGTGCTGCACGCTTCACGTCGTAGCTAGGGGAGAGGTGAGCTCGTGTGACTCGGTTTATGGTGCCACGCTCCTGATGCTACTTTTGATACTTGAAGGTACTGAAAGGTGATGCCAAGCATAAGAATCTTGTGAAACTGGTTCAACTTAGCGCGCACACTTGCCTTGTTTGAAAATTTGAAATTCGTTTTTTTGGTATAGTACCTTCTTTCCATTTCTGCCTCTATCTTTCACGTTTGCCTTAAACCATCTGTAGCCATGTACTCCTGCCTGTATCTATCTAACAACCTGTTCGTTTCGCTGCAGCTGCGGCTGCAGCTGCAGAAAAATAACTGCGAACACTGTAGCTGCTGCTGAAACACTGTAGCTGCTGCTGAAGAAATAACTGCGAACACTGTAGCTGCTGCAAAGCAGCCGCTGCAAAGCAGCGAGACGAACACGCTGTAAACCTCTCTGTTTTCAGACTTTACGCCGAACGTGCCACTAATGGTAAATAATGAAGCATTGTCTGCATTTGATTTAAAAATTCACATACGATGAGGTCACTTGATTAAATTTAAGTCCAAAAGTACTCTGAACTCTGAAGCCCTGAGAATAATCTCAGAAGACGGACGAGCAGACTTGTTCAGAAAAAGACGGACGAGCAGCTTTCTTCAAGAGATTCAGCAGTACTTAGTACTATTAGTACAAATAAAAATAAAATAGAGCCGTAAGATATCTCACAATTGCCGTATCCACCCACCTGTCCTGTGCACTGCTTGCAACTTTTTACACACGGTTTGAAAAACATGGCTGAGAATTTGAGCGGGTAAGAGCATATTTCATGCTAGTTTGAACTAAGCATTTGGAGTTGGGCAACCTAATTGACTGGTATAGCAGTTAGTGAAAGTCATGGTTCCTCCACTATCTTACGTGAGTGATCGCGACTTCCTATCCATTTGTCCCAGTTTCAAGAAGCTCGTTTCAAAAGGTGCTCCAACGGCTAATGCAGTAACGCAGAAAAATGCACCGTCACCATCACTGTCATTGTCAGTGCCGCGATTCAGTGGCTTGGATAAGAGAGCACCACGAGTGATTTTTTGTTGTTTGAGCAGGAGCCCATGGCAGCGGCCAAGAAGCAACCGATGTGCACGTTCCAAAATCTTGAATGAAACCAAAACAGCGGCAGTTGTGGGCATCGTATACGCCTTGTTTTTCTTTCTGAACCCAATCGTATTCGCGTACATATTGAGGCCAAGGAGAAAAGAACCCCAAGCCGGGCAAAGGCTCATCCAAAGAAGCGTCTTGGTAAAAGGCCAGGTGTCGCCACTGAAATTGCAAAGTGGCTTTGGATAGGGCAGAATTTGCCGTCCCACACACTGGGGTGCATGTGCACTGGTGCGTCTGCACTTTTGGGGCCTGAATCTGAGCTGAGCATGCCGCTCTTTTGTGTTCAGCACTTTACGTCGGTCTGTCAGAGCCGAAAGTATAGGATCCTATGCAAAGACCCGGGTCATTTCGTCGGTCAGCCTCTGCCCCCACCTCGGTTGTCCTAAACTTTGGCCAGTTTTCACCTCGATTTCGGCGGCAAGCTCGTGTGTTCCGAGAAGGAAAACTGCTTGCGCTCGTTGGTCACGCATGGCAGGATTGGCGGCAGTGAGCTCGTGGGTCGTGGCGCAAGCCCAGGTGCGAATTCTACCGCGGACGCGATGACCAATTGCTGCGTGTCCTGCACGACCGGCCAGCGGCGAGGCGACCCCTTGATCCCTGAACGCGCGCGGCAGCGTGCTGGTCGACGACCTCCTAGTCCTAGATCATGCCCCCGTTCGGTGCCGTCGCGCGCCGCGGCAGACGGGAGTAGTCGCCATGTTCAGAACGGCAGCGCCAATGCTTCTGCGAGCACCGTGAGGCAGGCTCCCGAGTCGCAGGCAGAAACTGATGTCGCGCTGTAACCTGCTTTCGTTCTACATGCCCACGAATCTGCAGAGTATACAATGCCACAGTGGCGCGGGCGTGCGGCACTCGGAATTTTTGAAACAAAAACTTACGCAGAGGTGGCCTACCACGGATTCGGATACTGCTGCTGGGCTAGCACCATGGGCCGGCTGAAATCCCTGAAATACGGGTTGCAAAAACTCTCCAGCCCACAAAGCCGAGAACCCATAGATTCCTCAGTTGTACACCGACGGCCTAGCCGACCTAAGAATCACGGACACCGGGTACGGCGATACAGCAATAAGCAAGTTTCAAAACAAAACAGTGGTTTTATGGAGGGAGTATCGGAGGATCGCCGCACCTATCCCGTTGTATAGGATACGTGTACGGCGGCCTACTGCGCGTGTCGGTGATTTAGAGTCGCCGACCTCTTCCCGGTCTCCAACGGCACCCTCCTGCTCACGTTTCATTCTTGTCAACCAACGCCATCATCCCCAGTTCCTCCACAGTCGCGCCCTCCGACGCCCAAGCACAATGACAAGGCAAAGGGCAAAGGTAGGAATTTAAACGGGCGCAACTCCGGCGGCTTCACTCAGGAACCTGGAGGCGATGGTGGTCCTCGACCCTGGCTTAACCCGTACATGGGCATGTTCTAGTTGTGGCCAACGGGTTTGGGACAGGTCCTGCCGACCCTCGACCTGGCGTTCCACACCAGACCCACTTCGCGTCATCCTCTCCAACAGATCATGGTGGCGATTCTATTCTCCCCTAGCCGATGGCTCCTGGCCAGGGCCACCCGATGGCTCATACATGGGATCAAGCGCAGCTCATCAATGCCCTCAATGCCATGACTCTGCAGCAGCCTGATCTTTTGTGGTACATGGATTCCTGCGCCTCGTCGCATTCTCCTGGCATTGTTGTTGGCAGCGGCCATGTTCTTTCCTTTAGACAATCTGGTCATGTGAATTTTTCCTCACCCACCAAACATCTTTCTCTTTCTGATGTTCTAGTTTCTCCACAACTTATTGCTAATCTTATATCTGTCCGCAAATTTTACTTGAGATAACCTTGTCTCCGTTGAATTTGATCCATATGGTTTGTCTGTGAAGGATCTACACACTAAGGCAGTGATTCACATGTGCAATAGCTCCGGTCTACTCCTTGTTTCCGGCCGTCATCCACCACACATCGAGCTCTTGTCATTGTTGGAGTTCCAAAGATCACTTGGCACCGACGCTTAAATTGGGAGGATTCTACGATGGATTCTATTGATGTCGTGAGGCCATACATAAGTAAATGTACAATTTGGAGGACAATCTACGTCCCAATCTAGATTACAAAGAAGTCGCGTCCATTGATTCAAGCAACCGCGGTTCTTTTCTTGCCCATCTCGTGTTTGCCAAGGCCGTCATTACCTGGTCATTCTTGCGACCACTTTGTTTCAATTTGCCTTGCGTTTTATCTGCTCGTGGATGGCGTGGCCTTGCATTGCGTTCTGTTCCTCCTGCAACATGCAATACTGTCTTCGCTTACTAATGTGTTTGCATCAACATGGAGACAATTGAATTTGATCAGAGGAACCAATGGTTTGGTTTCAAATATCTCGAGAACCTCATCGGAGTATTATCCGATAAGCGGGCGCGACAACGATGACCGCCGAGGCCCGAGGGTTCTACTAAACATGTTCGACTTCCTCGGCAAGGCCGCGGTCCTTGTTCGGGACACGAAGTTAAGAGATCGCGTAGGGCTTGTCTTTGGATTGATGATGATCACACTGTTGCAACAATAGCTCCTCAATCTCGAGGGCCCTAATTAGTATGAAAATTACATTTATAATTTGTTCCTAAGTATGAGTATATATAAAATTTATTTTAGACATGTTATATATTTATTTTTTGTATAAATGCTCTAGAGAGTTGCGTCATTTCGCTTAAGAAACAACAAACTTATAACTTATAAACACATACAATTTACTTGTCGTTATAGCACATAATTCCACGTGAACAAGAGACCAAATCCTCAACATAGATTACCAAATTGAGAATACAATCACTTTGTTTGCTATATCATCTACTATCAAAATGTAAAAGCGTTGGAGATGTATCATTGTTATGTAGATCAAAATGATATATATATAAATATATTATAGTATTTTAAAAAGAATAATATCTTTCTCAGGAAAATCAACATTCTAGAATATTTAATTGACGGTAAAGGAGGTGAAAATCGGAATGCCTTTTTTCCTGATTTCTATGCCTTTTTCCGGGAACGACTATTCTGCGCCCCAGCGCTAGGAAAATTGCTAGCGCTCGTTTCAGACAGCAAACCGACAACCTCCTCCCTCGGTCACTCGGTCGTTCGTCCTCCTTCCTTGCCCTTCGGATTTGTTTCGAGTCAATCAACTCAAAAAAGTTTCAAATCAGGGAAAACAAATATTTCAACTCGAAATTTCAAGTTTCAACTAAAAACAGAAAAGTTTCAACTCGAAAATTTCAAGTTTCAACTCCGAACGAAAAGTTTCAACTCGAAAAAATTTATGTTTCAACTCAAAAATTTAAGTTTCAACTCATAACAAAAAAGTTTCAACTCGATTTCGAGGAATTTCAAGTCTGAATAAAAAGGTTTCAAGTGGATTTCAAAAGTTTCACCTCGGATTTCAAAAGTTTCAACTCAATTCAGAGGAATTTCAACTCGATATGAAAGGAATTTCATAATCTGGGGTTATGGTTGTCTTCCCCGGCTCCGGCAGCGCGCAGGGGCGGTGGAGCTCCTCGTCGCTAGGAGGGCAGCGGCGCTTGGGGCGGCGTCGGGAGAGGCGGCGCTGGGGGAGGCGGCGCCCGGGGCGAGATGCGCGCTCGGACGGGAGGAGCCAGGAGCTATGGATCTGGATCGGGGAGGAAGAATGAAGGTGGGCCCCACGCGGAGGGGTTGTGTATTAAAAAGGAAAGTGCAGGGACCAGGGGACATGCGGTTGGGTAATAAGAGCGAGTGTCTACGTGAAAGTCGAGTGTTTCAGAAGTTCCCAGCGCTCGAGCGCTCAAGAGGACCAAAACACTCGGTTCCTGGTGGAGGAAAAAATCGAGTGCTACAGAAACAATAAACACTCGATTTTGAATCCGTTGGATTTTGATCAAACGACAGTCAAAGAAAAAGGAAAATTTCATACTAGTCAGATTCAAACATCTGGAAGGCAAAGTTGGGCTACGAATCAAAGGCCCAAATAGAAATAAGAAAGCCCAATATAACAGAAAGGACCAAAAATTAGACAACAGCCCATACCACTTCAGAACAGAAACCTCAAGGGCAAAAAAGGAAATAAAAAGACTTCATCTTCTTCAACAAGAAGGTCGGGAAGCCAGCACACGAAACAACAGAAAAAAATACGGTGAGGTAGCAGAAGAGAGGAAAAGAAGATTGAGGCGATGCAGCATCAAGATGAAGATATCAACTAGAGATCAAATGAGGTTACAAAATATACTGAAAGAAAAGGTATGAATCAACAAACCTGACTCGTTTTCCACATTCAGATGTGCTGCTGTCCTGCGCATGGTGTTTTAGAACTTCCGTGGTAGATCCTAGTAACATCTTGCACAGTTACACTACAATAGTTATACACCTGTACAGATTGAAAGAGATTAGACTCTAGTGGCATGTACTACTGTGTAAACTATTTTTTTTTCTGGAAGTCCATTTGAGACAGACATGCAGCCTAGAGCAGAACACTCAGATTCAAAATTCAGTAGAATTTAACTCATCCTGATTGTTCAGAGTGAAACATTAAAATGGCCAAATTTAGGTTATGAATGACATGTATTCACAATCAGATTCATATGGTCAAAATTTTATTATGAAAGACATAGTTCAAATTTCATTTTGGGGATCAATGTAAATCCTCAGAGGCAAATATATCAGATACAAAATTTTCAGATTCATATGGTCAAAAGTTTATTATGAAAGACATAGTTCAAATTTATTTTGGGATCAGTGTAAATCCTCAGAGGCAAATATATCATATGCAAAATATTCAGATTCATATGGTCAAAAGTTTATTATGAAAGACATAGTTCAAATTTTATTTTGGGGATCAATGTAAATCCTCAAAGGCAAATATATCAGATGCAAACTTTCAAATGATCAAACTTTTATTATGAAAGACATTTCATAGATATTTTGGAGTTCTGTTTAAATCCTCAAAGCCGAAAACAGTGGCCTAAATCACATGGACTAACTACTTGTTTGTTACAGGAAGGAGGTGGTATACAAAGGGACGACTATGGAACTACAGAAAGATTTGCTGGTTTGAGAACAGGAATGGGAACTGAAGGGAGGTATACAACCAACTATGTGCTAATATCAGAACATGGATCATCCAGACTACAAAACACTGAAGTAAGATTTTCAAAGTACCATGTTTCCATTCAGAAAAAAGAGCATTTGTTGACACAATGTACAATGTACTTTCAGGTACAACTACCAGTCTCAGAATCACCTGGACAATACATTCTGAATGCTTCACAGGACTCTTTCGAGGAGTATGTAAACAACCTATTCAGCACTCAAAAGGTAGACATACTTATTTGTAGGCGAAAACAAGAAATAATTATTATTTTCTTAAAAATTACGGCTTGACATGTTATTGACATGCAGGGAGGAGGATATACTGGATTATTGATCGAACAAATACGAAGCTCGCAGGAAGAAAGAAGCAATGAAGCAAATCAAACTTACTACAACCCAGTAAACCAAGCCAAAAACGCAAATACAAACCAGGTAAACTTCATAATACCTTTCATAATCTAAATTTAGTTTTGTTACATGACGTGATCATATATATTACACCTGTAGCGGCACTGTAATATTAGCAAATGTGTCATGTAACAAAAAAGTATTGCATATTTTTCAGGACTGGACTGGGCCATACACTCAATTGCTTTTAGGGGAAAACATTACAGATGTTCCAGAGCATGAAAATTCAAAATGGCAGTATACAGAAGCTTCACATATGAATGAGGTAAGCATAAACATACCTAATTTTATAGCTCCAGTATATTTGCAGTTTAGCTACTGACATAAGGTTTCACACAGACTAGTAGAGGCTATAAGACACCTGAAAATGAAACAATGGATTCAAATGAAAACCATACTGACGATAATAGGGTGAGACAAAATTTACAATATTGAGGCATCACAGAATATTGGATTCAAATACTAATCGCATTTTGATGCTCAAAACAGAACTATCTGCAGCACTCTGAAGCAAATAATATTCATAACGAGAACACAGATTGGAGAACAAAGGTCTTCGCCAACATGAATCTGGATACAGTAAGCATCATAATCAGTTTTATCATTTCAAACTTTTCTAAATCACTTTGGCATAGGCAACATGCTGATAATAAATTGTAACACAGATGGAGCAAACACAAGCTACTACGGACAGGACTAGCAATGATAATTCTGCAAGGCAGCCATCAAGTACAGCTGATGCATCAGAAGGAACAAGCAACAGTAAAGAAACAGAAGCAACAAACTTAGCTGCAGATCCTGATGCAGATCCTAATGGTAGCCAAGAGCTTACCGAGGAAGAGATAGACGAGTTTCTAAGAAATGAGCAGCAGGCTGCTAAGGAAGGAAACAATGCCGACTTAAACAGCAAATACACACCCCAACTTGGAATGCAATTCCAAACCAGAGAAGAGGGTCAGCATTTCATCAACTACTACGCGTACATTGCAGGATTTAAGGCAGTGATAACACATACCAGTAAAACTACACACAGAAAAAGGAATAATGAAATATTCAAGGTCGAGCTGAAATGCCAACACCATGGAACAGGACCATTACCACAAACCACTGAGCAGAAGTTAGAGGAAGAGGCCAACAAAGAAAACACTGAAGAGAAGGGGTCTAGGAGGAAAACAAGTGTCCAAGTGAAGACAAATTGCCCGTGTGTCTTCGTTCTTAAACAGGAGGTTGCAGGGGGCGTATGGCACATTATGAGGCAGGACCTAGATCACAATCATGACCTTTGCCCAGAAAACAGTGGACAGATATTCAGTGGACGCAAGTACATGACTGAATTGGAAAAGAGCTTAATCCGAACTTTGAATGCCAACAACATCGAAACCAGAAAGATGATAGCAATCCTGTCATATCTCAGAGGAGGAATGACAGCTCTACCGTACAAGAAAAAAGATGTCAGCAACTTCAGAACCAAAATTAACAGAGAGGTCACAGGTACAGATATGACTCAAGTCATGCAATTCTTTGTGAAGAGGAAGAATGAAGACCCAACCTTCTTTTACAAATGTGACTTCGATGAAAACTTAAAGGTGAAGAACATCTTCTGGACTGATGGATCTTCTGTGAAATATTACGCAGAATATGGAGACTGCGTAAGCTTCGACACTACATACACTACCAACAGATATAACCTCCCCTTTGCACCTTTAGTGGGAGTAACAGGACATGGACATTCATGTCTGTTTGGCTGTGCATTTCTAGCAGATGAGACCACAGAAACATTCAAATGGGTTTTCGAAACATTTTTAGAAGCAATGGGAGGTAAACATCCTAGAAGCATAATAACTGACCAAGACAAGGCAATGAGGTCTGCTATTGAGAAAGTATTCCCAAATTCAATACACCGCAACTGCTTCTTCCACATTAAGAGTAAGTGCTACGCAAAGAATGGCAAGGTGTTCGCTACAAAGGAAGGCCTACAAAAGGAATTCGAGGACGTAATGAACAACTCATTGACCATCGCAGAATTCGAAATGTTGTGGCAAGCAATGATAGACAAGCATGGATTACAGCAAAACAAATACTTTAATAAGATGTGGGAGATGCGAAGAAGATTCATACCTGTGTACTTTAAGGAAGACTTCTTTCCTTTCCTTCAAAGTACTGGCAGGAGCGAAGGAACAAACTCGAGGTTCAAAGACAACGTGGGTCCAACATACAGCGTCATCAGCTTCCTGCAAGAGTATCAGCGTATAATAGACACGATCAATATATCAGAAAACATGGAAGACAATGTGAATAAGGAGAAAAGACAAAAGGATCTAATTTTTGGATACACTATTGAGCAACAAGCATGTGATTTGTATAACAGAAAAATCTTCCTCAAATTCCAAAGTCAGTTGCAAGCAACCGCTAAGCTAAAATACAAGGAGCTTGAAGATAGAAGAACTTTTGAGGTCTTCCAGAAAACAAATAACATCCAAAAAGATTACCGGCCAAGAAAGTACATAGTACGTACTGATTTAACAGAAGGCCGCGAACAATTCAGTTGCATCTGTGGGAAGTTTAGCAAAGATGGAATCCTATGCAGCCACATCCTGAAAGTAATAGTGGAAGAGGACATTGAGAAGATACCAGAACAATACATAATTGATAGGTGGAGGAAAAGGCACGAAAAGATTAAAATCCCAAGGGTACAGGACAATGGATCTACAAATGATATTCTAAGATTAAATTCTCTGTCAAGAAAAGCAGCTGTACTTAACTCAAAAGGAGCTAAAGGAGATGCAACAATGGATTACCTGATGCAAGAGTTTGGTAGGCTTGAACTCGAAATAGATCAAATGCTTGCTGCTCCAGTACTAGAATCAGAATCAGAACAGGGTGAAGAAGCTGAAACCGTAGCATCAGAAAATGCAGAGGCTAGCACACAATACCCAGACCCAGACAGAATAAAGCCCAAAGGAAGACCTAAACTCCAAAAACGATTTAAAACAAAGGGGGAAGTGATGAAGGAGGCCGCGATTCATGAGGAACAGAAACGACTGAGGAAAAGCAAACAAGCTGCGTCATCAAGTAAGAGTCTTTGTAAACTGAACCAAACAAAAAAAATTGAAGTAACAGTTTAAAAAATGACACTAATATAACTACTGCTGCATCAATATTGTAGGTCCAAAGGGGAAGAGCAAAAAGAAGCAGAAAATGTCGAAGCAAGGGGGCTAAGAGGTACAAGAAGTAGAAGAAAGAGTCGACGATTACTGAAGACAGAATGGCAAAGGCAAAGCAAAGACAGACATTTGCACAAATTTATTCATACTATTGATGTAATGCATTTTTGGTAGTACAAGTCAAGAAATGTTCAGATGGAACCCCATCTTTGTAACTATTTTTGGTATTACAAGTCGAGAACCAATGACACTATGTGACAATGATACTATATCTACAATCATTACGACGCGAATGACAGCTCCAGGGTCACTATATCTATATTCTTCTTGCTCGATTTTCCTACAAAAAAAAATATTGGTTAATAAAAACATAAACATCACACATCAATATAACCATAGATGAAAATATAACTCAAGACAAAAAAAAAATATACCTGTTCATTGTATGTTCTGACAATATCCTTCTTGCCTTTGTTATGTGGATGGTCCAGAAGCCCATTGGCAATCTTAATCCTAATATTGGCGGTGTCGGAAAGCTTGTAAAAAGTAGATAGTATAGTCCTTGGCGACTTCCAATACTCCAGATTCATCATAGTACAAATCCCAGACTCAAACCTAAAAAGGAGAATGGAAAACAAATGGACCTAATCATTACTACAGACCACATGACAGTGTACTTGAACACAGATTACGGTTACTGTAAAGGTGTAACTTATATATAAGTCAACTGTACCATAATATCAAAATTAAGGATAAGAAGCGAATACTAACATTTGGTCTTCAGAATGAGTAGGCACATCTGGATAAATGACGTCGAAGCGATCAAATGGCATAGGCACACGAATATACTCATCCCAAGCAGCTTGAAATGCAGGAATCTAAAATATGAAAAAGGGTCATATATAAAAAATGAAGGTTCACAATAAGCACATTGCTGGCAAACAAATCTGGTACCGAATCAACTTACCAACAAATCTCTGACATACACCTGAAAATCATCATTCTCTTTGTAGAAAGAATCTAGGAATACCCATTTCTGATCCTTAATAGCAACCACAAATATGAACCAGTGACCATCAAATTGGGTTGGGAAATAGAGCTACAAAAAAAAAAAAATGACACTATAAGGGAACTTAAACTAAAATATGCAAAATTGAAAAAACTGGTATTACAAAACAAAAGACATACCATATCACATTTGTTGAGGTCCCTAGTTTTGTGGGACAGCTTAAATGCCCTCTCAAGAGATTCATGTTTCCTATCTGCTGGTTGTTTCATCAGGTTCTCCTACGACAAAGATATAATGCAAATAGACATTTAAGATCCCCAAAAAATAAAATACAACAGAAAGGCAGCAACATATAACGAGATATTAACACACTTACAGAGACACTTGGGAAAAAGTAATGCTTCTTGGAGAACTGTGGATGACCACTAGGTTTCAAGAACAAGTAAAAGCAAAAGGCAGATACAACATATGGCAGCACAGAGCCATTCACCATTAGTGATTCACCTAACGACCAATACGAACATGTGACACCACCAATATCAACTGCAAATTCACTGCATAAAAAGATAGCATCATTAAAAGTAGTTCTCGTAAAAAATATATCTAATATGTACCAGATAAAACATGTCTAAGAAGACTGAGATGTATAAAAGCATAAGGCAGGAGACTTACTTCTTATGCCTGGACCTTGCCAATTCACATATCGAATTGTAGTTCAAGACTTCGGATTGAGAAACTCTGAAAGAAGGTGTCTGAATTTCATAGCAATCAGCCAGATGACGTGATGGATACACAGCTCTCCTAGGTCCATGGGGAGGCAACTTGCCACCAGTTGTTGAAGCATCATGCTTGTACCCCAATTGCTGGCCAGATACCATAGGACCATCAGGGGTAAATGCTGGGGCTTTAGAGAGAGATCTACTAGGAGTCCTACGGCTGGCAGCAGGTTTAGGCAAATTAGAATTGTAAGTTTCCTCAGCATCCTTGGACAACTGACCAACAGTCTCAGATAATGTCCTTTCACCAACTATTTCAACTTCAGGAGATTTCTGAGAGAATGAAAAAATACACAATAAAATTACAGACTACGATGATACACAACATTGTTATGAACACAACATTGTTATATCAGAGTTCCTAAAACTTTCAGCCTGTAAAAGGAAACATGTGGGACTCAAATAAAAAAAATTATATCAGTAAGAGGGTAAAAAGCCAAAATAATAGTGATACATACATCAAAAGACATTGATCCATCACTTGGGTTGTAGTTGAATTCAGAATCGTCATCATCTTCACTGCTAGATACTTCCACCACAGGTGGAGGTCGCTTCCTAGCCATCTAAAATTCAGGAAACTAAGGTCAGAAAACATTAAGGCAAAATCACATCTGTAATAATATCAAACATCTACCACTGGACACCTTCAAAACACATTCAGGAAATAATATTAGGCTACACATGAAAACACAGACATCCCTACTGCAAACATACTGCAGTTGTAACAGTGAACAAATGGTCAGTGATACAAAACCTATGAGCAGCAAAACACAGGTGCAATAACGTATCAGACACTCTTGCTTGTAGCTGCTACAGATTGGTACAGATTAACTTATAAACCAATATGGTGATGGAAAATGCAGAGAATGCAGTACTAAACAAATACAAATAATCGTCAAGCTGAATAAACTAGCAATTTTAACACCACATAATGTGGGTTAGTAACCATTCCCTAATCTACTAGCACAACAACCAGGAAGCGAAATAAGGTCATGAGCAAGTGCTAGGGAATTCATAAATAAACCGCCACAGTACATAGATACATCAATATCTAGGGCCATTCCTGTTGAAATCGAGCTAAACATATTGAATTCCAAACAGAAATCATTCGTTCCTAACCCTAGAGCAGGTCACCAGAACCAATCCGAAGCTCAATTGTAGGTCAAAATCTCAAATGGAGGTCTGATTCATTGAAATTACAAACACGATGGATCAAAATCACCAGGGGAACAATACAGACAAAGCAGAAATTCACTATTGGCGCATCTGAAATACGACGTACTGCAGAAATAGATGACCAATCCATATCAAATCGAGCTAAACACCAATGGTTTCTAACCCAGGTCGCTGATCCCTAACCCTAGAACACTATTACAGAGCCAACCAAATCGAATTTGGAGGTCAAATTCGCAAAAAAAAACATAGAGGACGGATTAAAATCCAAGAGGAACCGAATATACGGAGCAGAATTTCAAAATCGCACTAAAATCAAGCTGACCTGGAGATCAAAGCTAAGGAGCTGGAGAGAGGCGAGAGAGAGGAGAGCAAACGAGAAATGAAATGGGGGCGGATTATTTTTCCCCACCGGGCGCGGCTACCAAAATACAAATCGACGTGTGATAGTGGGACCCACTGGACAGAGAGCACACAGACGACAAGCGGGATACAAAAGCTCCTGCGACATCGGACGACACAGACGAGGCGGGGGACAGGATCCGACGATCAAAAAATCGAGTGCCAGAGGAAGCTGAAACGGTCGAGTGACAAATAGCTTTTCCCGTAAGAAAAGGAAAGAGGCGCGCGCGCGAAGCAAGCGTTTCGCCTTTTTCCTGTGAAACTCTAACCTCCTACTCTACCTCCTCTTGCCAGCACCACCAAAAAAAATGAAATCCTAAATCCGAAGCGACGCCTCCACATAGAGACCGGTTCGCGTGGGCTACACGCGGGGAGTGAATCAAGTGATGTGAACAGTGAACACGAATGGATTTAGCCCCGAGTCATGTTCACATCAGGAAGCACATCAAAACGGCGTCCGATGCGCAATCCTTCACGTTCCTTGGGAAATAAAAGGAAACGAACCCATCCGTCAAGGATCACAAGACAAGCACACAACGATGACCCGCCGGCGGCAAAACAGCCGCGTCGTCGGCCAAGTCAAGAGGAGGAAGAAGCAGAATGGATCTGCCACGACCTTGCACGACCTCCCCGACGAGCTCATGGAGCACATCCTCCTCGGCGTCGGCGGCTCGCCCGTGGACCTCGTCCGCGCAGCGTCCGTGTGCAAGCGGTGGCGCCGCGTCGCCGCCGACGCCGGCTTCCTCCACCGCATCTGCACCCTCCACGCGCCGCCCGTCGCCGCCGCCGGCAGCTACCACAACAGCAGCCTGAAGCCCCGGAACAAGTCGCGGCCGCTCCCTAGCTTCGTCGTCTCTTGCAGCTCGACGACGACGATCTGCGACCGTCACTTCTCGCTCGACTTCCTCCCCGACGCCGACGTCATGCCGGCGGTCTGGAGAGCCATGGGCAGCCGTGGAAGCCTCCTCCTGTTGCACGGCGTGGACAGAAAAGACCCGTACCCAACAATAGACTACGGAAACATGGTCGTCTGCGAGCCCGTGACGCGGCGCTACGTCAGGATCTCTCCGGCAACGACGTTCCAAGGGCACGACATCTCCTTCGCCTACCTCTGCGACGGCGACGGCGGCATCGGCATCTCGAACTTCAAGTTGGTTTGCCTGCTCGATCGCTGCGTCGGCGTCCTCGGCTCGGACGGGTCACGGCGCATGACACGCGTCGACGGCAAGTGTATGATCTTGAAAGACGCGACCGACGCCAACGTCTACTGCTTCACGGGAGGAAGGACAATGGCCGCCGTCGACCGGCGAAGCGCCAACTTGTCGTACTTCATGCTGCCGGCAATCGAGGAATGGGAGCTCGAGGGTCACTTCGACGTCAGTCTGGCTCTCACGAGTGGCCATGCCGACGGCCGCGACCGCTTCGTCTTCGCACACAAAGACGGCACTCTGAAGGTGCTTCTCAGGATGGACGGCAACGGCAACGGCAACGGCATGGATGAGTTGGAGCTGGAGCAGATCATCAGTGCGTCAAAGGTGAAGCTCCGGGACAATCGTAAGCGCCTGCATCTCTGTACGTGGATCAGAGGCACGCCCATGATCGTCGTTTCGCAGGGACCGAGGTTGACGAAGAAGCAGATGATGTGCTTTAACGTCGACACGCTGGAGGTGGAGGACGTGACCGGCCGTGACGACTTCTACGGAGTGCATTATCCGTGCAAGCTTCCATGGCCGCCGGTCTTGCAGGCCTGCACGGCTAATGAGTTTCAGTAGTGGTTATGTAATTTTGCTCCTTATAGGGCTGAAATCGAGTACCTGAAGGAGCAAAATCTTGAGCTAGGAATAAGACACAGACCTCGTCGTCGGCAGCGTAGTCGATTTGCTTCTGTTGCTATGTGGCCACAGCCCACATAACTGTTTAATCTGGCGAGTTTTACCCCCAAAAACATTGTTCCATTCAATGCTCACATGGAGGCATACAAAATTTAATCCAGCAAAGGATTATCAATACTGTTAAACTACATGAATGTCTGTTTCCATTTTGAATCAATACTGTCAAGCATATATTGTTTGAAAACTTGCCCTGTTGTTTAGTGAAAAGGACAAACATTTAGTCCGACATATATGTAGTCATATGCCGGAATACTTGGATAACCCAATATAAATGGCATGTCTCTCTAGTATTGCAAGAAAATCAACTTGTGTTTACGTACAAGACATTTTAGAGTCTTCCTGTATAAATCAGAAAAACTATTTTCACATATAAGCCATCAACTCATCATATAAACTATTTTCTGAATAAGCCAAAGCCTTGCCAAACGGACCCATAGTCTTTAGTGCGAATATTTTATGGTGTCTCCGACTCTTTTGTTGCCTAGTGTGTATAATATCTGCCTACTGAAATCTGGAGTGTATAAAAGAGAAAAGAAAAGAAACTTTATATATACAAGATCCTAGCCCGTCGGACCTGCCCATAAAGCCCACCTGACTACTTCGCACTTCACTCACCTCCTCTTTCACAAAAACTCCTCGCCCCTTCCCTCCAAAAACAAAAGGAGAGAAGTGCTCATCATGCTCTGCCCCTCTTCTCGAATCCCAGCCTGTTCTCCGCTAGTGGTTCTCTGCACTTTGCCGCCCGCCGCATTAATTCATCCCACAGGGACACCCTGGCCTCTCGGAGCTATGGAGTACTAGATGGACACGCCCCCAATTCTCTTGTTTTCTTGGTTCTCGCTTCAGATTCTTCCCCGATTCCGCCCTAAATCCCCGATGATTTAATCTGCAGGCGAGGAGTGCTCCGTTCTGCCACTTGAGAGACTTGATTGGACAATGGGGTCGACGAGGGTGCTGGAGACGGGGGAAGGGGTGTCCTAAGAACGTAAATAAGCTCAAAACTTACAAACTTCAGCGAAATAATAACCCTAATTTCTCTAAACATTACATATTCTAGGAATGTAAATAATACTTCATTCATTTTATAATATTGTGTTTTCGAGCATTCTCTAGTTGTCTTAAAATAGTGAGTAAATTTCAGAAAGCTACAACTATTTTGTATTTTTTTATCATAGACTATAACTTTTGAAATCTATTTCACAAAACTACAACTATTTCGATCCTTAATAACAAGAAACTACAATTTTTATTGCACATATGTGATTCATAGGTGAGCCCATGCTATTTGGAATTATGTGAATGACAGGTGGGACCAGTCCATAAAAGTTGTAGGTTTGGGTTACTACTTGTAGTTTTGTGGGACAGACTTCAAATAGTTGTAGGTTTGTGAATTTTATTCTAAAATAATTGCATTCTCACTTTTCAATACACTTTTTTTCTTTCCAATACATCTTTGTCGCTATCTCTCTCCTTCTTATTTTTCTGTACCTAAAGCTATAAAACACCAATAAATTAAGAGGGAGGGAGTAGCAGGGTCTAACTTCGCCATTACTTATGAATATAATTGTCTTGTGAGTACCTTAACAACCACATTGACACTAAAATTATGCCACGTGGCAACTATGCATGCAATTGTTTCTATGTTCCAGAAGAATCCTTGAGCACGTACCAGCTGCTAAAACACTTATGGATCATGCTCGGCAATTGACTAAAACGTTCTTACCTTCTTTGGATTTGAGGAATATCGCCTAATCTTACATTTCTTTTCAAACTTTTTGTGTTACAAAGGATGCCTCAGAGGCGGATAGGTACTTAACTGGTGTCTTCACACCCGGTGTGCGGCCAGTGCACCATGCAATTCAAAAACTTATACTCCCTCCGTTTCAAATTATAAGGCCAGTCTCAGTGGATACTTTCATTTCACACTTTTCAAAGGTGCCACATCAGATTTAGAGTTTTCACATGATAAATAAAATGGTCTCTCTCAATGCACAATTTCATCTCACGGTTTCATAAGCAAAGCATAATATTAAATTCTTGCATTGAGATTGGTCAAAACATGTTAGGATGAAAGTTTTTGCTTTCAATGGGTCTTTCAATAAGTTTTCATATATATGAAACCGTGCCAACTTCCTTTCATTAGAATGAAAGGAACTTCTCCTTTTTCATCTTAATTGATGTGACATGTCATCTATTTTGTTGATGTGGCATCTTATTTAATGTTGATGAAAGGCCTATTGAGACTGGCCTAAGCACTTCTAAGCTTAGGCACAGGAATTAAAGAGATGTGGAAAAGTGATGGGCACAGAAAACAATAAGGAGTGAAGAAAGAGAGAGATAGAGATAGACACACGAAACGATGCATTGAGAAGTGGGAATGAAAGAAGACAAATGCATTGGGAAGTGAGAGTTACATCTATTTTGACAAAAAATTTAAATGCTAGAACTACATCTATTGTGAAACAGAGAGAGTACGATTTAATTTCATGCAAGGCTCGTGGTGAGCAGAGCATTCCATGAACCTATCTCGGTGTTTGTCTGATTTGTCCGTCCAAATCTTTCGTTGCTGTATGTACTACAGTTCATCTCTCTTTTGTCATTAAGATATTCCACGATTATCCTTTTTCTAAAAAAAAAGATATTCCACGAATGTGCAACGTCAAATCCTGTAATCCTGCGACACTCTTCCCTCCACGGCCCTACAAGTGACGGACAACGCTACGCTACGGGAGCATGCATGGTGGCTGCCAGCATTGCATATTTCATCCTAGATTTTGATCCAAATACAGACTACGGAAAGGATGTTCCATTGCCTCAAACAAGCCACCTGACTAAATCCCTGCGCTAAACAGTGGTGATAGCCGCCATACATCTCTCCCTGGTGAATCAAGTGGAGCGACTCGTATCCACGAGGGATCCGTCCGCATGGCGCCGTTATCGTAGTAGCTGGAGTTGTACAGCCAGTAACCTTGCCACGCGTCATCTTCACTGTTTCAAAATACTTCATTTGACAATCAAATAGGTATCCTTGATATTGCTTCTTCTAATCTAAAGACATCTTCTCCCATGCAAGCATTTCATTGTTGGAAGTTATTTCAGAAGAATCTTTGCTATCGCTAATGATTGGCGCAAGAATCTAGATCTGCTGACCCTAATCATCAGTGAGTAAAGAACCATCCTCAACGATAGCTTGAACGTACGCCATCTGACCCTAAAAGCTTGTTGTGTCCCACCGGGCGTGCCAAAAAGTGTGTTGATCCAAAAATCTCCACACGTGACCTGAGAGATTTGCTTAACTCTTGTTCAGGACCAAATCTTAAAACGCAGTGAATTCCGGAGCGTGACAATCGATTTTCCCTACAAATCAACAAAGACAAGAAAGCGTATAAAATTCCTGGCCTATCGGCCCCAGATAGGTCGATGCGTAGCCACAACCACAATAAATAAATAATTAAATAAAATTTTATACTAAGTATTCAGCTATCGGCTAGAAATCAATCGACATGTTTGTAATAATAAATATTTGCACAATAAACAAAGCAGACGATACATGCATCAGGATTGGCATCGGTGAAAATTCGCAGACATAGCATATAATCGGCAAAAACCTAGCGACAAGTACTATAACAGAGTAAATCGGCATCGGCAAACATACTTCAGATCTTTTCCCATCAAAGATAAAAACATTAAATAGCATAAGCAGGCATGGATCTGAATTTGATAAACAATCGGCTAAACACACTAAAGGAACTGATAAACTAATAGATCTAATCAAATCAACACGTTGCTAATTGCTTTCCCCAGGACAAATCAAACTAAGGAAAAACGTAATACGGGACCTTGTCAAACCATACTTACACAAATCAGCAAATGATAAACTTGATTAACTCTAAGTTGTCTAACAATGACTCGAATAACCAGATTAAACAAAGATCGACATCGGCAATCGGCTACAAGGCTACAGCTAGGGCTGGACGAAAAGTTCGTGGCTCGTTAGCTCGGCTCGACTCGTGACTGGATCGGCTCGGCTCGGCTCGGTTCGTTCACTTTTTCTAACGAGCCGAGCCAGGTTTGTAGCTTGTTATGTTTAACGAGCCGGCTCGAGCTGGCTCGTGAGCTGCTCGCGAGCCAAACGAGCCAGCAAATCCTAACAGGCTCAGCACCCTTCGGTCCTCTCCTTTCTCCCCACACCTTATTCCTTTTCTTGAATCGCGCTACCACCACACCTTGCCTCCTCCAGCTTCCCATCGTGTGCCTGCCTCACTCCATTTGCGTGCTGCACCGCATGCTTTGCTAGCCTGTCACCCTGCTCCCACATTGCTCACTTACAAGCTTGCCCGGAGGAGCTCCGTGAGGTTGTCGGCGCCTTCTTTTTCCCGTCGCAGCACTCGCCTCTCCCTTCCCTTCCGTCGTCGACGATGCAGCCATCAATGCCAAAGCTCATAGCCAGCACGAGCTCATTGTCCTCGCGCGCTCTTCCCATGACCATGGCGATGACGGAAAGGGACTGAGTCAAGATCTAAACCGCAGATAGGCGACGTGAAGCGCGGCAGCCGGCGGCTCAAGTCGGGTGGTGCCGCCCCTCCCCCTACTCCCCTCGTGCGATGGTGTGCCGGCTCTCCACGTCACCAGCACCCTGTCCCCTCTCGACCACGACGACCTCCGCGACGTTGGCCCTCCGCCTCCTCACTCGGCACGCCGTCGTGCTCAAGGGCGCGAAGATGTACCCGACGGCGTGGTCCTCGTCTTACGTTCCTCATGTCGCGGCAGAGATGCTGGAGACGAGTGACGAGCTTAACGAGCTAGCTCGCGAGCCAGCTCGAGCTCGTAACGAGCCGAGCCGAGCTAGCATTCCAGCTCGTTAAGATAACGAGCCGAGCCGAGCCAGCTCGTTATCCTAACGAGCTGGACCGAGCCGAGCCGAGCCGAGCCGAGCCGGCTCGGTAGTCCAGCCCTAGCTACAGCTAGGACAAGTCAAACTAACTATAACAAAGAACTGGACTAAGCCTTAAACAATTCCAAGTAGTCGATGCGCAATATTGAACCCTAGATCAATCTAAATTACCGGATAACTAGCAGCCACATCAGTTCTAATTATGGACAAGTCAACATAATAGAAGCCGATGCGCTTACCTGACGAAATCCAAGTCGACGAACCGGAGCCCCGATGAGCGCCGATGTCGACGAAAAATCGCGTCGAGAAGAGATGGCGATGCATCGAAAAGTGATTGTATTGATTGACTAGGGTTTTTACAATATTCACGGGTCCATATTTATACACCCGAGATACTCCTACTCGACCACAATTCGGTCAACCTCTTAAAACAGGAAAATAATTTAAAAAGAATGTGACCCCACACGTGCACACGCATATTTCCTTCCATCCCACGGCTTCTGACGGGCCACCACTTCGCGCACAAAATCTTCCAATCCGGCACACGCACCGCAGTCACTGACAATGGAGCCCAGGCCAAAAACTGGTGTCAACAGTGTTGAAGCCGATGTCAAGATCCAAGGGCATCTTGTCGTGGTTGATGTCGCAGGAAGTGCTCATGGAGTGATTTTGATCTTTTGAAGAAGCAGTTCCTTGCACTATGCGTGTACAATCGATGGAGAGGATCTCGTCGAGAAGTCCAACGTCTCTTCCAACGAGTTGAACATCTCGAACAAGAGTCGCTCGCCATTTCCGGCGAGTTTGTGTTCGGTGCTCAGTAAAGAGCATGCTTGAACGTGTGAAAGTAAATTGTAGAGAGACAATTAAGGCAAATAAATTGTAGTCTTTATTGCATTGTAGATCACATATTTATATATGAAGAAGAGTAGTGGCTAAGTTCCTATGAACAGGTCTGATCCCTTGGAGAAGGTAATCAACTGGTCACATATATCCTTAACAGAAAGAAAAACACGAAATGAGAAAATCGGGCTAGATATAACGACAATTCCTATATATAGAGCGCACTATGAGTAGCTTACTCATAGCACGCTTTAAGATATGTGTTGGGCGGGAACGAACCACCTCCGTGCGTTCAGGCGGGATAAGAGGACATGAGACAAGAGAGACACTTGGCTACTGCTGAGTGAACGTGCCGAGTTCGCATTGGATTAAAAACTTCAAAACGATATTTCTTTTTTGAATTACGATGATCTTTGTAATTAATGCAACAAAACAAGATTCCACATGGATATATATTTAAAATTTTTAAACATCAACATTGTTTTAGCAATTAATACCAATTATTCTTTTTAAGCAAATGTTCTAAAACGAGAAATCAATTATTCCAAAAATTACAATCAATTGTTCTAACATTATTAACAAATGTTTCAAAAAGAGAAATCAAATGTTTACCAAAGAAATTGATTTTTTAAAGAAAGAAATCAACTTTTCTTTTAGAACAAGAAAGAAATCAACTGTTTCAACGGGGCAGCTAGCTGCATGGGGAGCTCCTATACACAAGGCGACCTATAGAATTCAACTTATAGGTCAGCCCAATAGTCCATCAAATCTGACCCATTTGACCCAACTTAGCCTTATAAGTGACGTCAACATTTTTAAACAATAGTTTCAACTTTTTTAAAAACTTATGTCAATATTTTTAAGAAAACAGTCAACATTTTTGCAAAAAATATTGACATGGTACATAAAAAATGTTGACATGGTACATTTAAAATGTTGACGAAAAATTTGAATTTCAAATTTTTTTAAAAGAATATTCATATTAGATCTCATTTTGTAGCATTAATTCTAAACAATATAATGGTTCAAACGGATTCGAAAATGGACTTCTGGTTTGGGAGAAAATGCGTTTGCAAATTGAAAATCAATTCGTTTTCTCTCTCCTCCCACCCGCTCCATCCAGAAGCCAACACGTGGCAGCCTCTCAGCCTTCCTCTTCTCCACCGGCGTAAATCTAAACCGTTGCACGAATCTTAAACACTGTTCTATCAAAGCTTAAATATAGCAATCTAAACTTTTGCACGAATCTTAAACACTGTTCTATCAAAGCTTAAATATAGCCCGCATTACATATAGGATTAGCCGTCTGCATGGGGCCCCCCTATGCGTACCTCGCGCTATTTTTAGGCGAGGTATAGCGTGGCCCACGGCGGCCCATCCACCGGCCGCTCTGCCGCCGCCGTTCGTCCAGCCGCCGCCGTCGCTCGCCGGAACAGTCGCGCTCGCCGCTCGCCGGAACAATCGCCCTCGCCGCCGAAACAATAGCGCCCCGCCGCTGGAACAATTGCATCCGCCGCCGGAACAATCGAGCCCCGTCGCCGGAACAATCCGTCGCGTCACCAGAACAATTCACCGCGCCGCGCAGGGAAGCCCGACACCGGCAGCGACGCGCGAGGGAACGAGGCGGCGGCGCACGAAGCAGTTGAGGAAGAAGAAGCGTCGGAGGAAGAAGAAAGAACAGGAGCCGTCGGATTCTGTTTTCGCACTAATCTCAAAGCGCGCTATAACTTAGCTTCGCGCAGCGCGCTAATTATAAGGAAACCGGGCTGCATGCGCACCCATTCCGCCGCCGAGGGAGCCCAGCTTTTCTGCAGCAGGCCTTGGGCCGACTACATCCGCGCTCCGGTGGTTGTTTTTTTTTCTTTTTTTTTAGCTCCGCGCTCCGGTGGTGACGTTTTCCAATTCGGAGCGCCAAACAGACCGAAGCCCAATGGGCCGAAAGTTCTCCCCAAAAACTCGGCATCAGGTTTTGGCCTATTTACGTGTGCTACGGACTCAGCCACCGGCGGAGGCTAAAACCAGAACCAGATTTAGGGTTTCCTACCTAGAGCGAGAGCGCCGGCGGGGAGGACGATCGGACTTTGGTTGTGACCTGCTGTGCGAGATGGAGAGGTTGACGGAGGAGATGATGGAGGAGGACTTCAGCAGGAAGAGAGACCGCCCTGAGCCTCAGGTAGCCCTAATCGAGATGGGGGAAGCCGCAAGGTTGGGGAGGAACGCGGAGCGGAGGAAGACGGAGATGAACCTTGATGCCTCGAATCTGGCGTTGGAGTGGCAGAAGAAGATGGAGCAATATGAAAAAGAGTATCTTGAGAGGGGGGGACCTGAGCCGGCCGTTGAAGAGACGGAGTCGGAATTGGACATCGATGCCCGGCGGCGGTACACCAAGTTTCGCTATGACTGGATCACTCTGTGGTCTTCCAACTACGGCTCATTCGAGGATACCAGTGAGTTCGTGGCCTATTTATGTATCTAGTTCTTGGTAATTTCTGCATCAATACCTCAACTAGGGTTGGCTTTGGTTCAATCAATTTGCTATTAGGTTGTTAGGTAGTCTTTATAATCTCCATAGATTGGTACTTCCTGAAATTATCTAGTGAAGATGATATTTGCCTCTACTCCAGTTTGAAGTTTGTTCCCCTGGATGCAAATTACCGACGTTTAATTGTCCTCAGTAATTAAACACCAATATTCGCAAAAAAAAAAAAAAAAAAACAATTGCTGAGCTGCGATCATACCTGCTCGTGTTTTATTTGTTATGTACAGTTTGATTATAACCGATGCTGCTATTGGATCAAGTCTGAACTCGTTCTAAACCTCCTACTACTTTGTGCAGCTGGGATCCCTTACATGCGCTATACGCATGAGCCTGCGCCACCTTGCACCTGGTTTTGCAATACTCTACAGATCTTTCAGCAAGGGTTGCAGGATTAAAATGTGGTCTACAGTGGCCCCTCGATGTTTATGGCATGGTTGCTGTTCGTGACATTGTTGATCGAAGCCGCAACATCATCTTTTCCCGCGGAAGGGATAACTGCCAAACCCTCACCGAAACGGTGTGTACATTCTTCTTTCTTGCTATTTGAAAGCCGCCCAGCAAAGGTTATTTTTGTACCAATTTTCAGATGCAAGTGGTTTATTGTCATACCATTCAGGGCTTCAGGCATACATATTGTTAATTAAGGTGACCCATTTTAGGCCACTAGTTTTACTCTAGAGGTTCCCTTTTTTACCTCTAATCCTGGCATTGTAAAATCATATTTTTGTGGTTTTGATAAGGAAATGGCCATTGAGACAAGCCAGGTTCAACTAGTAAAATGTGTCCACCCACAGCTAATTATTTAGTACTCTGACTGTGCCCTTAGTAATTTTAGGTCATCGTTTACATTCCCCCCTGCTTCACACCTAGGGATGGCAATCTCACCCGCGGGTGCGGGCGCGGGTGTAGTTTTCCACCCGCGGGTGTCACCCGTGCCCGACCCGCGAAGTTTCGGGGTGGGTGCGGGTTTCATTCCTCACCCGCGGGTGCCCCGTCGGGCCCCGAATGTAAGCCCATCGCTACTTCAGGCCAGCCCAAGATGCTAAGTCTAGTTCACAAACAGCCCAACTTCATATCCCAGGAAGCAGCCCACTGCCTAACCAACAAGTCAACGCTACCTCCATCCAAATCCTATCCCCATCTCGAGCGTGAACGCCGCCACCACGCCCCTGCTGCCCCCCCGTCGTCCCCATCTCGGGCGAGCACGCGGCCACGCCCTCGAGCACTCCGCGTCACCGCCATGCCCGAGGCCCTGAGGACGTCGCTACCACGGCACCATGCACACCGCCCCGCCGGACGACCCCGACCCAAGATGCGACGCCACGCAGCGAGCAAGTTCAGCTCGTGATGTAGGGAGGAAGACCATCGCAAGATGCAGTCAATAGATGTGAGCCTCTTTGCATTCTGAATCGATGTCAGTGACACCTTTTGTTATTATAAGTGGATTGGATTTTGCGTGTTGATGTGGAATCGTGGATTGGAAATAGCGTTCTGATGTAGATTGTTCATTTGTTCTCTTCGGTGGTAGGTTCCAGTCATCACGGAGCTGAAGCAGGCGCGTGTTGCCGTTTACTGCGATGCACCCGACGGGCGCGGGCGCGGGCGTAAGGTTTCACCCGCGGGCGCGGGTGCGGGTGACGGATTTCACCCGAAGCTTCCGGCGTCACGGGCGGGTGTTTGCTGCACCCGACCCGAACCCGACCCGTTGCCATCCCTATTCACACCCTACTTGGGGTTGAGTAGTTCGATCATGGCTCATGGGACACCAGGTCATTTTTCTCGTTTGCTGACTAAGTTTTATTTTGCGAACATGCCTGGGCACTTATTTCATTAAGCGGAAGGGGGAAAAATGCCTACGTCCATAGCATGCCGGACTGAGAATCCAGCACCCTAAACATACACCTCATACATTAGGTTTGTACTTAAACAAATAAACACAGATCGACCTAAGACCAGTGGCGAGCTATCCATTATCTAAAATGAAGCGTCACAACTCCTTGTTCCCGGCAAGCTTCCAACATCGGACTTCATCTTAACTATGGTTCGCCAAAACTGAGGGAACTTTGATTGGATTTGGAAGAATCTTCAGTTGCGCTCACATCAAATCTGCCAAGTCATCAGTATGGTGAGTGAGTCGAAACCTTTCCTTGCCGACTTTGACTACCTTCTTCCATGCCATGAGCCACCAATATTGCATTATTGAGCTTTTGATATCCCAATGGCCATAGGACATTGAACTAACACACTCTGCTGTATGAGCAACCTACAGCAGGCGATCAATATGCTAAGACTCCTGATCACAAACGGCATAGTTGCCACTGTTTGGAAGGGCATGCTGTTGTAGTTGTTTCAAGGTCCAGCATCTCATATACCAGGCAGAAGTAGAATTTACACTTTAGTGGTGCTTTAACCCTCCAGAGTTCCTCCTTCGCTAAGTTACCAGGTGTATCCAAAAACTCCTCCTTTGCTTTGTCCAAGAAGGTGGGTGTTCATGTACAAGGACCCCTTTCTTCTCTTAATAAAATGAATTGCAGGTTGTGGGTTTTTGAGGGGAAAAATCATTTACATTACCCCCCCCCCCCCCCAAACAAAAAACAAAAAAAAACAATGGTAAGGCCTTGTGTTTTTTTAATGAATATGAAATATGTTTCGACTATGCAGCAGAGCAGCAGCAGCACTGCCTAATTAATTGGAGTTGAGCCTCTTGTTTGTCGTTGGCTGCTTTCCTCTATGTTGTTCATCAGACTTTTGTTTTCTCTGTTGTGATGGGAGGCATGTAGCCTCTTCTTAGTATATGTAACCTTAGGCTGTAATTTCTACACTCCTTAATGAATGGCAGCGCTCCTGCCTCTTTTCAAAAAAAAAAAAAAAAGTTTCGACTGTATATATGGGTTGAATGGCTTTTGGCATTTTCTTATGGGTCCTGGCCTAAAATATCTCAGGTTTGCTTGCCTATTATTGGTAGGTGAATGCTTTTAACCAGACATGCTATAATGTGTTTTGAATATCTGTTTTTTTTTCTTGTGGTTACACCCTGCATCATTCATGCTATGCATTATGCTTCTCAATATTTACCTTGCCTCTTCTTTTGATTATTTATTTAATTGCCATTGCATGCAGGATCCATTTTTAGTACTGACAGGTCCTACCCATGCTGTTGTGTTGATGGACCATGTGACCTTCGAGGTTGATCTGAAAGTGAAGGGCGTTACTAAATTTGAGGATAAGGTCTTGAGCCTTCTAGCAAAGCCATTGATACTACACGAATCTACTACACTTGGTTCGCGCCTGTTTTATCAAATTTACAGGGGCACACGGAGCACACTGGAGTTTAAACTTGCAGATATTGGCCGCTCTGTGGAGGCCACAATATTTGTTCGGATCACTGATGGTTCATGGCCAGATGGTTATCATGGTCAGTTTGCTGCGTGCACTGCTGGTATTGATCATGAGAAAGTAATCCTACTTGATTTTGAAGATGAGAACACATCTGTTATTGTTGATGGAAGCATTGAGCTCTCTCGTCGTGTTATTTCTGTTGGAGTTGGTAAAAAGCTGAAAGTTTCTGTCAAGGCATGGCTAGGTGACTACGCGGTTGTTGAAGAGGACAGGGTGGATTTCACACCGATGGATGCTGGGTTGAGCTCTGGTTCGCATCGACTTCGAGTTGGCTCCTGTGAAATGGAAGTCACTGTCGCATGGTCCCTCATTGCGTCCAGTCCTGAGCCAAGACGGAAGCAGGGATGATAATCATATAGAATCTTTAGTTTCTCCCGTCAAGGCACTGTTTTACTGTTGCGCTACTGTTTACTGTTCCTCCGTCGCGCGTCGATTCCAGCCGTTCATTTCCCTCGCGCGCCATCTTGGCCGTTCCTGCCGAGCCTTACTCTGTTTCGGTCTTTCCCCAACGCGCATCGCTCTCCCTCTCCCCAGTCCCCTCCCCGACCCAGCCATGATGCAGCCGCCGTCCTCCCTCCGCGCCGCCGCAATCACGGAGCCCAGCAGCCCTATGACGCCCTGCTTCCTCCGCGCCGCTGATCCTCTGATCGGTTCCCCTCCTCCGCGGCTCCCTCCTGCTTCCTCGCAGGTCCTCTGGGATGCGAGGTGCGACGAGTGGCAGCAGCCGAGCAGTCAGTACGAGGTGAGCCTCATGAGCCAGTCGATAGCCTACTGGATTTATTTTGCCGTTTTGGATTCGTGCATTTATAAAGCATTTTTCCTGCTCTACGAATTTAAGTTTACTGAATCTGTGCTGCAAAACGAAATAATGAGTTAGTTGTTAGCCTGAAAATCATGATTTGAGGTTACTTTGCTAAGGGGCCTATAGCCGCTTCTTATTGGGAACATTTTCTGCTTGACAGTATCTTCTCTCCAATAATGGAAACAACTGACATATACCATTGGGATGTTACTCCATGTCCTCCACAGATATCGGCAGAGTGCAGTGTCCTAAAGGCTTAAAAGGTCTTGGCTGTTGTAACAAGATTGTGAATGAGACTATGAGAGTGAATACTGCTTGGCCAAAGGTACTATTTACCATTGCTTCCCCTGCTTCTCTGCAGCAAATGATTAAGATTCTATTACTCTGTCTGAAAAAATAACTACGCAAATCCTTTTAAGTGATTTTACGATACATATACCAATACAGCTGGCATGTCATATCTTTATCGGTAGACCTCTGAGATAATCCCAGTTTACTGATGATTGATTAAGTTACCAAATGCTTCATGGTTGTGGTTTATTGCTAGAATAGTTTGGTGCCCCTTAAAGCATAGCCCATTGATCTTGCATATTGTGACTCATCAAAAGTCTGAACATTTCGTTTTGCTTTGAGAGAGACATAAAAAGGGTAAAACTTACAGCTTAATTAACTATCATAAGTGTGTGTTTCTCTTACTATGTCTGCCTTAAATGTTAGTCATCCAATATATGTCAGCTGATTACATCTCTTAGACATTTTAATTGTTTTCAGCCATTTGCCAAAACCTATTGAAAAAAGTAAGATTCTTCTATCGCCTTTAGCATAGATCGTAGGATAATAAGGAAAGCATTCACACCATCAATCTATAGTAGAAAATTCCTCTTCTGTTTGGATTGTTGAACTGAATTTTTGAATTATTCTGCTTTTACAGGAATTCAAACATCGTTTCCACACTTAATGATCCTCTTTTGGGGCAACCATGAGAAAAAGAATGAAAGATAAAAAACAGTGGCATGAGATGAGACCATGAAAGTAAGTTGTTAGTGATCTTGGTTTCTAATTTGATTTTTGCATTCAAGGTGTGACTCATATTGGAATGTATCTCCCTCTCAGGCCTATTTCATTGATTTAGCTTCCTGATACAAGTACCAAGTTTCTTTTTCTTTTTTCAATTTGAACCAATTTTATTTAATGCATATGTTTCATTTAAGCGGGTGAGTGTACCATCCTTGCCTGAAGCACACAAAAAGAGGTTGATCCAGCATTTATTTATTTGAATTTAAAACCACAATGGAATATGATGAGTACATGAGCAACTAACGGTGGGAAATATATAATAGGGTGGCTTTTTTTCTATTATCTGTACCGTAAGAAATGTGTAAATATAAGGGAATTACCATGTTGGTGTCAGAGAGCCCTACACTTCTAAAACTAAAATTCGAAGTGGTTGATGAACTAATTAGAGGCAATGATAGATACCATGCTTAGGATTTAAGACAATATGTTACATTTATACAAATAATAGGTTGTACAAAATGCATGAGCATGCGTAGGATTCTGTTTTGTACACTATATTACGACTGGCCCTCCAGTTTTTGTTCAGTCATCTGGCTTACCAAAAACAAAATCGTTAGCTAAGTTTTTTTTTTACTTATACTGTTATACATACATGGTACTATACAGATTTTTGTTAAAGCATGGAGTAATTCCAAAATTCCTTTCACAATGTCTACAAAGAGATTTTTAGTTATCTAGCTTAAAGATAGTGGTACTATCAAACAGAATCCCATGGTTCTCCCTTACTGTTTTGTATTTAATCTCCCATCATTATTATTATGTAGCCCATCATAACATCTATGCATTGGTTTTTTGCAACCTGCTATGGACCACTGCAAGTCTGAAGAACATGATCCTTATCTCTTTTCCATATGGAATGTTTTTGGCTCTTATCGGGTTTTGGGCTTGCTCCTCTCACATGGTGCCTTATCGTGGATTGTTTGTTGATCTTAGTGAAACTGCATTGCGTTCCTATTGCTAATTAAATTGAATTTCAAGTGTGTTTACCCTTTGTACTGTATTATAAAAATAATTTCCACGCCACCCATACTCTAGGTGGTTACTTTGTGCTCTTTAGGGTTTGTGAAAAGGCGTACCTAGATGAAATCATGTAGGTTACCCTTTGTTCCTCATGGTTTTTATATGGTTGTAGTTTCATAATCTTGAAACCAGCATACGAAAAACCATGTCAAAATGTATTTCAAGCAGTTTCTTCGTGTATCTAACCTGATATGTGTTCATATGACATTTTACTATTTGTATTTTAGTTTCTTTGCCAAAAAGGAACAATGAATTATGTGAGTTCAGATAAAGTGTATTTTAAGTAACATTATATTTTTACTAATAGTTAAGATATGATTTGAGGTTCACTCACCAGTTTTTTAGGTATTTTGAGTAACATTATATTTATTTATCAATGATATTTTTTGTTCCTTTTGAACCAGTTGCCAAGAAGGCGGAGGAACTCTTTCTATTGTTCCACGGAAATATGCATTCTCAAGGATTCCATATGACCACTCTGACATAACAGGCAGTTTAGCATTAACCTTTCCTCTACATGCTCCCTGTTGTGATAGGATGTGTGGGTAGCACCCTCTTTATCTGCTCAAACTTATTCCTCAACAATGGTTTTCATATTAACCTTATGATTTGTTTTACATAGTGTAAATGCTTCTAGAGCTGATTTTATACCGGTTAGAAGAGCATGTCACATATAATGTTGCCATCAGTGTTGAACTCATTTTTAATTTCTTGCATGACAGTATGACATTAACAATGCCCGCGGCAACGCGCGGGGTTCTCAACTAGTTTGTACCTTATGCTGTATTTTGTAAGCTGATTGCATCATGATTTGAAGAACAAATACATGATTTGTGCGTGTGCATCTTCTGGCTGTGTGTGATGTGTAGTTTTCTCATTGACCAGACTGCGCTGGGAAGTAGGGATAAGTCCCCACAGGATTACGCTTAAACAGGATTCGAACTCCTTAGATGCCCTAGTTAAGCAGAAGAGCAAACATGCATCAACCATCGTACTGCCGCGACGATTGCCGTGCGTTGGACACGAATTCGAGCGTGCTGTCCACGCAAGCGAGCGAGCGGCCACAGTAAGTACTCCGTTTGCAAAATGATGCCGTTATAGGACAAGAAGATTAGTTCAAAATTGACCCCAGTACGAATAAACAAAGCTGAAGCTTTTCCTTGTTCAGCCGTGTAAGACTGTAACAGCAGTAACGAAGGATAGCAACGTCCACCGCACAGCAAACACCAGGCATCACAGGATCAAAGCATACATTATTGACCAATCATACGCCAACCAGATTTATTCATAGCAGACATAACGAGATATCAGAACTCACGTTCCAAATTATCAAGGTTGAGCTAGCAAATACTGCAAACCCTGACATCGCTGGGCAGGATAATCTAGAGGGCACATATCTTTTAGTTCAGAAAAGCATAGCAGATAGAGTTACACGATCAGACTCGTAGCAGCTCCAGCCCATAAAACTACTATCATCCGCTAACAGAAAGTTCTCTGGTTGTGTGGATCTGCCGTGTCCCTCACAAGGGCTCCTGCTTCGTGATCTGCTCTCCACAGGTGAGCCTGAGTATGACCTCTCCCTGTGTCTGTATTTCACACTCGGTGGTGAGGGCGACCTATCAAGGAAGCATATTTCAGTTGCATCGCTGCGAAGTGGATGATCCGCACATAAATAAAAATCTGAAACACTATGATACAAAGGTGCACATATACCTGGAGTAGCTTCCGCTGCGGGAAGGAGATCGGCCCCTATAATAACGAGGGGACCTAGAGCGTGAATACCTCCTATCGTAAGAACAGCCTCTGCAATATTCATCGAGTAATGAATAGAGAAGGGTTGGCTTTGCAATTCAATAGCAAGGGAGACACTGGGTAGACAACAAACCTGACTCTATCCCTGGCTCTCATCTCTTGAGGCTTCTTTCTGTTCTCCTCAGCAAATACAACAGTTATTGTCCTGCCAAGAACTATCTGACCATCCATATAGTACTTTGCATCAGCAGCATCTTCAGGATCGTAGAACTGAACAAACCCAAATCCCCGGGGCTCCCTGCAATGGATGGCAAATATCAGAGTTCTAAACGATTGAAGTCATCTGCTGGAGACTTAGGGTTATGTTTCTAAGAAAGAAAACAGAAGATGGATATCAAACAAATAGAGCTCCAGACGTTCCATGTTTGCTGAAAAGACAAGACAGCATAGAGTAACACAGTTAAAAAGTGCAACATGTGGCTGCTAACCTTGCACTCATCAGAGGTTAGATACAGACTTGAAACTCTTCATGACTTGGATATCTCTTAAGCTTGCAACCCTAATTCTTCCCTTCCCTTCCCTTCAACTGTACAGAGTACTGTTTAAGTTGCATAGCGCTTAATTGCGACTCTAGTTCTTCCTTCTCTTCAACAGTAATCTTTAAGGCTAGTGTCTTCAAAAAATTATTTTCACATTAATCTCAGGATGCTGGCAAAGTATCAATTTTCGAAAGTGCCTTTTGTTTCAACAACACAATGTTGTCGGAGAGATATTAGGCTGCAACAACTAATGCAAAAACACACAGCTAAAACTGAGGACTACAAAATTTGCAGCTTGTAGCAGTCTCTCGATTGCAAAATCTCGTTTAGGCTAGCCCATATAGGGCATCTTACCCCGTGTAATAATCTCTTGGGAGATATATATCTTTAAGACGACCAAACTGTCCAAATGGACGTCGAAGGTCTTCTGGCCTGCAGTCAAAACAGATACATGTTTAGAAGGAATAAAGAACCAAACGAGAGTTAGAAATGCATGTAGAAATGAAAAGTAGTATATCGAGAGAAATTGCAGGCGTATCGGCTAGCATTGCATTCTTACTCTTGGATGCATCTAAAGCTAACCATATCTTAAATGGTGCCAAAATCTCACATGGACAAGCAATGTGTGGGTTTATAGGAACGCAAAGCATCTGTATACTTGATCCTACAGCATACATCACCATAGCCAAGTCAAGCAAGAAAACTACAGTAGGAACACTAGTATTACAGAACTGCACCAAGGATTATTGCAGATATCAAAGCTACATTCAGGCTTCAGATCATCTGTCACTTAGCGAACGGGTTTGCAAGACAAGATTCTTCCAAGGAAGGGAATCAATGAAAAGTACTGTAGATGAGCACTTCAACTATTTTCAGACACAAAACATCAAGTAGTTAAGTTACTCGCCAATTATACTATAAATCACATGCTCTACATGTTGTGCAGCTGCAATTTTACCTGCAGTCCCTTCGAAGATTCCTGACTAAAAGACTGGTTGGGAGATCTCTACCACGGCCCCCATAATAACCACAGGGGCTACCACGGCCACCATAATAACCACGCGGGCTTGGGCTGCGTGCCCTTCTCCTGTAGCTCCTTGGTGGTGAAGGACTGTAACTGTAACCTCTCATATTGATCTGGAATAAAACAATAACATGATCGGTGCTAATAATTCACCTTACTAGATATCATTATTTTCTTAATGAACCAGTGGATGCACAAAGAAGAACTTGCAGCAAGGAACCACACAAGATGGGGCAGTCTAAACACCAGCTGCTCAACATTTTTACATAAAAAGAAAAGATTAAAAGGAAATGGCGCACATATGGCAGTAGAAATGCAACCATGAAGCCAAATTAGTAGCTCCAAATGATATAGAACAGTAGATTTTTTTTATGGAAATGCAAAAGAAGATGAACAAACGAACAATCATCACAAATAACTAAGCTCAAATTCAAGCCCAATTCAATGTGAAAAACATCTAACTGCGTTCATGAGACAATTGATTTAATAATCGTTCAAAATGATGGGAAAATAACCAGTGATCCACTTACAACAAATTTAGAGCATAAATCTATGCAAAAAGCATCAATCAAACAGACAACCTATCTAAAAAGGGAACTAGGGTTCTAAGTAATCACTGAGTTCTCACTACAAAAACGAACTAAAGATCAGAACCCTAGACGAGGCAAATAGCGCGTAAAATTACACTAGCAGCTTACCTCAAACGAAACGGATCCATCCAAGGGATCGAAGTGGGGGAGGAATGCTTCGGTTCGTCGACTGGAGCCTGGAAACTTCCAGAGGCGATGCGAGAAGGCGCTTTGTGCTTTAATCCCGCAGACGACGCCGTACAGCCGTTGGATCCAGACACGCACACGCGTTACGGTTGATGGGGTTGGATACCGGTAGTGATGGCCAAATGGGCCGCCCGGCACGGCACGGCCCGAGCCCGAATGAGCACGGCCCATTTAATATTCGGGTGACACGCAATTCGTTTCGGGCCGTGCCGTATCAGCCCGCGTGTCTAACCCTCAGCCTGTGGCTTGGCACAAAATTGATTAATCATGCCAGGCCGGCCCGATTAACCCAGCAGCCCGTTTTAAATTTTAGCTTATTTAGTTATTTTTTGAAAAAATATGGGTGATAAATGAAACCCATACCGCTCTAATTTCTGACATCCCTAGCACTGGCACAGGCTGGTGGCGGATGGAGACACAGGAGCGTTTCTGACTGAATGATTTGAGAGGCCGTACGTAACTGTGTTCCTTTACGCTTGTCCAGGTGCATAAAAGATTATATAGACTTGATACAAAGAACGACATATATTATGAAAAGGGTGGAGCACTTGTCATCAGGATCTAGCTCTTTCACACTTTTATCATTGGGCTTATGATTCGCGACGGAGTCCTACTCCTTCGGAAGAGAATGGAGAGAGTGCACAAGGGTATACCTTAATAATCATGTAGAGGGCACGCCCTTTGGTGGTGTTTCTTTAGTGTTTTTGACTTACAATGCATTTCCTGAAGAGTTTGGCAATGGACCGAGGAAACTAGGGATGGGAGACTTTAGCGACGAATGTCTCTAATGAAGGATTAGACCGCCTCCGAGACTTCCACATAGCTAACAAGTGGCGCCTCCTGCTCAGGCTGATTACGAGGCTGATTCAGCTTAGCTTCTCAAGCTTGGTGGGTTGTGTCCTAGGTAGGGTTTTCCGTGTGAGTTCATCTGGTAGGGATGGGGCAAATGAGAAAGTGGCAGGCTTCCTCGAGGAGCTCCACCAGGCCTAATGAGCTGCTTTAAGACTTGGTAACGCCGCGACAATGAAGGAGCTTCGTGCTCGAGACAAAAGTTTATAAGACTCGAGTCGAAGGTTTGAAGTGTTCTTTGGCTTTTGATAATTCTTTTGCTGTTAGTAGTACAAACCTCAGTGATGGTTTGGGATTTTTGTTTCGAATAATCATATTGATGTGATTATTTTTTAGGGGAGGTTGACCCATAAACACTTTTTTTTGAGGGATTGTCCCTTAGAGATTAACATGTGCTTATGGTGAAGCACAGATTAATGAAAGTCATAAGAGACGTGGGACATGTTGAAATCTATCAAGAGATCTTTGAGCCTCTTGTATGTGTGTCTGTGGGATTTCAAAATGAGGTTTTACATCGAATGGAGCACGTCGGGTTCAGGAGATGGTTGATGTATGCGGCATGTGTGATTTCGGTTACTAAAGCCACAATTGGACTTATGAGAAGCGAATAGGCTTGTAGCCAAGTGGGTACAAGAATCTAAGTAGCACCTCGTGACTATCCTTGGGGGCGAATTTTCTAGTATTTAACAACAATGTGCTTTCAGTGATAGGTGACTCTCTCGTCGACAGCTAGGTGCTCGTGGTGACCTCGTCAATCTCAAAGATTTTGCCAGCCCGGTCTTTCAAAATGCTCATAAAGGTAGGGTTTTGCGTACGTGTGCTTAGAGGGGTGAGTGTGCATACGTTGTGAGTGTCTTTGTTGTACTATATAATTGCAGAAACAATATTTGCAAATATGATCACTAATAGAGTATAATGAAATTTAACATAGAAAACTTGAGAAGGGATGCAAGTATTTGTTCATGCATGTAACACAAATGTTATAGAAGGGATGAAAATGTCATATTTTTGCAACACACAAAATGTACACGTATAACATTTATGAAGCTGAAACAATTTTTAACTAAAACAAAAACATTATTTTCACAATGACTAAAACCTTGTGTATCATTTCCTGTGGAAGGAATATCAATTATGCGCCTGGAAGTTTATTTCTTAGAGGCAGAATAATTTTATATTAAAGTTTGAGCATTCCTATCATTTTTATGAAAAGCAAGGTCAAAAGAGAACAAAAATATCTAGTTACATCTGCATCCAGGATCAGGATCCTCGGCAGTCGGCGTTCGTGCAGTCGCACCGTGCAGTAGGCTTGTCCACCGTCCGATCCGACCAAGCCAATCTGACGGCCCGCATCACCCTCCGCTCCTCGTCCATCACGACTGCACGAGCCTTGACTGCGGAGGATCCTGATCCCTGCATCCAAAGCTAGTCACATGAGAAGGAGACAAACCTATAGCTAAAATCATTAAGAAATTGTATATTTTGAATGATAAATAAAAATTAAATTTAAGTAGCAAAAGGAAATTTGCTCTAAATAGCCGCCCCTCGATTTTCGCAAAACCCGTAAACTGGTCCGGTCTGGTTTACCCGGTAGCCCGGTTTTCGATTTAAATTTCAAAAAAATTTAAAACAAAAAAATTGTAAACAAAGAAACTAGATTGAATTTCCAGTCTAATGATAGAAATGAAACGATCGTTTGGTCTGTCAAAAAAATCAAGCAATCTTTATGTGTTGAAAACGTAAGAAAAAAAGAAAAAACTTTTTAAATCTTTTTTCGAACCAACAACCTTCATCGTTTTTTTACCAAGCAAACGATCGAATTTTTGTGTTATTGTTGCACCTTTGCGCTTCAAATTGTATGTAGTTTATTTACATATTTTTTGTTTTAATTGTTTCATTTTTAAAAAAAAATAAATTTCATTTTTCCTCTTTGACCTGTTTTCCATTTTGTCTCCGGTCGGTTTCCCAAAAACCGAAACGGTTTACCCGAAATTTCAGCATTTATTTGTTCAAAATTCGCCATCTCAATTTTAGTCTGGTTTTTGGTTTGTTTTTCTGTTTTTATTCGGATATACCAGTCTGGGCCGGCACGGCACGGGCCCGGGCGGGCTCGGGCCGTTGAGTAAGAGGCACGGCACGACCCTTATAATAAACGGACCGGGCCGGGCCGGCACACGGGCCTTCACTTCAAGCCCAAGCACGGCCCTAGCTGTGTTACACGGGCCGTGCCGTGCCGGGCCGGCCCTAGACTGAAAATGTAGTTTTTTTCCTATTTTTTTGATTTTTTAATGTAAAAAATGGCTAAACGGGCTGTGCCGTGCCGTGCTACACGGGCCACATAGTGGGCTGAACGGGCCAGCCGCTAAACGGGCCGTGCCGTGCCGGCACGGCGGGCTTCCGCCTAGGCCCAAGCACGGCCCTAGACGGGTTACGGGCCGGCACGGCCCACTCACGCACCGGGCCGTGCCGTGCTCGGACCGGGCCAAAAATAGTGGGCCGCGGACCGGCCCTTTTAGCCCGGCCCAGTTGGCCAGCTATAGTCTGGGCCGGTTTTCCGGTCAAAAGGACATTGTAAACCTTGTCCCATCTACTTTTCTTCTTATCCACGAGTACAGAAGGTGACGCTACAGGGTTGTCTTCCTCCTCTTGCTAGTTGCCCTAATAAAAGTGCTACAGAGTCGTCTTCCTCCTCTTCATCTGCTACAGAGTATCTTCCTCCTCTTCTTGATAAAACCTGTGAGACAGTTGATCCCGCTACTATGGTACCACCTATGCATTTTCCTTCTAACGCCACCGTGCTGTCAGCCGCCCCAATGCAGCCCGTCCTAACTGCGCTGTTTTTCTCCCCTCCGTCCCAGCACACCGTTCTTCTCCGATGCAACCCTAAACCCAATTCTTCAGCGCTGCAGCGCCGCCGCCGACGCAGGCAGGTTCCATTACAATCCCCATCCGCGCCGCCGCTAGAGGCAGGTTCGAAACGTTCTTGCTGTCGCTCGCAGCAGTGGCCGGGTTTGCTCCTTCGTGCGACACCCACAGATCTGCTGCTACTCTTCTCCGTCGCCCGGCGGATAGGTAACCTCAGATCCCATCTCTCCTCCTTCCCTTGTTTTGCATGTCCCTGCAAGCTGACTTGATCTCGCTCCATTGCGGGCAGCAGTTGTCGGACTTGCTCGTCGGCGCGTCATCTGGAGATCTGCTGCGACTCCTCTCCATCGCCCACCGGATTGGTAAGGTCAAATCCCACCTAGCCTGCTTCCCTGTGTTGTTTCTGTCAATGCTGACTTGTTCTCGCTCTCCTGCGGGCAGCAGTTTTCTGATTTGCTCGGCCGCGCGTCACCCGGCGATCTGCTTCGACTCCGTCTCCGTTGCCCACCGGACAGGTAACGTCAAATCCGCCTGCCTGCCATGCCCGTGCTCATAGATCTGAAAAGGCTCCGTCGCCCGGCCGTCTACGCTGCGGGTCCGGTGCGTCCGGTAATCCGTATCGCCATATCCGGCGAGGAGGCCGCGTTTTACCGGACCTGGACCGGTGTGCGGCCCATGGACCGATTTAACCCACTCTTTTCTCCCTGGGCTGGGATCCCTCTTCCAAATCTTTACCAAGATACAAATTGGGAGAAATGGAATCAGGGACTGGGAAAGTAATTATGTTGGGAAGAGGCATATGATTGTGATTGTGAATTTGAAAAATATGGAAACTAGTCTTCAAATCTTTTGTGGGAAAGTAATTATGTTGGGAAGAAGCATATGATTGTGATTGTGAATTTGAAAAATATGGAAACTAGTCTTCAAATCTTTTGCATCATCCTTTGTATGTGGCTGACATGATTCAGGGCCTGAGAAAGGTCTATGTTGATTTTGCATACATTCATGAACCTGAAATTTAGAAGACCAAGAAATAGAATTATTAGTCTCAGTGATGATCACCATATGACGAAATGCTTAGGCCAAGCACAGCTCCTCGGATATTTTGTATACTACTATAATATTGAACCTGAGTAGTCTGCACCATTCCCAATCACAACTTCTTGCTTCAGCTTGGGAACTAGCTTTTCTTTGCTGTTGATTTTTTGTTTCTTCCGTGATTTTGGTTTGTAAAGACTTTGTTCAAATTTGCAAATTAATCAGTAGGAGCTCTTGCTCCTCCTGTTGCCTCCAAAAAAAAAAAAAAAAAACAAACAAAAAAACTAGCTTTTCTTTGTGTAGCAACACCACTACTGTAATATTTCAATTGCTTGTTTCAAAAAACAGCGCCAAGGGCTCTAACTTTCTGTACACAATTTTCCTCCAATAGATCAACGAGAACACTGTGTGCCAGTCAATGACATCACCCTTGTAGGTTTTACTGTTTATGCATATTCTGATTCTATTTTGTGCTTACTTTAGTTCATCTCTTTAACAGAAAACTATGGCGGGTGTTGCTCCTTTGCCTGTTGGACGATTGTATTGCCCTGATCAACCAACCTTAGCGGTAAGATATTCCCAACCGTTCTTATGATTGAGTAATCATTAATTAATTTTGTTAAATACTCTACTAGGTCTATTGTGCATTGGCATTTTTTTTACTAAAGTAATGCATTCGAGCACTTCATACTTCAAATTTACTTTCAGTCACACTTTGTCAGGTGATATGGTACTTTGTGAATTTGATTTGATTACATCTAGTCTGGTGATATGGTACTTTGTGGATCTGAGTTTTGAACAGATTTGATATGAAGTACCTTTGTGGTTACAGCTAGGTTATACCAGCATTATTTAATGAGTTATTAATTGGCATAACATCATCGTCCCTTACCTTTTGTGAACCTCAACTGCAGGATGTGCCAGTTCTTCCTCAAGACATCTTTGGTGGAGTTGATAATTTCAATCAGAGTCAAGATATAATGAGACAACGCCAGGATGCAATCTCTCCATTCTTCGTTGCTGTGGGCGGTCGCTTGATAGCAACCACTCCCCTAAAGCATCCACGCAAGCTTAGCAGCCACCATATTCACCGGCTCCTGAATTCTCGCCAGAATCCGCTCTACCGACGCTTTTTTGTGGACCTTTTCATCAGGGACACTGATCTCTACGTTGTGGCGTTTCGACGTGGGATTATTCTTCCTGAAGCTGAGATAGTTGCAGGTGTTGATGGTGTTATATGGGGAAGGTTTTTTTTATTTTGGGGATGATGATGTGGAAGTACCAGCATTCCTGAACGCAATAAGGATAAGGACATCCTGTGCATATGGGTAGGTCTTCTTGACCTGCTGTTGAGTATTGATTTACTTAAAATGACCGAATCTAATGCACTGCATCTTTTGCAGGGCCTGCATTTCAACCGGAGGTGGTGATATTCCAATGATGAATATGTTCTACGCTTTGGCATCTTTTGAAACTAAAAGGCTTGAAAATGACCAGTTTCAGTGGGCTGTGAACTGTGTGATTGCCACTTTTATTGAGCCAAGGAGGCTAAGGTGTATGGATACCGAGATGTCAAGAAGGATTGAACACTCCACTGACGATGAAGAGCTGCCGTCATTTCTTTGGAAGATGATTCATGCCTGGGGAAGTCTCAGTGCACTTGTCCTGATAGACCGTGTACGGCGCTGCTTATCGCTTACGAATGCTCTACCACATTGGTGCCAAGAAGATCTTAATTTGAGCTTCACTAGATACCTTCTTGGTCCTGAAGGGGAACTGCTGCTGTTGAAACTGAACAAAGCGTGGCTTGACAGGACTGATGAACAGCTGGAGAAACTTGAGAATGATCTTCTGGCAGGAAATGTACCAATTCCGAACCCAATGTTCGTGATACCTCAGGAAAGAGTAATGGATATGGCTGCCCTGATGGATGGGTTAATCTAGTTGCCTGCCGGTTCAGATTCATCTAACCAGATTGAAGTGTAGTTTCAATTCAACCTTCAGAGTCAGTTTCGAGACTGTAATGTCTAAAGTGTGACGGCTGTCTGTCTGGTCAAGTTTGGCAGGTTTTGCATGCCTAGCAGCCTGTTGGACCTTTTGATACTTGCACATGTGGAATTCTAGGTTTAAGTTCATCTAGTTATCTTAGATTTAAGTTCATGTAGTTACCTTAGGTTTAAGTTTCAGTTAACCTTCAGAATCAGTTCAGCTATTGTACTGTTTAAAGTACGAGGACCGGCTGATGTTTGAGCTTCAGCATTTTGGGATGTCTGAAAGTTTACAGTTGGAGGTATACGTCCCTGCATTGTGGCGTTGTTATTTAGTTTTGTCAGATGCTTACATGTAACCGAATGTGACTGAAATATTCTTTATAGTATAATTATGTGCATACTTTAGTGCCATGTTTCATCCTTTGTAGATTTTGTTCTTGTCTCTCCATTGGCTCTGTTTGGGTGCCTTGAATGATTTTACACCTGCAAGTGAATTACAGTGGTATTTTCTTGTGTGCAAGAATACCTATGTAATGTGAAGTATTATTCTACCTTTGGAAAAGGCTAGTTGGGAAGGGAAAACACCCATGCAATACGAACACGACATCAAACATTTTGCTAAATAGAAAGTTGGAAAAAAAAAAAAACAAAGCATCAAACACACAGCGCCAGATCAGAGCTCAAATCAGAAAAATACAGCTTCAGATCAAAACATCGCCGTCAAAGGAGATAATCATTGATCTTCCAAACGCGCTCTGACCTGAAAGTACTTCAGGATATCTGTAGAGGACGTCCGTCCCTCAGCATTTTCATTTTTCACCTACGTAACTCCCGGTTTCCTCGACTCGTGTAGATTTTTTTTTTTTGAGCGATCGACTCGTGTAGATTTTTTTTTTTTTTAGCAACATCGACTCGTGTAGATGAACGTGTAAAACGGTCGGACCATTTTTGTTTGCCGCAGCAGTTTTTTCCCCCTTTTTTTTTGGAGGGGCCGCAGCTGGCGGGGGACCGATCGCATTGGTTTGGCCCATTTGGCTGGTTGCGAGATCGTCGCATGGGCTAGGGAGAGGGAACGGCCCTGCCTCCCAAACTGTCGCAGTTCCGGTGTATGTTGCTAGCAGTGGCCATTTTCGGGCCCAGCACACGGTCACGCAAGACATTTAGGAGGTCGTTTGGGAGGAATTCTGCCGCTTTTGCTCCTGTAAAAAAAACTGCCGCTTGAGCGTGTGAGCAGAAGTTGCTATTTGTAGTTTATGGTAGATTATGGCGGTCCTTCAGACAGCAACACACTTAAATTTGTTTAAAAAATATCTTGAGATGGATCAAAATTGATAACAAGTTTGTCTTCTACATCTCTCAACAAATCCATTTTGGTGCTCACCAACACCCATCCAGCCGGTTCTCTCCGTCAGCAGTGGATCTCCTCCAAGCAGTTGTTGCCTATGGTGAAGAAGGAGCACACCATTGATTTTTTTTTTGACATGGGCCACGCCCCTTTCCATTACTTTCATAACAAAAAACATTGTTCAAATGGTTACAGCTTATGACAGCATTTGGATAGGTTCGGAGAAAGGACAGTTAGAAAGAGAGTTATTACAGACCGAGAGTACTATGAAGCTAAAGACAGTTCTGATATCAAAAGCAACTAGAGATAGCTACAATCTTCCTGACAGCACACATTATCGCCAGCTGATCATTCCATATCTTCATTCTCGCCTTCAACTCGTGAATCATTTCCACCTGGAAGCAGGAGGAGAGGCTGAACTCTTGTCGTACGCCTTGTTTGCGCCGCGTTTACCTGTGCAACGGTGTTCAGCAGGCCTTCCACGCCCCTGCAGCAGACCATTGATTGATCGGAGTAGTTTTGCCATCTGTAAGATTTCTTTCTCGCAGATCATACGGTGGACGGCCTGACTGCACACCAGCGACTGCAAGTGATCGACCGCGGAGGATCCTGATCCATCCGCTCTGCCACATCCACACGCCGCAGCTCTCCGCGCCGCATCAGCAGCGCGCGGCACCCCAGCCGCCGCTCAACACACGCCCCACTGCGCCTCCTCTGCCCTGCTGCGCTTGAAAACCGAGGAATAAGTCTCGCTAACCGACCGGCTCCTCCGGCTAGCCACGGGCTTTGGGCGTGTCGCGGGTTCATGCTTGCGTCACCATGAAATCACCACGGCCTCTCTGGGTCTGGGGGAATTGGCATGGCGAATACGTACAACCATCAAGTCGTCCTAATGACCAGTGGTGGATCAGGATTGTTTCACTGGGTGTGCATAAAAAAAAGTTTGAGCACGAATTCGGTAGGAATGGTATAAAATTTGCCGAAACATGATACAAATTCGGTCATCTATAGCATAATAGTTCAGCTCTGTCAAAGGAATTTACATATGTTAGTAATGGTTTCGTTACAATATATATACAAATGGAGTTTCTTCACTTTGCCTCATTGACATCAAGGATTCAGTTATGCCATCTTTGTTTTCTTTGGAGAGATATATCACTCGAAAGTTGTGACTAAACATTCATTGAAGAACCCATCATCCATTACGTTTCTCAACTTATCATTTACTAGACTTAGTGCGGGAAAAAAAACTCTTTCGGCTCATGCGGTGCCACATGTAGGATCAATGCTAATTCTTCTATATAAAAAAAAAGAAGCTAATTCTATATGTAGTTGAACTAAATCATAAGGAACATGCCTTCTTTTTGTAAGCAAAACGTGCTTATTTGTTTCAAGAAGCCTAAAGAGAGCTCACAAAATTTGTTTATTAACTTATCAGGGACCAAAACCTAACTACTATCCAAAGTAATTACAAACAAAAAAAAAGAATCACCTGGTATTCTGGTCATAGCGGTACTATGCTTGGAGCCTGGGAAATTGAAGATGTGTAACAAGAATAGTACAATACTTCGACATAGTAGGAGATTAGTGTGATTACCTAATTAGGGACCTCACAGTCTGTGTGCAGCTTTCCAGTTCAGACGCCGCTTCCGGGTTGCTCCTGGTCGAGCCACGCTTCGGCAACCCAGCTGAACTTCGACCATGAGTGAGATTCAGCCGTCATGAGTCATGACGAGACGCCAAGCACGTTGTGCCGCCGTCGAGGAATGCAAGTAGTACAAAGAGACCAGAAATCAATCGTTCAAATTGGTTTTAGAGATTTGCCCTCTTCCCAAACGAGTTTAGAAATATAGCCTAATCTTTCACAGTGTACTGTTCATCCGGTGTCTGAAATCTATTTTTTTCGCTCGGGGCACCGCTCCCTACACTGTGCGCTGCAATGCCCAAATCAAACCGGTGCTCAAAATCGTAGAGCGAACCTATTGAAGCATCGGTTCCAACTCAATATAAAACAATTGTTGCAGCAGTCATGAATATAAAACAATTTTTCTCACCTGCGAAACAACCAATCCTGAGAATAAGGGAGAGTATTATATTTCTGGTAGAGCCCGCGTTTGGAGATAGCCATCTGGGCATCAAGAGTCCGGTTCCATCTTTTCTCTTGTGGGACCCAGAAAATTTGAGGCATGGCGACACCACTGTAGGCCTTCCATAGTGTGATAGCCATGCCTCAAATTTTGTGGACCCCGCCGATGCAATTTAGGAACCGGTATTCTGTAGCACAACGTTGGCATCGAAGCCTACTGCAAACATGGGCCCCTTACGGCAGTAAAAAAATGCTTTTCTTGTCCTCTCATCTGGTCGACCGCTGCCTCTCACACCATGGAACAGAGCCTCCATCGGAAAAAAAAAACAATATTTTAAGAGAGTTGGAACCGGTGCTTGTGCAGGCGCCGCTCTCCGTTTTCAGGCTTCAGATCATTTCTGGCGACGGGTTGCACAGTGTGGGGAGCGAAGCTCCAAGGCTAAAAATTGATTTGAGGCACCGATTGAACAGTACACTGTGGAAGGCCTTAGAGCACCCGCAATAGCCGCTGGAAAGCGTTTTTCTTCTCTGAATTTGGCTCATATTCCAGAATACAGCACTCCAACAGACTCGGCAAAGCTCTCTCAGAAATAGCTTCGCCTATATCCCGGTTTTCTCGCTCGCTTGGATTGGCTAGCGCGCTTCGCTCGCCATCGAACCTTTCGCGCGTTCCCACGACCGTATCACGTGCAAAGTTCGTGCTCCTGCCTTTGTTTTACCGCGCACTGGCCTGGCTAGCTGCGTGTTCGTGGTCTCCCAAATCGCCACCTCTCCGCCGCCTGCAAGATCTGTCCCCAAATCGCCATGCAGGTCTCCGCTGGCCGCGCTGCAAGCTCTGCCGGAAAGGTTGCCAAGTCGATGCCTGACCATCGTCCAAAGTGACGAAGATTCCGCCGCCTGGCTGTAGATCGGCACCTCACTCATCTTCAGAATCCATGGTAGCTCATTCTTCACAAGAGAGCGTGAGCGTGTATCGGTGAAGCCTCTGTTCCTTTAGCGGCACTGCGACGGACAGTAGCAGATGATGGACGCGGCAGTCCGAATCACGACGGAAACACGTTGTCTTGATCGCTGCCTATGGCGGACATTCACGGTGTCGGTGTCCAGACGGCGACGGATGAGTTTGAGATCAGGCGGTTGCCATGGACAGCGAAACTCCGAGGAAACGATATAGATCGTGGGTGACAGTGCCAGAGGGAAAAAAAAAGCAGCAGCGTTGACGTGGCAACGTTTGAAAATAAAGTGGCGATTTGTTTAGATACTCTGTTGGATTTCCCACCCAATTTAGGAGGCATTTTATTTTAGATAACTAGTAAGGTGACCCGCGCTATTAGCGCGGCTAGACCTTAAATATGTTGTTGTTTTTTTCCCCTCTAAGCTGCGTAAAAGAAAGAATTCAGAAATATGGCTGTAAGAGAGCATGCTTTATTACTATAAAATCTATGACTATGGATTTATTAAAACTTATATGCACAACACTTCAGATAAATTTGTTACATTTTTTTATAAAAAAATTATATGCGTAACTTGATTGAGAGCATTATAGGTTTTACCTTACCTCTGGCTCCTCCCAAATTTCATACTATAGTGATATTACGTTCTAGTTCATTCAACTATCACGCGAGAGCTTTATTTTTCTTTTTCGTATTGTAGAAACTTGACAAACATAGTCCTTCATCATCTTTCGATGGAATATTCTCAACGAAATTTAGAAGAGAAGTCATAACTTTATCTTGAAGCTATGTAACATGATAACATCCATCTGAACCTAAGGACTCAAATAATATAGCATGACTCTAGCTTAACTTCTTGAAACTATACATGAGAGTTGAGGCCATTGTTAGACTAAAACTAAATTTTTGCTCTCTAAATCTCTCCATTGTTCCACCGAAACCGTTAAGTTTGACATATTTGATTGATTTGGATATCTTTATAATCTCACTTCATTGGACAACACATGCCCACGTACAAATGGCAACATAAAATCTATTGCAAAAACATAATGTTTCTACTTGTATGCATTAAGAATGAAGCTATTGTTTTTCATTATGTCTTGGTCTAACACAATTGGAGGAAGTCACTATCAAAATATCTATATATAAAATCCTGATATATACAAATAAAATTAATTAAAATATTCCCCAATTTAAGTGGTATTGAGTTTTTCTATCCAGAAATGCATGCATTTTAGAGTTTAGTAATTGAGGCCCTGGTTCTAGTTTACTAAAGACCATTTCTGATTTCCAAGAAGTGTTTCTGATGGTTTTTTATTTTCTTTTAGTAAATGTGAGGTGTTTCTCTGAGAAGTTTATGATTGACCATGGTTGATTTTCTCATTATTGTAGCCAGAATATGAAACTAAAATCCACCAAACAGGCCTTTATGTTGTTGAACTTATTCGTTGGGTAGGTTCTACAATAATATAAAATGTATATATTTGAATTGAATCATGATGACAGAGCAGAAAAACCTCAGCAACAGCCTGTTTATTTCATTATATATTCGGATTGAGTATTGATGACACAAAAACCTCATCTAGAATAATACTCTGCATTGGAGAACTATCTGGACTGAGTACTGATGACAGTGCCAGGCCTTGGTTGGGAAAGGATTTGCCAAGCAATTTAGAGAAAAATACTGAAGAAAAATCGTTTAAAGTAAGGCCTGAATGATTAGTTAATACTACCTCTATTTTTTATTTGATGTCGTCCGGACAACCTAGGCAGTTCAAATTTGGCTTAAGATTAATATCCGGACGACATCATTTTAAAATCGGAGGTAGTAAGTAATAGCAGCTTTTATAACTTAGATTGGTGCGTACCTCATCTTGGTCATAGTTTTTTTTTTGAAAGGCGTCAGACATGGATGTTACTAATTTTTTTCACCACTGGAAACCGTCATGACCCCATGTTGAGACGCTTCGCAGCTATGGCAGTTGACCAGCTGTTCGAAGTGATTGTCCTGACAAACTGACCCCGATGGCTAGGATTAAGCTAGGTGATTCAGACCATGTGCATGTTTGCGATCTGCACGACTGCACGTAGGTATCGACGCCATCAAATACATCATGAATTGCCAGGGTCTGCGCTCTCTACTTTGCCGCGAGGAGTACCCACCGACCCGACCCACCCGTACGCACTGCACCAGTCCGCAAATGCATGGAAGTCGTTCATGGTCTGATCACAGCGAGAACCTGCAGTAGTGTTATCGTCATTGTCGTGGAGAGCTGCCAAAGCCTCTAGTGTCCTGTGTGCGTGCCCACAACAAGTCTAGAGCCTCCATGATCCCGAAAGAACCAAGCCGCGGCACCGAATTGGGGACAACAATCTGCAGCAGCTAGCTGCTCGTTCATGGGTGCAAGCACTTGGTGTGCGAGTGGTGGTAAGCTGTGGCGTTTTTGCATCTGTTACTACCGCACGAAAATCATCTGCCAGGTTTCTGCCATCTGCCAGGTTGTAGCGCAGCCGAGCATTGCCATGATGCATCATCCTCTTGCGTTTGAGCGGGCTGCGAGCACCCCGTCGTCCACTTTTACTTCTGTCTCGTGGATCTTCTCTTCCCTGCCGGCGAGATTCGTTTCACCTCTACCGATGGCATCTAGAGATCGCCTGTTGATGTTTTGGTTTCAACGTCCTGCTGAAAGATGCAAGGAGTTTCCTAATAGTTACGTATCCAAACTTGGTATCATAGCTTATATCGTAACCAAGTTGGATTCTAGCTAGTATCCAAGGAAGGCTCAACCGGACAAATCAATTTGGACCCACTCAGATATATGATGTGTCTATCGTGTGCATGGTTCTCTCTCCAAATTTGTATCCAAATCAAACTACTATATTTTTTTTATAGTTTTTAATTCCGAATTCTTTATATTATGAATTTTTTTATATTAGTATGATGTTTAATCTTGACCGTTAGATGTTCATAAAATCCAACAGCTCGTAGCTTTCCTTTTTCTCTGATTAACGTATTTTTTCCTTCAAATACTAAGATAATAGATCGCTAAAATTAGGAAATTAACAGATGCTTTTAGTTAGGCTGTTGCCGATGCTCTTATGCTGATTAGATTAGGAATTTGCTCCTACCTATGCCAAGTAGATTTGCTAAGGTGGCCAAAATTTGGCAAAATTTTGCCCTTGACTCGGGGGTGCCTCTCGGCTCGGCCACCGACCGTCCTTGCACCATTGCTCGTGCGGCGTCGCGCCGGGCCCGATGCCTCCCGTTTCCTGAGGCCAACACAAGAGCTGCTGAGCGAGGTGGTGCGCATGGCCGACGTAGCTGGCAGCGGCACCGAGTAGGCAAGGACGACGGCGACGGCGTCCAGGCCAAGGTCCTCGGCCTTCTCAGCGAGGCCCGCTCGCCTAGTTCAACAGTTCTTGTTCCGCACCGGAATCTTGCAAGATTGCTTGTGTTCTCACTGATGATTTGTAGAATCCATGGCACTTGATTGCAGATGGAGAGCCGGCAGGAACGCTACTTCGGCGAGCTGGGCCACGCGTCATCGTCGTTCGAGCCGGCGCGGCGGCCGCTTACACCTCGCTCGTGTCGCAGGCCATGGCGCGCCACTTCGGCAACCTGCGCCGCGTCATACTACGCAGGCTCAGGCTGCACGCCGCCACGGCGGCAAGGAGGATGACGGACGAGAAGGTGGACAGGGTGCCCCGGCGGATGAAGCTGGCAGCAGCAGCCACTCTTATCTGCCTCCAGCTCTTGTGTGCTCCAGCCTGCCTCCTATCTCCAGCTCATGCGACAGCAGCCCGCCGTCAAATTTCAATTCACGCAACCACTGGCTCGTATCGTGAGAGAGCTAGCTCAATTTGGATGGAAGAGGCTCAAATTGTTCAGGAGTGAATTGAATTGAAGAAGGTGATGGACTTGGGTGCTGTGAGGAGGAGCTAAACTCAGAGAAAAAAAGAAGAAGAATTTTACTGTCCAAAATAATAGCCATTAATTAGTTCTCCAAACTAATGGCTATTGGTTTGATCTAATAACTGTGTAGCTTTAATCTTGAAAAATCGCCACTAATGGCCATTAGTAAGAGCAATATCGGCAAAAATGGTAGGCTTGTAATAAATTAGTTCATTTTGCATAAGTAAAATTAAATTAGTGAGCTGATTGACGCATGTTGTTTATTAATCCACATCAGGTTAGGGTTCTTTTCTTTACCATCTGAGCCGCCACCCCCATTCCCATCTGCGCCGCCGAGGAGTTCATCCAGCGCATCATCTCCGACAGCCGCGGTGAGGAGCTCATGAGTGCCGCCGTCGCTGAGCACAGCAAGGGCGCCGTTCTGCCGCAGTGCACATGATTCAGGATCGCCACGATCCTTGGGTCGGGTGGGATTCGACTGATCTTAAACACTGCGTTTGTGTCTCAAGTTGTTTGATTTCGTACTCCTTAGTTGCGGTCGCATGTTTCTGTATCGATCAGAGCTCACCTGATGCAACTGCAATTCCTATTCATTATATCGATTCTGTATATGATACGAGACGTGGTGCAATTTAGCTGATCAAATATGACGATGTTACCGTCTGCGTGATAATGATATGGATGGATTCGTCTCAAAATTGTCTGCCTGTGTTAACTGCATTAAAAATTGTTAAACATTAAAGCTAATTGCTATCAATTGCAGTTCCTGTATTCTGTGATTATGTGAATGAGGATATTTCACGGGTTTGGGTTATAAAATGCAGTAGCTCAATTATTCATGAACAGAAGAAAACTGCTGCTTTGGAACTGTTCTGCTCTGACACTGAATCCTTCGAAGCGTGCATACGCTTTTAATTAGAAGTTTGATTTACCACTCCGTTGTATTCCTCGATTTCCTCCAAGCTAACATATCCCTGGCCACCGTTCATGCTGCTGGACTACAACAACGCTGGTGGCGCTAGCTAAACGGAACGAGCGACGTTGGCACTGGAGACAAACGAACGATCTGTAGCCACTTGTGGTTTTTTTTATTGGGCTTCACAGAAACGTGAGCTGGCCCAATAACTCTTTTCTGCAATATAAAACATTATTTTTTAATTGTTTGTTCAATTACAAAAGTACCCTCAAACTAGTGACCATTAGTTTGGGGGAACTAATGGCCATTATTTTGGACAGTAAAACCCCTAAAAAAAGGTCAATTCCGTGAAGAAAGCTCAAAATGTGCGGGCTCCATTTCGATTCGCATGCAACTGAGCTCGATTCTAGGATTCTTTTTTTGGAGAACACGTATTTCATTAAAAAGAAGAGAGAAGCTCGCAACGTGGCAAAATCCGATCATGAAGCATTGTTATGTTACAAGTACAATATGAGAGCAAACGCCCTAACAATCGCAAATAAAAATAGCCGAAAATGAGGCGGGAACAAGCTCCCAAAACAAAGCATCATAAACTAAACGCTACGCCCGCCGAGGGAGAGTAGCTTCCGCAGTTTGGAGAACCCGGCAACCGTCCACAAATGGGCCTCATCAATGATCTCTTGCGACAAGGCTATTAGATGGAGCGCCCGAAATTCGAAGATCCTATTGTTCATTTTTTCCAAAGCCTTCACGCGACCAAGATGAGCAATAAATCGAACTCAGGACGAAATAGGGCAAAATATACCCTGACAATCCGAAATAAACAAAAAGAAAACAGAAACTGGCTCCTACACAGAGAATTAATCCACTAGGATGGAAAGCACAAAAGTGGGAAAAGCACGAATTGCACAAAAGTGGGAAGCAGCGGCCTGCACGAATCGCACCAATCTAGTGGGAGCTGGGGGCGAGCTGCCTGCACGGGCGACGGGGCGAGCGTAGGGGTGGCGCGCCGCTTCTCGCGCGCGTCGGGCCGTCGCGCCTCCTGCGTCCGGTGATGCTGCTGCGGGAGCGCCAGCACCGGACCGCCACCGCGCCTCCTGCCTCAAGCCCATCATCTCGCTTGAGCATGACGTCGAGGAGGCCAATGATGTTGCGAAAACCAGCCTCTCAAGAGCAACGCACGTGCCTCTTTTTTTTTTTTTGCCAAGAAACTGGTTCTCAAGGCGTAGCCATGCTGCCCGAGCAGTGGTGCCGTCACGCATGGCAGTTTGTAGAAGGTCAGGAGACACCGTGTGCCGTATATCTATGTGAGCACAGTGCTGTCCATGTGCGCCCACTCGGCAATGTCAGGACGAACATCATCAGAGAGAACGTGATGCTTGAGAGCATACTTGCCAAGGGTGACAAGAAACAAGCCACGCCACTTGCCGAAGTTGTTGGAGCCGAGGTCGAGCGTGACTGGAATCAAGGTCTTGGTGTTGACAACCGAGCTGAGACAGCCTGTGCATGAAGGGCGGCAAGAGCGGCACGTCGAGCAGCGTCTTCATTAGCAGCATGCACATCTTGTTCAGCGTCGTCGGTGATATCTTCATCCTTGTGGGCGTCGGGTTCGACGTCGGCAGCAACACATTAAGCGGCGGCGCGGGCGGCTTCGGCCGCACGCTGTTCGGCGGCGTTGGCTGCATCCGCCGCAGCTTTAGCAGCGGTGATGCGGGCTTGGCGAGCCTCTTCCGCAGCACGAGCAGCAGCCGCGACGCGCTCAGCCTCGTGCGGGCGTCAGCGTCGATAGGAACCATCGGCAGAACCCATGGAGACGACGTGAGGAGAAGAGAGTGCTGGATGGCAAGGTAAGGTCAGCGAAGTTGGGTAGGCGGCTGGATCGGAGAGAGACCCGGTGACGGCGGCTACGTCTGTTTGGGCGACGAACTAAGGTTTAGCGGAAGCGATCAGGTCGCGAGTGTTAGATCAAATTGATCTCAAACTAACAGGAACACCTAATCAGTGATTAGATCACACCTAGAACATTAATCTAAAGCTGAATTAACTCACTAGGACTTAGATTCACCATAGATAGGCGCTGTAGATGTAGCAGATGTTGAAGAATGACTGCAGGTTGATGTAGAATCAGGGCACCGCGCATCCAAGCCTTGCAGCACCTTAGTGGTCGGTAGATTAAGGTTAGGACTAACCCAAAGGCTTAATTTCGTGATTAACACGAATAGGGAAATCAGGAGGTCTCCCTTTGGTTATATAGTGCTGTAGGCGCGGGGCCGGGCCCTTAGATGGGCTGAGTTTTGCCTCCCGATCAAGGCAACTAAGCAGAGGTTTAATTGGAGTCGGATTGGACCTTTTGGGCCACTTGACCGAGGTTAATAATTCTGAGAAGCCATGTTGAGATGTGCCATGGCTTGATGATTGTGATGAGTAATTAACTTGGTGTTGAGTTGAAATGCGGATTTGAGATCGCTTTAGCTTGTTCGCTTTGGCAACTTTGAGTGTTGCTTTATGACTAACCAGAGTTGGTGAAGTTAGAGAAGAAGGAAATGTGTTTCTTGTCTCATGATGTGTAGGTCAATGGAGTCAACTTGATGGTCAACGGCGGGAGGATCGGGACCAAGTGGAGGGTTGGGGCCGGACGATCGAGAGGCCGGGTGAGGTCAAGGGTGATCCACACCGTATACATAGAAAGGACAAGAAGCATGGATGGTTTCGCGGTTTGGCCTCAAAATCGTGGAGGTGATGAAGATGGCGTGTTGACCAGGGTCAAGGCTAACGGGAAGCCGGTGCAAGTGAAGGGTCCTGACGGGCTGGGACCGAGAAGACTTGACGGCAATGAGGTTCGGGGGACGAGTTGACACGCGTCGACATCGAGATAGTTTCTCGGTTTTGGCCACAAAACTGGTGGTGGACGGTTTTCCGGTTTGTTCCTCAAAACCGGTGGTGGATGGTTTCTCAGTTTGGGCCTCAAAACCGACGGCGGATGGTTTCCTGGTTTGGGCCTCAAAATCAGCGGTGGCGGATGGTGGTGCATGTGGCACCATCACGAAGGTAGCTTCGAGGTGAAGCTAAGTTGTGAAGGCCCCGAAGGCGTTCGGGTGATAGAGAAAACGTTGGACGGAAATGCCTTTGTATGTTGTATGAGTGTGTTGTAGTGTGAGGAGCATTTTCGGGATGTGAAAATATCCAAGGAGATAAGGTGGGTGGCTGGTTGTGGCTGCCCCTTGAGCCTCCCATTTGAGTGGTAGGGAGTGGGATTGAGAGAGGAGAGAAAGAGAGAGAGGAGAAGAGAGGAGATGGCTCTTTGATTGAGCTTTTTGTCATCCTTAGTCTGTGTGTGCTAGGGAGTGGCTTGACACATATATCTTTGAGCAATACAAAGTATCAATTCGTCCTCAAAGTGTTCTCCTCATCTTGAATCCTGAATTTCCCCTTTTCCCTATTTTCGGAGGTATTTTCGTGGGATTTTTTATTCCTCTTGTGTGATGTGTTTTTGGATTGATTTGTTGGGGGATCTTGGTGCTATGATGTGCTAGAACAATCCTCTATGGATACTTCACTAAATCCAAGGCACGAGCACCATCAATTTCATGGATTTGTGAAGTTTTCTCTCTAGTTCATCCAAACCCTACTCTTCATAGTAGAATCCAAAATTTGTATGGATTTCTTAGGGTTTTTGGTGTGAATCCTATTGGATGATTTTCTTCATCTCAAGGCAAAGCTATGGTTCAAATGTTGTGATTTTTGGAGGTCGTTTGGTCGTGTTTTGATATTTTTCTTGAGCTTGCGCGTGTGCTGTCCTGACAGGGCCGGACTATCCGGCAAGGTACCGGAGTATCCGGTGGGAGGTCTCTGATATGACCATTTTCCACTCATCCTTTGACTCCGGACTATCCGGCAACGTACCGGAGTATACGGTGGGGGTTCTCTGGTGTGGCCTTTTCTAATCACTTTGTGAGTTGTTCTTTTGATCATTTAGCTTCCGTAACACTCCCTAATCACTTGTAAGGCTAGCACATCATCCCAATTGATGTGTATGACCTTAATGATCAATTGAGAGGTGGTTTGGTGCGAGGTTAGGACATAGGCCGAGTTCTTGCAAAGAATTTTAATCAGCTCCTATTCACCCCCCCTCTAATCGCCTTCTCGGTCCTTCAATTGGTATCAGAGCCGGTTTGATCACTTGTTGGCCTTTACCGGCTTTGTGATCCGAAGGCGACTTCTTGGAGTGTTTTTTTGTGCTTCGGCTTTTCGCTAACACTAATCGGTGCTTGAATTATGGCACCAAGTGCTTGTTCTCGTGTGTCTTTGTCCTCAGATGTTGAGATGTGTGGAATGGCTATTGAGGATGACACCAAGGTGAGTCGAGTTGTGGATGCTTGCACGGATGATCTTGAGGAGAAGGAAGAGGTGTACCTCACGAAGGAGGAACTTAATATGGTCAAGCTTTTCAAGCTTTAAAGAGGCAATGAGATGACACATGAGGATCTTATCTCTGAGCTTTTCAAGATGAGCCAAGGTAATCTCGTCATGGTCATTGTGGCTTTATTCACTATGGTTTATGCTTGTGATGCTAAAATTGTCAAACTCAAAAAGAATGTGAGAACTTCTATGCCTAGTGATGAGGGCTTGTTGTCTAGACTTGATAATATGAATGCTTTGCCTTCTTGCAAGTCTAGTAATTCTTTGCCTTGTGATGATTGTGTTGCCTTGCTAAAAAAGAATGATGAGTTGAATGCTTCCATGGCTTGCTTGAAATCTGAAAATGAGAAGTTGAAGCATGATTGTTCTTCATGTGAAATACAATTGGGAAATGCTAGATATGTTATTGACATGTTGATTGAGAATGCTTCTTTACCATGCATGTCTTGCAAGTCTTTGAGTGATGAGATAGAGTTGTTAAAGTCAAATGCTTGTATGCTTTGTGTTTCTTGTGATGCTTTGCACAAGAAAAATGATAACTTGAAATCCTCTATCACTTGTTTGAAAGCAAATGCCATTTTGCAATGTGGTTCATGTGCTATGTATGCTGAATTGTCGGAGTTAAATAATTCTAGTTCTTGCATTTCTTGCTCAAGCATGCTTGCTGAAATTAAAGAACTAAAATTAACCCACTTCACTTGCTTAGAGCAACTTGAAATTGCTAAGGCTGAAATTGCTCGAGTTACTTCTATGCCTTTTAGCACTTGTTCCTCTACTTTGAATGATGATGCTTGCCTTAATTCTTGTGATAATCATGATGCTTTGCATGATATGCATATGAGTGATGCTTCTTCTATTTCTTGCACATCATGTTATGATTTGAAAAATGAAGTTGAGGCTTTGAAGCTAGTGCGCGATGATATGAGCGCCAAGTTGGTTGAGCACAATGATATGAGTGCTAGCCTTGAGAAGGAGAATGATCTCTTGCGTACCAAATATGCTGAATGCATTGAGAAGGAGATGCAAATATTAAGAGATACTCCATGTGGTACTTGTGAGCGCCTCAAATCTCAAAATGAGGTTTTGCTTCAACTATGCAAGAGTATAGATGCTAAGCTTCTCAATTCACACAATTCTTCTGGCTCCGATTTTGGTATTCCCAAAACTTCTTCTTTGTCTTCGGAGTTGAGTTCTTCTCATGTTGAGCGTGAATCTTTGGGTGTTAGCACTTGTGCTATTGCCTTGGATGATTCTTCTTTGGCTAATAATCATGTTGTTGGCTCTTGCGGTGTTGCCCAAGGGATTTCAAATGACAAAGGTGCTTCTTGCTCAAATGGTACATCAATCTCAAAAGAAAAGTACGATTGCACCTTTTGCAAGAAAGATGGGCACGTTGTTGAGTTTTGCTTTCGTCGTGTCAAACACAAGCGTCGCATTCGAGCAAAAGCTTTTAGGAACACACATAGTCCTTTCCATTGCATGTGTGGACCTAATGTTGACTCCAAGTCAAGTGATGCTTCTAAATCTTCGTGCAAGTCACAAGGGACTTCTCACTTGAGCGAGAGTGGTGCTTCTTCCTCTCAAACCGTCTCTCCAAATGGGAAATTGTACCATTGCTCTTATTGTGAGAAGGATGGGCATCAAATTGATTTTTGCTTTAGGCGTGCAAAACGTATGCACCGATCTTGTGCTTCTAGCTCTTCAAGTATTCATAGCTTTTCTCATGGCATGAACACTCGTGAGCCTAGCATGAGACACCGCTTTATTGATTGATTCTTTGACTCCTTTTCTTGTAGGTTAAAACGTGCTCGTGGACATGCATCTAATGCTTCTTGTGTTGGTCCCCGACATGGTTCTTATGATGCTTTCTATAGTTCTTCTCATGTTGTTCCCTTTAGAGGTTCTTGTCGTTTTGCTAGTGGTTGCACTCGTTCTTCCTCTCGAGTTCCTGTTTCGCGGCATACTTCTAAGGGTGTTTCAAAGTCTTCTCATTCTAACCAAAGGTTGCATCGTACTAACCCTCATGATAAATTGAGTACATCTAGTGGTTGGTATTGGATTCCCAAGTATTGGCTTACTAACCCTTCAGGATCAAAGACTCGGACATTTCTCTCTTCTCATGTGTAGGTTTTGGGGATGTGGGTTGGAGGACATGAGCTTGATTGATCTCGGTCTTTTGCATGACGTGATTGAGACATGGATGGTTCTCCATACCTAGTACATGGCCTCCAAGAGGCATGAGCTTCAGTGACGTCTTCACCTACTTTGTGAGCTTTTCCATACACTCATACCTTCTACATTCATGTACTTTTACTTGTGGTGTGAGGTGCTTGTTCATATGCTCACTTGATCCTCTCGGCATGTATTATTTGTGTATATCTTGTAACGTGCTTTTATTTCTCTCTTGCCCATTGACTGCTTTTATTTGTGTGCACTATTTGGTTAGCATATGACTACCCTTATTACATCCAACCATGGATGCTAGCTTTGTATATGCTCTTAGCTTTTGATCCTTGCTTTCATGCTTTCAATCCTCTCTTGTCCAAAATTGCATTTATCTTTGTACACCATTGAGTACATGTTTCTATATTGTCTTTAACCTACCATGCTAGCTTTGTGATCGCACTTGTATCTGTTGTCACTTTGTCATGCAACTTTGTGTGATCCATGGTGTATTCTCACTTGCTTCACCATGATTTGCAAATTCATGCTTGTGATTATCCTTCATTTGGAATATTCTCCTTATTACTATATTTGTAATCCCCTTCTTTGATTGTGTATTGATTGTCTTAACTAATGTCTCCTTGTCCTCTTTTTAGTTGGTTCTAGAGTTTTTTTATTGAGGGGGAGATTGGCTTGGTTTGAGGGGGAGTTGTGATTTTCATTGAGAGTTGGAGCTTGCCTTTATTTGCTTTGGAATGTTGAGATGGCTTGTATCTTTCTTTTCATCATTGTATCTCATCATGGAATATATGCTTTGTAGATGATGAGCTTCATCTTTTATGCCATCTTGTATTTCTTGTTGCTGTGGTTGAGTTTTAGCCATGTTGTGTGATTGTGAGTAGCAAACTCTATAAACTTAGGCTTTTCTAGATGGCTTGGCATAGTTTCATTTAGAGCTCTCATGCTAAACTCAAAGGTGAAAATTGGCAATTTGTGAATCTTATGATCTATGCATGCCTTGGTTTGCTCACCATATGTATATATACTTGCTTTTATACTTGTCAAGACTTGCATTAAGGCTAGCATAGAAAATGTCTTGGCTTTGGCAACTTGTGTTTGGAGGATGAAATGATTTTGCAAATGTTTAGCTCTTGATGGGACTTTGAGGGAACCGTGTTCCTTTTGCCAAAAGGCATACTCTTTTGCTCTTGTGCTTAAATTGCCAAAATTAATTTGATCTTTTGTTCTTAATGTTAAATCCAATATGGTCCCTTGATGCCTCAGGGTGTTTGGCGTAACCAGTCGTGCGACCCTCTGTATGGATAAGAGGTTACTTGAGGATAATATCCAATACGGTGCCTTGATGTCTCGGGGTGTTTGCCGTACCCAGTCGTGCGACCCTCCGTATGGATAAGAGGTTACTTGAGGATAAACATAACATGAGTAAATGCTTTTGTTCCTAAATCTTTATCTCTTTTGTTGTTTACTCACTTGATCAATTTGAGTCTTTGTTGCATATGTGAGCGTTTGTTAAAGCACATCTTTTCAAATGCTTGTTGCTTGAATTAAGATTGAGACTAGCTAGTTTTCCATAGATTCACTTAATGCTTGTTTTGCCTTGGCGAGCGGTAATTATACATGTGGTGGCAACTTTTATCATGATATAGCAAGTTTGAATCTATTTTGATCAATTCAATCTTCTTGCTTAGCTTGTCTAGCTCTTTGCCGTTGTGTCATGCTCTCTATTATGGCCTTTGTGCGATTGTGAGCTTATTCTTGTACACCTCAAGGCTTGCTTGATTACTAGTAATGATAAATGCTCATTGGTATAATTGTTGAAGCTCCATAAGTTTCCACCCTCATGCATCGCATTTTTGGCTCTCTTGTATTCTTGATGAGTTCATTGCCAAAGGGTGAGAGATTTCAAGCGTAGTAATGCACAAATGTGAGAAATTGAGTAGCATATGCATTGCATGAGATACAATCATAACTTGAGGGGCAGCATCCATTCATAACTTGAGGGGGATAATTCATTCATTACTTGAGGGGGAGTATTAATGTATTTGAGATTTTCTCAAGTCTCTTGTGTTCTTTGCGATGAAATGGTCATGATGAACAATTACTCTAGTTTATGGACTATGAGCCGCTTTCTTGCCAACTCTTGGCTTTTGCGATTTTCTTTTATGCTAAGTGGCCAATTTTGACTCTTTATTGGTTTTCGGCCATCTTAGTTGCGCTTCATTGAATTCGCATTTCAAATCAAAATTCTTGTGCATTTTGTGTTGTCAATGTACTCATCAAGGGGGAGATTGAGAAGCCATGTTGATATGTGCCATAGCTTGGCTTTGTGATGAGTAATTGACGTTGATTATTTCCTTGTTGAGATTAATTGTAAATGCAAGGTTATGGGGGTTGCATGAGATTTTGTTTTTGTCAAGATACTCATCAAGTGGGAGATTGAGAAGCCATGTTGAGATGTGCCATGGCTTAGCTTTGTGATGAGTACTTGATATTTGTTTCTTCCTCATGGAGCATAAATAGCAATGTTAGTTTACGAGGATTGCATGAAATTTGCTTTGTGTCAATGTACTCATCAAGGGAGAGATTGAGAAGCCATGTTGAGATGTGCCATGGCTTGATGATTGTGATGAGTAATTGACTTGGTGTTGAGTTGAAATGCGGATATTGAGATCGCTTTAGCTTGCTCGCTTTGGCAACTTTGAGTGTTGCTTTATGACTAACCAGAGTTGGTGAAGTTAGAGGAGAAAGAAATGTGTTTCTTGTCTCATGATGTGTAGGTCAATGGAGTCAACTTGATGGTCAACGGCGGGAGGATCGGGACCAAGCGGAGGCTTGGGGCCGGACGATCGAGAGGCCGGGTGAGGTCAAGGGTGATCCACACCGTACACGTAGAAAGGACAAGAAGCATGGATGGTTTCGCGGTTTGGCCTCAAAACCGTGGAGGTGATGAAGATGGCGTGTTGACCAGGGTCAAGGCGAACGGGAGGCCGGTGCAAGTGAAGGGTCTCGACGGGCTGGGACCGAGAAGACTTGACGGCGATGAGGTTTGGGGGACGAGGTGACACGCGTCGACATCGAGATGGTTTCTCGGTTTGGACCACAAAACCGGTGGTAGACGGTTTCCCGGTTTGGTCCTCAAAACCGATGGTGGATGGTTTCTCGGTTTGGGCCTCAAAACCGACGGCGGATGGTTTCCTGGTTTGGTCCTCAAAACCATTGACGGCGGATGGTGGTGTATGTGGCACCATCACGAAGGTAGCTTCGAGGTGAAGCTAAGTTGTGAAGGTCCCGAAGGCGTTCGGGTGATGGAGAAAAAGTTGGACGGAAACGCCCTTATATGTTGTATGAGTGTGTTGTAGTGTGAGGGGCATTTTCGGGATGTGAAAATGTCCAAGGAGATAAGGTGGGTGGCTGGTTGTGGCTGCCCCTTGAGCCTCCCATTTGAGTTGTAGGGAGTGGGCTTGAGAGAGGAGAGAAAGAGAGAGGAGAAGAGAGGAGATGGCTCTTTGATTGAGCTTTTTGTCATCCTTAGTTTGTGTGTGCTAGGGAGTGGCTTGACACATATATCTTTGAGCAATACAAAGTATCAATTCGTCCTCAAAGTGTTCTCCTCATCTTGAATCCCGAATTTCCCCTTTTCCCTATTTTCGGAGGCATTTTTGTGGGATTTTTTATTCCTCTTGTGTGATGTGTTTTGGGATGGATTTGTTGGGGGATCTTAGTGCTATGATGTGCTAGAACAGTCCTCTATGGATACTTGACCAAATCCAAGGCACGAGCACCATCAATTTCATGGATTTGTGAAGTTTTCTCTCTAGTTCATCCAAATCCTACTCTTCATAGTAGAATCCAAAATCCGTATGGATTTCTTAGGGTTTTTGGTGTGAATCCTATTGTATGATGTTCTCCATCTCAAGACAAAGCTATGGTTCAAATTTTGTGATTTTTGGAGATCGTTTGGTCGGGTTTTGATATTTTTCTTGAGCTTGCGCGTGTGCTGTCCTCACAGGGCCGGATTATCCGGCAATGTACCGGAGTATCCGGTGGGAGTTAACTGTTGGCCTCCGGACTATCCGGCATGGTACCGGAGTATCCGGTGGGAGGTCTCTGATGCGACCATTTTCCACTCATCCTTTGACTCCGGACTATCCGGCAACGTACCGGAGTATCCGGTGGGGGTTCTCTGGTGTGGCCTTTTCTAGTCACTTTGTGAGTTGTTCTTTTGATCATTTGGCTTCCGTAACACTCTCTAATCACTTGTAAGGCTAGCACATCATCCCAATTGATGTGTATGACCTTAATGATCAATTGAGGTAGTTTGGTGCAAGGTTAGGACATAGGCCAAGTTCTTGCAAAGAATTTTTATCGGCTCCTATTCACTCCCCTCTAGTCGCCTTCTCGGTCATTCAAATTCCAATATTCTCCCCTTGACCGAAGGTCAATGGCTAATTATTTATAATATTTATTTTATCAATCATGTGCAGGTGGACATACACAGATCAATAATCTCCCACTTAATCGAACGATCTTAATATTAAGCTTAGACTTATGTTCGCATTATGTTTGTAAACTTCATGACCCTTGGAGTATGAAAACCCCAAAGGTATGAATGTTTTGGTGATCGAATGATCATGGTATATGTGACTAACTCTTATGTAGGTTGTTGCCTATGGTCACATATGATGGAGGACTTCGTCAACCTTTTCTCTATTGGATATCTTGATGATTGGTTGCCTCGACAACTCGGGACATTGGGCTTGATGGATTCATGGTCAAGAAGGTGGATCAAGGCTAAGGACATGCTAGATCCAAGCAAGTGTTGGCTTGGTGTAGATGTAGGCTTGAGTTCATAGGAAAAACTGAACTATCAAGAGGGTTCGAATTGGTTCTCTTAGTGCACACTAGTGGTAGAGATCATTGGATGCAATGTGAGGCTCTCAGAGGCTAGAGTGGCAGGAGAGATGCTTGAGGAACCAAGAAGAGTAAAGTTGGAAGTAAGGATCGAAGAGAAGATCAAGTTTCAACTTCTGCAGAGTAGATCGTACAGTACGGTCAAGGAGACCGTATGGTACGGTCTCTATTGAAGATCCAGACAGAGAAGACAGAGTTTCTGGAAGCAGGAAAAAAAGAGATCGTATGGTATGGTGGTAGAGACCGTATGGTATGGTCTACATTGGGTTTCTACACAGAGAAGATGAAGTCTTTGGAAGTGTAAGATATGAAGATCGTACCATGGATCGTATGGTACGATGCGTAGACCGTACGGTACGGTCTACAGAAGATTAAGTTGCAGAAAGATGGAAGTTTCTGTTGGAAGAATGGAGAAGAGACCGTATGGTACGGTCATGAGGACCGTATGGTACGATCTACATTGGATACGATGGAACAGAGAAGAGTAAGTCTCTGGACAGTGGTCAAATGGAAACCGTACCATACGGTGGTATGGAGATCGTACGGTACGGTCAATGGTACGTTCTACTGTTTTCCTGGGCACTTTTGGGCAAACGGCTAGTTTTGTGGAGGACACCTATAAATAGCTGGTTGCCTACCCCTTGAAGGGTCTCTTGGCTAGTGGAACAGTTGAGGTTGCCTAGGAGAAGCCAAGAGCAAGAGAAGAGAGCACTTATCAAGGATTTGGAGTGATCCAAGTGCAACTGAGAGAGTAACAAGAGCGTCCTTTGATCTCTAGGGCTAGTGTGTGCATAGAGAGTCATCTAGAGCTGTTACTCTTGGTCTATGGCAAGACCTAGACCGGTTAGGCGTCGGTGGTGAGCTTGCCAAGGAGTGTGGAAGCCGCCGTAAGTTTGTACACGGTCTTCGGGCTTCTCGTATGAAAGAAGCTACGTGAAGGAAGCACCCTTTGGACCGCATCACATGTGGATCCTTACCTTCGGAAGAGCATCCGGAGTTACCGGCGGGACGCGCCCGCGTCTTCACTTGGAGGGTGAAGAATGCTCTAGAAGGGATCGCCATCGAGCGGAGGGAGGGGTCGAGACTCCGGCGGGAGTGACCCAACGTGGACTAGGGGAAGGCGCCATCCTCCCAATACCACGGGCTAAAAATGCATGAGCAATCTCTATCCTATCTCCTCTATTTACTAGCATTTACTTTTCCGCATTTACTTCTTGTTAGTAGTCTTGCTTGATAGGGTTGCTTATGTTTTACTCTTGGTAGAATTGCATGTGTAGGGCGGCTCTTAGCTAGTCTTGCTAGTGTGTGCGCATCGCTTGCTTCTTGTTATCACCTAGCTTGTTTTAGGTTGCTAAAACGCCGTACCAAAGAAAGCGAAAAGTGACTACCGATTCACCCCCTCCCCTCTCGGTACTCCGTGATCCTTACAATGTTCACACTCAATACCATAACCAAACCTGGCGAATGAGTCACCGGCAAACATTACAGATATACTAGGACACATTAACTAAAGTCCACTACAGTACCTTCATAGGACGCTTATTAATTTATTTAGAAGTTTATTTATTTATTCGGCCTCATCCAGAGTCATATTTCAGGTTAATCACCAAATCCATACTAATTTCGCGAAAAATAGGATAGGAGAGAACACCTTCAATCAGTCATGTTGCTAGCTATTTACTTAAAGCGTTAAAATGATTTGATCCTGGGACCCTTCTTTCATAATATAACAACATATAGTTGTCAATGGGCTTGACACCATCAACTATGTCATTACTTGAAGGAATACTGTAATTAAATACAGTGATATTAACTATAATAACCGGAATATATTGTATATGTCTGCTTAAAATAAAACATGCCATACAAGACAACATTAATAATGCTAATCTTGTTTAGAGCTTTCTGCAGAATCGCTCATATATGTAAGAATGAATGACATAAAACTTAATTATGCACATTTACATCCATACACCCTCACAAAACCTTATCTGAATAGTACTTAATTAAATAAGTATGTTATATGGTGCCTTTAACTTTAAACACCTTTTCCAGTGGACCTCCCCTGGACTAAGTCTAATAAATTTTGTCAAGCATTCCGGCTTGTCAGGCTAAGTCAATTTCTTATTTGGCTTAGCACATAGCTTTTGTCTGAAGCTTTAGGAACGTCTTCCTATTTATCTTATTCTTAATCTTATACTTATAATAAAATTTGCTATGTCACGCAAAACTTACAGGCATAATTATATTTGCATTCACATAATGTTACTTCAGAGCCTCTCTCAATTTTTGTGCTTAAGTGACAATCCTAATACTCACTTTGGTCCCATCAAAGTGTCAAAACTCCCCCAGAACTTAGGAAAAGCAACACTAGATGTATCTTATGATATGATGAAATCATTTCTCCTTTCTTGAAATGCATGCTTATTTCTTTCAACTTACGGAGAAAATAATCACCTTAAAGTATCAGGATCTTAATTAATCCACCTTAACTTTATAAAATAAATCATGGTTGCCCATGATACGTACAAACTCATAATGAGTTATAAACTTAACATCTTATTTTCTTATGGAATCACTTCTTCAAAAAATCTGCAGACCTATTACAGTCTACCGCCTTGACTCCATCAGAAAATTGCTATGAGATCAACTATACTTATGTTCAAGATTCATAGACTCTTTTATGACCTCTTTTACATAATCTTAGAAAATAACTGAGGCTTTTACTTTTGTGTCCAAAACTTAACTTAACTATTTTTAAAACATTACAGGTCTCTGTTATTGAAATACAACTAATGTAGATCGTTAACAGAGTTAGAAAAGAATGGAAGAATACTTATGGCACGATATGAGAAAATCATATATGTATGTATATACATATATCTCATCTTAAATCATCAATATAGAGAAACTTATCCTATATTTCAATAAGATTTCTTCTCCCCATTTCCTTCCATATGAGCTTTCATTGAGCTCCGAATAATCATAATAATAAATGTGTCAGCGCATAAACTTATCTATAATAAATTACAATGATAGCTCTTTAACTTATCTTGGCACGACATTTACTATACCATTGATCAGCTTCCTTTGCCAAAACTAGAACCCATCAGCGGTGGCCAGAAAAAGAACTAGAGTAGCAAAGTTATGATTAAATGTCCACAAAACAGCGGTGGCCAGTATCATGAACACAATCATACTTCAATCATCTCTGATTCCATTGTACCAACCCACAACAGCAGTGGCCGGAAAATGGGTGACACAACACAATCTGTGAGAATTATCCTGTACTCAGCGGTGGCCAGAATATAGAACAAAACTCACACTTATTATAGAACAAAACTCACACTTATTGAGACAATTGGTCTGACAAATTATGATGTCAACAAGTATGAACTCCCATCACAATGGTAATTTAATAATCATGTCTTGCATGATAAAGTTGCTCTTGAATTTATTCTTAATTTAAGCAATAAGATATAGCGAGTATATTATGCTTAAAACTTATGCATATAATATGCTTAAAGACTTGTACTCAATTATGTCCTTGAAACTTATGGACAATGAAAAATATTATGGAGAGAATTATTAAGATATATCTAAGATCAAATCTTAAATGATAAGAGCAATTCTTTATTAACTGGAGCATCTTTAAATTGATGAGACATGTCATTCTCCCCCCGAATTTGTGGTCTAAACATTAGTGTACCACATATTCGACAAGGTCTCATCACTTAACTTATCTCATCTAACTCTCACATATGTAAGAGATTCATAATTAACATTATGAAATTTGCTTGTAGAAAAGCAATTAATATAATAACTTAAAAAAAACTTGAGGATATAAGAGATAATTTCACAACTTAAAGACAAATATACTTATAAACAATGATATATTGAACCAAAAGGTTTCACTAAAGTACATTGAATGCCATCAAGCTAACTATTGAATCCACTAACTAATTCTAAATAAAATTCTTAAGAATAAAACTTCAACTAATTTCATCGACTAAATTATAAGAATCACTCCCCCGATTTAATGGATTCACTAATATAATGTGCTATAAGGAAATCGGAGATGTCCATTCCAAAAGACTTAAGCTCATAAGCAATGTCATACATGCTGCAAATGTGCCTTGCAAATCCACTGTGTCCATCATAGCGCGAGGTGGTTAGTCTTTTGATGAGAAATCTTGTGCAGACTCTCTTATGATCTAACTCAATCAAGTAGACGAGTCCACTAGCAGTTGTGTCCTCGTATCTATAAAATTCCCCACTTATGCTAGATGAGATCGAACGCATGATGATCTTTTTGGCAAGCTTATTATCCCATTCCCATATCTCTAACTTGAAGTGATACTCATACATCTTCTCTGCATAGTCCTCAATGCCAGAAGAGGGAGGAAGTGGCTCAACGGTATGAAGTACATAATCAAGCTCCAGAAACATGAGAATGTCTTGCATCTTCTCTTTCCATTGAAGGAAATCAATGCCATTGAAGGGCTTAATGATCCTCATGTGGCCCTCAGCTGAAAGGACACAGCCAAATAATAATTCTTAGTAAATATCTTAATGCGCTAATAAATAGTGCTTGAGCATAAATATGCATGAAAAACATTATTAATCTTATAGCACACTTAATGAATGCAAACTTATGCATTTCTTATTAATCTTAAGGCATGCTGGATGATGATGAAAAAATATTACAATAATCTTAAAACTTAAACTTAAATAGTACAATGCACTAAATAGCATGAGAATAACCCTACGGTGGTCTGATTACAATCATGCAAAATAAGTAACAACTTGCATCATCGGTGGGGAAAACAAGCGAAACTTATTTAACTTATAATAAAAACAGCATAAAACTTACTTATGGCAAACTTAATAGATCAAACTTAATATTCTCAGTGAAAATAAATATAACAAAATAATCTCAATTTAATATCCTCATACAAAACTTAAATAATATCTTAAACATGGTGAGAAAAGGTCATTCATGTTGGGCATTAACTTAATGAAAATGATTTCTCAACCATGTTAATTTCGCAGAGAAAAGACTTATTTTGATCATCAAGGGGAGGCTCTTAAATCCCAATAATCTTGCGAATTATTTAAATGAACAAGACTCATGAAATATGTACCTTGTACACATTAAAATTCTCAAAATTTTAGCCCAACATAATAACTAAATTAATCTTAAACTTATGCCTTAAAAATATTGTGCTCAATATACTTAATAAAACTTAATATACTTAATATGACAACGGAAAACGTACTTAATATATACTTAATAAAACTTAATATTGGATGAGCACATATTCTTAATATGACAGCGGAAGCTTAAGATAGCAAAATATTGCTACGAAATATGCTTGAGAATTTACCTTAAATCGTTTGCCAACTAAGATATACTGAAATTATGCTCATGTTAAGCTAAAAAAAATATTTAAACTTAAATAAGCTTACAAAATACTTAAATCTTCTTAAAACTGAAAACTTAAATTAAAATGCCGTAACAATTAATCTTGAAATGGAACTGAAAGTGGCCAAAATGCTTAAGACTTAATGCTGAGAAAAGGATAAAACACTTAAACATCGAGCGCAGCCCAGAAACTTAATCGTGTGCGAGGCTTAAAACTTGGCCCAGCAGCCCATCCGCACGAGAATTGGCGCGGCCTGCCGCGCGATGCAGCGCAACGCAGGCCGTGTAAAGGCCGTTGGGCCTCGGGCCCGTAAACTGACGAGTGGGCCGCTGAAGCGGCCCATCGCGCGCGCGCCTCGCGCATCTGGCTCAGCCCAACTTACGGCTGGCGTGCGCGCCGTCGGATCAGAATGGACGGCCAGGATTAACCGGACTCGGTGATGAGGACATTACTCTATCGGATACAACCAACACTCCTCCGCTGTACATGCAAAGTTCAATCACTAGAGCTCAGGCGCGACGAATGAATTTACGGGTGAGCTTGTTCCAAATAATGTCTTCTTTACATGTGTTTGAGAATAAAATGCTACCTAATGATTTAATTATTGTTAGGAACTATGGAGATGATGATGAGATAGCTAGAGAGATGCTTGGAGGCGTGGAGGGCCTGCAAGGGCGTACAAGTCAAGTCGAAGGCCCAATCCAAGTCAACTTCGAGTCCGTTTCGGAGTCCAGGAGCAGTCTGCACTAAAACAGTAGCCCAGGTTTTGGACGTTCTATATATGCACAAAAAGATAATTTGATTACCTTTCCAATGGCTCCGATTTCTTGTCAAAATTCGTCCGTAATCATCGGAAATCGTCGAAACAAGTCAACATCCAGAATCTGTCTCGGTGCTGCGCCGCTGTAATTTGGCTTTTGGGCCTTGTATCTTGTTTGAGTCCATTAGGGCTGTGACCAGGGGTCTATGCACGACCCTATAGGCTTCATATACAACAGCCTCCATATCATTAGGATTTGGGTTTTGCTTAGATTATTCTGTCAAGAACAGTTTCGCCGTTCATCAGTTTGTGAGGTCCCAACTTGTGATCTTAATTCAAATTTCAGCAATTTGGTTGCATTCTTCTGTGTTCTTGCTTGTGTTCTTTGATTCGCAGGCAAGGATAAGTCTTCTTGGCGAGGTCGACCGTGCAACGCCGGTCGATAACCTTAGGAGACGTGGTGCTGCGATTGTGAGGTTCAAAACGTGTTGTTTGGAAGCCGGATCGACGTGTGTCAAGTCTCCACCAAATCGAGAGTTATCAGAACCTATCGGAAGATCGGGAACCCTAGTTCACATCAAGTGGTATCAGAGCTTCAGGTATACCGTTAGGTTCACCGTTATCCGTGTTTAATTTGTTTGATATCGCCTTCATCCTAGAGTCCAGAAAATTACCCTACAAAAATATTTACTTGTTCATCTTCCCCTCTCCCATTACCCTTTGTGCCCTGCAAATTTTATTTCAGTTTTGCTTTGTTGAGTTTGTGTCCATCGTTGTGTCTTAGTGTTGCTGGTTTTACCTAGTCTTAGGTTTTAGATCTTATCACCTGTGCAGTTTGGTGTACAGCCGCAAGCCTTTTTTTTTGATCTGAAGTTGCTGTGCCGTTGTGCCTAAAAAAAGAATATCCAATTGTTTTGCATCGACTGTGTAGTGCATGCATGTCCTTGCTTTAAAATTGGTGCGCATTTTCCTCGTGATAATTATTGTTAGCTGCACGTTAATCGCTAGGCACCAGCGCATATCTTAGTTTCGTCTATTTGACCTTGCGTATTCATCTAGAGCTTCACTTGCATCTTGGTTAGTGAGCACTTATTTCCTTTGTGAAAACGATCATATTAGAGGCTAGCTGCATATTGATTTGTTGCGCTCCCAAAATCTGTTGGGTAACACTAGTAGCAGAGGTGAGAGAAAAAAGAATTACATTGTGTCTATGTTGTCTTACCCTTGTGCGGCACTTCTGAAAAAAAGAAAAGCAAAAGAAAAGAAAAAGGAAGAGGCAAGTGCATACACAAAAGCCGCAGAAAAGAATTGAAAGGAAAAAAATAGAAACAAAAAAAAAAGAAAAAATCAGAGTGCTTGCATCCTTTTGAGTCCGAGGTACCGCTATATATTTTCATTGCTAGCTTGGTCTAGGTCCGACGACGGGTTTTAGGCCAGCAACATTGACTTGTACTTTGGACTATTATTCAACTTTGCAATTTTTTGATTTCGAAATTTGCTATTCCTTGCTACTCATATATTTGGCCTACCAAGCCCTACATATATTATTCGGAACAACACGGTTTTGACACTTGCAATCGCTAAATCACACCCTCATGTATCCTTTGTTTTGCTTTTAAGAACCTTGTAAGAGCTTGGTAAGATGCTTCCATTTGCTTGTTGAGAGTTTCCACATATACAGTAGTGATAGGAAAATATACTCTTGTATTTTTTTCTTGTTTTCTACTAACAATGACAGGTTACGCCACTAAAATTGATGATTTGCTGAGAGCTCTATCACAACAAGTGCTAAGTTCTCAAATGGAGAAGGCGGAGCAAAATCAATTGAACAATTTGTTTCAGACTTTCTTTGTTGTGAAGAATGGACGTTGTCGTGTGATTATTGATGGTGAGAGTAGCCGCAACATTGTAAGTTCTGAGTTGGTTGAGAAGCTTGGCTTGACCACACGGCGGCACCCAAGTCCACACTACATCCGATGGGTAAATTCTTATGATAAGATCAAGGTAACTGAATTTGCTCGCATTGAATTTTTTATTGGTTCTTACAAGGATAGTGCAGAATTTGAAGTAGTACCTATGCAAGCATGTCATTTGATGCTAGGTAAACCTTGGATTTGTTCAAATAATGTTTTGCACAACAAGATTTCAAATAGATATTCGTTAAAATACAAAGGCAACAAAATTACTCTTGCACCTATGACTGTTGCTGAAATTTTAGAAGCTGATCTAGAAAGATTTGAGAGAAGAAAGAATGAACCTTTTAGGAAAGAATGGGCGGGTTTATATGACGTAAAATTTTCATCTAAATCTGAATTAATACACGAGGAATATTTTTCTTTTTATCTTGTTGGAACTAATATTTTGCAGCATGAACAAAAAGAAGAGGATGACGTGAAAGAAAATGAGGTGCTCTTTACCTCATGTGAAGGTTCAAAGTCATTTGATCTTGCACCTACTACTCTTGCTGAACTTGAGAGCAAAGGTAAAGCTCATGGTGCTACACACACAGATGGTGAGAACTCTCTTGACGTGCTGAATTTTTCCACTAATCATGTTAATATAGAGCAAAATCTAGTGGAACCTTCTCTTGATTCACCTTTGTCATAAGTTGATTTGTCTGTTGTTCCTTGTGATAAAAAGGAGTTGTGCGCTGATGCTTCACTTATATCTTTGCCACAACTAGTGAATGTGCATGATACTTCCATTTTTGACTCACCTACTTGTGCCGAAATTAAACATTTGATGCCCATTTGCTGTGAAAACGATGAGCTGAAATTGCTATCTTCACTTATATTTTGCACTATTTTGCATTATTTAACACTACTTTGCACTACTAAAAAACATGGTTTTGTGTACTGGACATCGTATCTGTTGATTTTGTCTCCTGAACATCAAGAAAATGTGGATTGAGTAAATTGCATTGGAGGTCACTAAACTTGTTCTGTGTGTGCAAATAGGTCACCGTTCTTTGAAACAGGACCAATACATCACTAAACCTTTCTAAGCCGATCATCCGAGGTCACCGGAGCCGAACTGTAGCTAATCTAGCTGACATGGACACCATGTGGAATGTTTACAAGCTAATGTTTACAAGCGCCGTTTCGGTCCCAACGGATCACTGCAGCCCCGGGCGGAGCAGCTCGTCGAGGACATCCGCGTCCGGGTGCATGTCACCTGCGGACCCGTCGTCTCCAGCGCCGTCATCCTCGCGCTCGCCACACGCGACGCTGTCAACCTCGCCAAGACAGCTTCCGGCCCGCCTCGTCGGACCAGATTGGCATCCTCCCGGCCGGGCCCCGCCACACACTCATGGCCGTGGCGAAAATCTTTTTCTAAACTGAAGCAGACGTACTCCCACGCTTATCTGCCGTACGCGTGTCCAACCATGCTTCGATACATGACGCGTGTCCAAACGGCGCCGTCATCTTCGCAACGGCCAGCGGTGTGCAGCGGAATTGTCGCATGCGGGGGCAGCTGGGCCCAACGCAGTTGCGTTCTCACATGGGATTCTTTCTTTTCTTTTTTCGAATGAGTTTCGCAGCCTGGTAGTCTGAAAGCTCATCACCGATTTTGTTGACTTAGGCAGCCGGGTAGCCTGAAGGCTCTTCACTTGGGGACCTGGCCTATTTGATCTTTACTTATCCTCTAGCATGCAGTATATCTCAAATACAACGGCCAGCATACATGAGTGAATACAAAACTATAGACGTAAAACCAGTAAGTAAATTTGTTTGAATTTGCACTTTAATGCTTATCAAGGGCTTTGACTTTAGGGCTTATTAAGGACTTTGACTTTAGGGTTTATCAAGGTTTTTGACTTTAGAGCTTTGGGTTTTATTGTCGAGGGTTGACTAAGTACAGTTTGTAGAGGTTTTTTATTTTCTTCAAGGGTTTAAGGTTTATCAAGGGTTTTGAATTTAGGGTTTATTAAGGGTTTGAATTTAGGGTTATCAAGGACTTTGAGTTTAGAGCTTATTAAGGGATTTGACTTTAGGGTTTATCAAGATATTTGAGTTTAGTGTTTACCAAAGGCTTTGAGTTTAGGGCTTATCAAGGGCTTTGACTTTAGGGTTTATCAAGGACCTTGACTTTAGGGTTTTGGGTTTTATTGTCGAGGGTTGAGTAAGTACAGTTTGTAGGGTTTTTTATTTTGTTTAGTGTTTTGAGTTTAGGATTTAGCGTTTATGGTTTATCAACGAGTTTGAGTTTAGGGTATATCAAGGGTTCTGAGTTTAGGCCTTCTCCTTCTGCGAGCTGCGGGTGCGTGTGAACCAGAAACAGATTCACCCCCACTCAATGACGAGCGGGACCGGGACATGTGCGGCCTCACAAATCAAGTGAGAGTATCCAGCAGGCTGCTAAGTGTTTAGACGTAAGTGTAGGTTTTGTGATATGATGGCTAGTGATGAGGGTATGTGCCTCTTGCCCCGCAAAAGGACACGATCTCAAGGCGTGCAAGGATCTTTGTCTAGCCTATTCGGCTTGGCATGCTAATTCTAGTTAGTTAATATAGTGAGCTGGTTCTCTTTATGGCTTCACGAGCAAAGCGTGAACAAAATTATCTTCTACATATGTTTTTTAAAAGGGAGAGTGAGAGCAATATCTACGAAAAATAAGCCTCATTTTGCAACTAAGATCAAGGATGGTAAAAATAACTGTAACATTATTTTTTTCTTAATAATATTTATTTGATTTGTGTGGTATACATTATTCAAACCAACTTAAGTAGTCTTCCGATGTAGAAAATCTTTTCATCCGTGTGCTGGGACAGAGCATGAGTCTTGTTTTGTGGGTGACCGATATGCAGGCCATGTGCTGACAATACTACTACCAGCATCCGTTCCCCATATCACCATGTGCTGGTATGAACACACCCCGGTGTGCAGGGTCTCCTTCATCCGCAACGGATTGAGATCCTCTCCATTGGAGGTCTCAATGCAGCGAAGCTACAGTGATCAAAATTGGCATCAACTTTTCATGGTCGGATAAAAAACAAACGGACCAGATAAAGTGCTACAGTTACCGTGAAAAATAAAAAGGGCCAGAACAGTAACTCAGAATATTGTATTTAATTCAGGGTACTGTACACCCTCTCACATATTACTGTTGAGGATGTTACAAGTCTCTGAATTTTGACTACTACTCCAGAGGACCCCGATCCGCCCGCAACCCCTCACGAAACATCACAAGCAAAAAGCTGGGCCCGCTTGGACCACCATGAAGTGTTCACACAACAACACTGCCACACGGTCGCCAGATTAAACTGTTAATTAACCTTCCAGCGCATGTGCACGCCTCGAACTGGCAGGCTAATCCTGAGCAGTGGCGCCGCGACGCGGCCCTGAGCGGGAGCAGGGCGTCTGCGAGCGTCAGGAAGAGGAAGAAGACGGGAGCGGGTCTGGTGGCCATGGCTTTGGACGGATGAGATGCTGCTCGAAGCCGCGCGCAGCTTGGCCACTATGGGGGCACCACGAGCTCGGTCCCGGCCTCCATGGCAGACATGGTGAGCGCAAGCCGTACGAGATGCAACGGCGAGCGGCCGGCCATGTTGAGCGACAGGGCAGCGAGAAGAACGGCGGCGCGCAAGATTGTCGTCGAGGGCTCCGGGCTCCATGGCAGGCAGGCGTGCTCCGCGTCGCGTGCTTCGACTGACATGGCTGGCGGCGAGCGTGGACTGGTGGGTGAGCGGGCGGCGAAGCAATGGCGCTGCGACGTTAAGCCCATGACGAGTTCCGCCTGGCGCGTGTGGTCCGTGGTGTTGCGCGGCCCTGGTCGGTGGTGGAGCCGTGGAGGAGGAGGAGGCTGGGGAGAAGGTCGGACCAACTCTGTCAAAAGCCTGCGTCCCTATCTTCTCACGTTGTCCTGACTAGTGCTGGGACTCGGGCCGTGCTCGTGCCGGCACGGCACGGGCCCGTCGTGCTTCGTGCTGTTTCGTGCCGTGCCGTGACGGCCCGTCGTGCCACATCGTGCCGTGCCGGTCGGCCCGATGTAATGAAAATGCGGCCCGGGCACGGCACGGAGCACGCCGGGCCGTCATCGGGCCGTGCCAAGCACGGGCACGGCCCGGTTTCAGTTAGATGCCTCTTTCAGAGTGCGTTTTTAGTATAGAGAAGGCATACTTTTTTGTTTAAATTGATTCTTTTATAGTATTACATGGATAAAATAATTTCAAAAATTCCATCAAAATTACAATAGCTTAGTAAAGATATATTAGATGTGTATATCAAATTTGAGTTCCAAAATCATTATACTTTGAGTGCGACAGAAAAAACAAAGGAAAAGTGAGCTTTTGTAATTTTTATCTCTAAAACTATATTGAATTTTGAACTCAATTTTGGTGTGGAAGTGTTCCAAGTCAATACCAACCTCTATAATTTTTGTGTAATTTTTTCAACAATGTTTGCATGAATGTGTGTTCAAAATTTATTAAGCAATATAGAAGTTATGAGCTTTTAAGACAAATGGGGAGCAATTCAAACATACATGAGTGTAAGTGTCACAAAAAAATGTATACAAAATTCCTATGTGTAGATATATAGAAGTTGTAGATCCACATAAAAAATTACTTCAAAATTCAAATTGGTTGGGGATTAACAAAAAAGTGAAGATAATGGTGAATAGGGACCATTAGGGTATTGATCGATCAGTACAAAATTGAACCAGGGAAGTTTGCATGCAAAGATTTGACATGATAGAGATGATTTTTTGAAGATTATAGAAAAAAGAATCATCAAATTTGGACCACATATGCAAAATCTATACAAGTTTATATTTTGAAATACAAATCAAAATAACAAAAACAACGTTGGCTAAAGAACTTGACAAGAACACACTGCCGGGCCAAATCCGGGTCACCGGGCCGTTTTCGTGCCGTGCCGGCCCGAGCACGGCCCATGTAACAGTTTCGTGCCGTGCCGACCCGATATTCCGAAAACACGGCACGGCACGGCCCGTCAGCTCGGGCCGGGCCGGCACGGCACGAAATCTTATCGGGCCGGGCCGTGCCACGTGCCGTGCCAAACGTTCGGGCCACGGCCCACCCGGATTTGGCCCGGCCCAAGTCCCAGGACTAGTCCTGACTCGCTTTTCACCAGTTGACGCCGTTTGCAAGGGCCGTCGGCGGAGGGGACGCGTGTTGCTTTCTGAGCGTGGGAGTACGTCTGCTTCGGTTTAGAAAATCCGCGTCGGTGGCCGTGGGCACGCTCCTGCGCATCTTCGGCAGCCGCGGTCTCTCTCGGCCGACCCGGCCGACCTCGTCGCGCTCTCCGGCGGGGGAAAGACCAGCTGCGGGGCTTCATCAGGGCCAAGGACAATTTCTCCAGGATTCTCGACAGGAAGCAGAACCTCGACGTCGTCACGCCGGTCGTGGTACTATCTACTATGTCAACCTGAGGAACAGGCAGGGGGCGCTTGCTGACCACCCCCGCACCAGGAACGTACATCGTCAGCGCCTTCGCCTCCAACCAGGCAGCCTTCTTCGACCAGTTAGTTCTCCCGATCCGTGGTCAAGATGAGCAACATCAGGGGGCGCCGCCGCCGCAACAGCTGCTTCAGGCCTAAGGCCGCCACGCAGATGGCGAGCAGGCCGATTACGATCAGAAGCGGGGGTGCTTGCGTCGGGGTTCGCGACGGACGTGTTCTGGCTGACGGTGCCCAAGGACGGCGAGTTCGTGGGGCGGGTGACGGAGCGCGTGGCCGTGGAGGACCTCGTCTCCGAGCTGCTGCTGCTGCCGCTCTACTTCGCCTCCAGCAGCCTCAAGACCGACGTCGCCACAATCCGCGGCACCGAGGCCTGGGCGATGCTCGCGCTCTTCATTGCCACCGCCTGCGCCAGCAAGATCGCCGGCACCTTCGCCGTGGCCATTGCGTGCAGGATGTCGGCGAAAGAGTCTATCGTGCTGGGCGTCATCATGAACACCAAGGGGCTCGTCGTCCTCAACAGCGGCCGCGAGTGCAAGGTACGTGTAGGCATATTGTTTTTGCTTTGCTTTGGACATGTCCATTCACGCGGTGCAATCTTAGGCATATTGTTTTTGTTATTTTTTTCAACAAAGAAACAATAAAGAGCGAGATCTTGTGAGGATCGAAGCAGAGGTCACCTGGTTCTTCTTCTCTGTGGAAATTAAACGGTGACGGTGGTGAAGTTAAGAAAAATATGTACTCCCTCCGTTTTTAAATTGATGTCGCTGTTGATTTTTTTAGTTACGTTTGACCATTCGTTTTATTCAAAATATTAACTCAAATATGCAAAATTATAAGTTATGTTGCAAATTTCTTTAGTGATAAAACAAATCATAATAAAATATATGATAATTTTTAAACTTTTTTAAAAAAGACGAGTGGTCAAACTTTTTCAAAAAAGTTAATGGCGATATCAATTTAAGAACGGAGGGAGTACGTTTTGCTACCATCAGAGTTATCCCGGCAGGAGCGTCTGGAGGACGACCAACTGTTTTTGGAGGGCTAATACTAATCGGAAATGCTGTGCGTCCGACTGGAGCGTGCGATTCCAGTCTGACCGGCATGTAATCACCGTTGCTTAATGTGTGCAACTCCAGGTGCCATGCATATAGCCGTCCGGATGCTGTGGTCAGACTGGAGTCGGATGTATAGCACTACTCAATACTAATAGTGCCAAGTACCTTTGTTATTCTCGTGAGCAACACCAAAGGAGGCCGCTCTGTCTCTTCGCTAAATAAAAGATGGAAGGAATTCTGGATTCAGCAGTTTGGGCTCAGCGATGAGTTCTGGGTGAGTGCTCAACTGATCTCTTCGTTGTGTGTTCTGTGAAATTGGTCGAATTGCAGTAAAGAATCTTTGGTATTTTGGCTTGGCAGATCTGCATGAAAGGTCTCATGGCTCATTAACATGGAAAGCTCATACATGTCTATGGCGAAGCAAAGTATATGATGATAGTTGCACTTGTATGCATGGTCGACGGAGGCACGGAGCCACCGTACAGTTTCAGAGGCAACTACCCCTTGCGGTTGACAACGATTTCTTACACGTGGTTCCTTGAATTAGCACTACAGGCCGCAACTAATTTAGACACACACGAGCTTATCGTCCATCAGCCTATCACGGTCATTGCCTATCAGCCGTAGTACATGCATACGGACGGACACATATGTCGATCGATTCGTCGTGCGCAAGCGAGAAAGAAGCCGTCGCCGCCATTCCTTCACGATTGCTGATCGGTGATCCTCCGCGGTTATGTGCTCGCCGTCCAGTAATGTCCCCGGCACAGCTGCACAGGACAAGCTACCCACCGGGCAGACTACGTCTCCTTGCTATAAATAATGATTGTTTGTGTATGGATTTTTTTTTTTATAAACTCTTATCTATATACACAATCAAATTAACAAATTTCTATAGAGGATATCGTCAAGGAAATGGCCGTGCATTTTCACAAAGAGAAAAAAAAAACAATGACTACAAAATCTTTGCTAATTTCCTACAGAATGATGCTCTCAGCTTCTTCCAGAGTATTTCCTGATTTCACTACGCATCACTTTCCAATATTATTCGTTTAATATTTGCCAAATGTTAATTCTTTTTGGTTGGCTCCTGTAAAGTTCATCATCAGCGCTTGTATGACTTGTCATTATAATTCTTTCAGGAGCCCGGAGCTTAGCTATTCGAAATGGAGTTGACCCACAGACCCAGTGTGGCTCTTGTAGATTCTAGCGATGCTACTGGAGAACCCTGCCCATTTATTAAGTAAGGGCAAAAGCAAGACCTCAATTGCATTCCATTCATTCTGGACATTACTGCCAGTATTTACAAGCTGTACTCGAGACCTTGACTAAGATCAGATCACGTACGGTGACGGACAAGAGCACGGTAGCTGCCTGCATTGCATATATCCTAGAATCTATACCAAATACAGCCCCTGGAAAGAATGTTCGCTTTGTCTCGACACACCGGACTAAATCCCAACGCTAAACAGCGGAACAAATTTTGGAGGAGGACCGCCATACGTCTCCGTTGGTTCGAGTGGCGCGACTCGTATCCACGAGGGATCTTCCCGCACGACGTCGTTGTCGCAGTAGATCAAGTTGTGGCCATCCATCCAGAGGTGGCCGTCCACTCCGCGCAGGGGCCCGAAGACCGTGGCGTTCCTGGACGGCACGAACCTAGTGGTGCCTGCGTCGCGCTTCTTCGGTCCAAACGGATCTGGCCCGTCGTGTTCGTGCGGCGAGTTCCAGAGAGTGAACAAGGGCTTCAGCGGCCGTGGCGGCACCTGCGTGCGAGCTGCGTCCGCCGGCGATGGTGGGTACAATGCAGCCTGCAGATCGGATCACACATATATCGTGCGTTCAGATATATCGAGATGGAAATATATACATATAGATGCAGTGCAGTAACGGAAGAGCGCACATGGATACGACACGCCGTCGTCTGTGGGAAGTAACGGATCGGGAGGGCCGCGTCGAGAGCCGGGACCGCGGTGAACCACCCCGCCCGCGTCTCCCCCCGCCGCCGGAGCGCGACCGCGACGCTGGCTTCGTCCCGGAAGACGACCACCCCCTCGAATAATGGGCCCAGGGCGACCGCCTCGACCGAGCCGAACGGCGCAAGGTCGTCGCGCACGGCGTCGGGAAGGCGATCGAGACACCGGCCGAACACGCAGCGTCGGTGGACCGTGGACGGATCGCCCGAGAGCTGGGCCGCCACGGGTTCCAACAGGCAGCGCACGATGGTGGCCGTCTCGACGACGTCGCCGTACAGGTGCCTTATTTCGAATGGACTGACCATTGTTGCTGTGATCGATGCCGGGAATTTTGATGCGGGGAAACTTTGTTCCTCTGTTACTTAATTTCGACGAGAAAAAAACGCCGTGGTGCACAGGATTTTAATTTATAGACGAGGAAGCGTGAAACAACACGGTGACGGACTCTGGATTAGTCTGGGTTAGTCTCGTTTCTCCACTTATGGGCCGGCCCGCATTTACAACCCAAAGTGCGGAAAAATCGATCCCACATGTACAACAGTGAACAAGTTTCCCTCAAAAAAAAAAAAAAAAAAATTGAACAAGTTTTCCTAAAAAAAAAACAAATTGTTTTTCCTTATTTTGATGCTTTGGGTGTCAGTGTTTTTGGTGTTACAAAGAAAATAGCTGTGCATTTTCACAAAGAGAAAAAAAACAACAACGAGACTACAAAATCTTTGGTAATTTCCTACAGAATGTTGTTCTCAGCTTCTTCCAGAGTATTTCCTGATTTCCCTATGCATCACTTCCTTTCCAATATTATTCGTTTAATATTTGCCAAATGTTAATTATTTTTAGTTGGTTCCTGTAAAGTCATCATGAGCGCTTATATATGACTTGTCACTATAATTCTTTCAGGAGTCTGGAGCTGAGCTATTTGAAGTGAAGATGACGCGTTGTGGCTCTTGTAGATTCTAGCGATGCTACTGGAGAACCTCAGTTGCATTCTGAAGTCTGCATTTTGGACATTACCGTGGTGGTCAATAAGAATTAGCACGTGTTATTATTTGCTTGCTGCCAGTATTTACAAGCTGCACTCGAGTCTTGACTAATATCAGATCACGGTGACGGACACGATAGCTGCCCGCATTGCATATTTCATCCTAGATTTTGAACCATGTTACAGGCCATGGAAAGGACATTCCCATTGCATGCCTCGACGCACCGGACTAAATCCCGACGCTAAACAATGGCACATATTTTGGACGGCCGCCATACGTCCCCGGTGGATCCAGTGGAGCGACTCGTATCCACGAGGGATCTTCCCGCACGATGTCGTTGTCGTCGTAAATCAAGTTGTGGCCATCCATCCAGAGGTGGCCGTCCACTCCGCGCACGGGCCCGTGGACCGTGGCGTTCCTGGACGGCACGAACCAAGTGGTGCCTGCTGGCTTCTCTCCTTCAGAATCGGGCCATGCTTCGTGCGGCGAGTTCAAGAGAGTGAACAACGGCCTCAGCGGCCGCGGCGGCACCTGCGTACGAGCGGCGTCCGCCGGCGATGGTGGGTACAATTCAGCCTGCAGAATCGGATCATATCGTGCGTTCAGATCGAGATGGAACGAAGAAACGGAATGGACAAATGATGGCATGTGTATAATATCTAAAAAAATGGATACTGAGGGAGCGCACCTTGATACTACACGCAGTGGTCTGTGGGAAGTAACGGATCGGGAGGGCCGCGTCGAGAGCCGGAACCGCGGTGATCCAGCCCGCCCGCGTCTCCCCCCGCCGCCGCAGCGCGACCTCGACGCTGGCTTCTTCCCGGAAGACGACCACCCCCGCGAGTGGGCCCAGGGCGACCGCCTCGACCGAGCCGAACGGCGCAAGGTCGTCGCGCACGGCGTCGGGAAGGCGGTCGAAACACCGGCCGAACACGCAGCGTCGGTGGACCGTGGACGGATCGCCCGAGAGCTGGGTCGCCACGGGTTCCAACAGGCACCGCACGATGGTAGCCGTCTCGACGACGTCGCCGTACAGCCGCCTTATTTCGAATGGATTGACCATTGTTGCTGCCGGGACAGGGTTATACGAACTAGCAGTACGAACCCAGCTCTCTGCCTTATTTCCTCTGTTGTTTTCGACGAGAAAAAACGCCGTGGTGCGCAGGATTTTATAGACGAGGAATCGTGAAGGAAGACGGTGATGTACTCTGGATCGTACCCGGAATCGGTTTGTGGTCACGTCTGGGCCAGTCTCGTTTGGTTTCTCCCCTTATGGCCCGGCCCGCAGTTACAACTCAAAGTGCGTAAAGTAGCAGAGCAGCGTACGTATAAACCTCACGTGCAACAGTGAACAAGTGTGTATAGTAGCAGCGTACGTATAAACCTCATGTACTTTCAAACAGTGAACAAGTAGTCATTCATGTATCAAGAAGAATGAACAACAGTATAGTAGCAGAGTACGTATAAGCCTCATGTACAACATAGAACAAGTAGTCATGCACTGTGACAAAGTGCGGCAAAATCGATCGTCTATCAAAAAGAATGAACAACGATTCTCTAACCATGTATACTTACTACGAAAGAATCCCTAATCCCTACCAGCAACTAAACTGAGGTGTCATCATCATGCTGTGTGTAACAGCA
>RWGY01000231.1:0-84798 GCA_007726485.1 Eragrostis curvula
CATGCCGCACCAGTGCCGAACCCGACGGGCAAGTGCATGCTACCTCCACCGCTCGCGCCTCATCACTCCGGTGATAACCACGGATCGGATCGCTGAGTTTGTTACGAGGATAAGCGCGCGTGCGCGGAGGCGGACCGCCTCGTGCAAACCCTCTCTATAAAATCTCCCGGCTCGCCTCCCACTCCAGTTCACTCGATCGAGTTCTCTCTTCTCCCCCTTCCTCTTCATCACTCGACCCATGCCGGTGTTCCTGACGATGGCGCGCTCGCCGGCGGCGGCCACGGTCGCGTGCCTCCTCGTCGCGTTGTTCCTCGTCATGTCTTCGACGCCGGCGGCGGCGGATGGGTACGTCAAGTACAAGGACCCCAAGCAGCCGATCAACGAGCGCGTGGACGACCTCCTCAGCCGGATGACGCTAGGAGAAGATCGGGCAGATGTCGCAGATCGAGAGGGCCAACGCCACCACCACCGTCATCCAGAAGTACTTCGTCGGTAAGTCATATATTGTCTGGTACGTATCTGATCGATGCATGTGTGGTTGCTGGTGATAACCATTAATCAATCAATGTGCATTGTCGTGCAGGTAGCGTTCTGAGCGGCGGCGGCAGCGTGCCGTCGGATAAGGCGACGGCGTCGACGTGGCAGAAGATGGTGACCCAGATGCAGAAGGCGGCGCTCAAGACCCGGCTGGGCATCCCCATCATCTACGGCATCGACGCGGTGCACGGCAACAACAACGTGTACAACGCCACCATCTTCCCCCACAACGTCGGGCTCGGCGCCACCCGGGACCCCAATCTGGTGAAGAAGATCGGGGAGGCCACGGCGCACGAGGCCAGGGCAACCGGAATCCCCTACACCTTCGCGCCATGCGTCGCGGTACCTTCATATATTTTCTGATCTAGATCATCTGTCTGCATTTTCTTTCCGTGATGATTAAGGCCATATATACATGCACGTGTAACGTTAATGTGACCGACGATCCGGTGCAGGTGTGCCGTGACCCGAGGTGGGGCCGCTGCTACGAGAGCTACAGCGAGGACACGCGGCTGGTGCAGCTGATGACCTCCAACATGGTGACCGGGCTGCAGGGCGACGTCCCGGCGAAGCACCCCAAGGGCGTGCCGTTCGTGGGCGGGTCGAAGAAGGTGGCCGGGTGCGCCAAGCACTTCGTGGGCGACGGCGGCACGACGCGCGGCCTGAACGAGAACAACACGGTGCTGAGCTTCCACGACCTGATGCGCATCCACATGCCGCCCTACGACAACGCCGTCATCAAGGGCATCTCCACCATCATGATCTCCTACTCCAGCTGGAACGGGATCAAGATGCACGAGAACAAGTTCCTCATCACCGAGACGCTCAAGAACAAGATGAACTTCAGGGTCAGTCAGCAGCTAGGATTTTGCATTCTTATTCTTGTTGCTCTCCCTCATTTCTTGAAATGTCAAATTTGAATTTTGATGCTTACGTGACATTGATGTTGTACCCACCTGCAAACAAAACAGGGGTTTGTGATCACGGACTGGCAGGCCGTTGACCGCATCACGACGCCGCCGCACAAGCACTACTACCACTCCATCGAGGAGACGATCCACGCCGGCATCGACATGGTGATGATCCCGTACGACTACCCGGAGTTCGCGGCGGACCTGGTGTCGCAGGTGAAAAAGGGCCAGATCAAGCTGGACCGCATCAACGACGCCGTCAGCCGCATCCTGCGCGTCAAGTTCACCATGGGCCTCTTCGAGGACCCGCTCCCGGACCCGCGCCTCGCCAAGGAGCTGGGCGCGCAGGAGCACCGCGCCGTCGCGCGCGAGGCCGTCCGCAAGTCGCTCGTCCTCCTCAAGAACGGCAAGAAAGGGGAGCCCATGCTGCCGCTGGCCAAGAAAGCGAAAAAAATCCTCGTCGCGGGCAGCCACGCGCACAACCTGGGCTACCAGTGCGGCGGGTGGACCGCCACGTGGCAGGGGGAGAGCGGCAACAACGTCACCGGCGTCGGCAAGACCATCCTGGAGGCGGTCAAGTCGGCGGTGGACAACGACACGGCGGTGGAGTACGCGGAGAAGCCCGACAAGGAGGACATCCAGAAGGCCGGGGACTACGACTACGCGATCGTCGCCGTCGGCGAGGCGCCGTACGCGGAGACGGCGGGGGACAACCAGAACCTGACCATCCCGGATCCCGGCGAGAAGGTGATCAAGGACGTGTGCGGGCTCGTCAAGTGCGTCGTGCTCATCGTGTCCGGGAGGCCGCTGGTGGTGGAGCCGTACGTGGACTACATGGACGCGCTCGTCGCCGCTTGGCTGCCGGGGACCGAGGGACAGGGCATCACCGACGTGCTGTTCGGCGACTATGGGTTCACCGGGAAGCTGCCGCGGACGTGGTTCAAGTCCGTCGACCAGCTGCCCATGAACTATGGCGACAAGCGCTACAACCCGCTCTTCCCGTTCGGGTACGGGCTCACCACCAAGGGAACAACGAGCCAGAATTAGCAATCAGAAAATAGTGTTTTCTTTCAGTGATGGTAGCCAGATCAGGAGGGGGATGTGGAAATAAGCATGCATGGGTTCACTTGTGTAATACTTAGGAACGGTTGATAAATTCGTTAATTTAATCGGTCAGTGATTTATATCCCTATACTGGTAGAAAACTGGTGATTTTGAGAAAATTGATTGTTCAATGGGCACGGTTTTAAACAGTTTCAGAGCAACTCCAAGAGACGCTGCGCTGTAGCTTTCTCGCACGCCATTACCGCTGCTCGGGCGCCACACTGCTGCTCCTCGCCGGCGCGCCGTGCTGCCGCTCGTGCGTACTACTTGCTCGCCGGCGCGTCGCGCTACTGCTCCAGGGAGAGCTTGAGGAAGGCGCCGATGTCCGGGAACGCGGCCACCGGCCATGGACCATCCCCTCCATCCGTCCTTGCACCAGCCGATGATCCAACCCGTGCGCGATGTCGTAGGCCGCGGCGGAGGCGAGGAGCCCCCACCCGAGGACGACGACGAGCAAGTAGTTGAGCACGCGGTTGGAGACGAGACCCGCGATGCCGATCCATGCGAGCACGGTGACCCTTGCTCTGCGCCTGGAGGAAAACCTGTGTTGATCCTGGAGGGCAGCAACGAGTTATGAAGGAATGATGTCCGAGACAGCAGCTTAAGCATTCAGCCTATCTGGATCTTGGTGCTCGAACACTTGCTTATGCCTCGCAAGTGTAGAGCGTGAACTTGGCGGCAGTGAAATGCAGCGCAAGAACGGAAGCTGTAGCAAACAGAATTAATGTAGCTAGCACGGTGACGATGCGTGAAATGCAAAGGCGGACGGGAGGATGTAGAGCGTGAACTTGGCGGCGGCGTGCGCCACGACGGGGTCCTGGCCGATGAGCAGGAGCAGCGGCTCGGCGATGCGATGGCATGAAAATGCAACCTCTGTTGCTCCTCGCCCGCGCGCTGCACTGCTGCTCCCAACCTGATGCCCTGCTCCAGCTGCAACAGCGCGAGCGCATGGTAGCTGTTCGATGAATCGCTTCAGTGGTAAAAGTGGCTTTTGAATATAGAAAGTCTGTTTTTTGAAAAGGCTGTTGGAATACACTGAAATCTGGAGAGGGAATCCTGGCTAAATGGGTAGCTAAATAGAAATATAGAAAAGGAGATTTAGCTAAGCTCTTGGAGTTGCTCCACAACCAGAAACTTCGCATGAAGATATTGCTAGACTATAAACTGCATATAAGCACAGAAGACACGGCCAAGATTTAGATACTACTAGTATTACTAGGATAGATAGAACAGAGTAAAGTCATCGCAAAAAAGGATAGAACTGAGTAATTAATAACACATTCAACTGTTGCTTCCAATGACACCACCATTGTGGCTCTGATCTCGACGAACTATTACCAGATGCTTTCCTCCGATGATCATCGTGCCAAGCCTACGCACGCGTCTCTCCATCCTTCTGATCGTCTTCGTCGTCGGTGACCTCAATCTCGGCGTATCCCTTGGTCCGGAACTGCTGACGGATGCTCTCCTCCTCATCCTGCCAAGCCTTCATCCGTGCCTCGCCCCTTTTCGAGAAGCTCCACGAGTCCGGCCGCTATCTCCAGCGACTCCGGGTCCGCGGGGTCTGTGGCCTCATGGATCTGCTCGGCGGTGGGGCGGGGGAAGGGACGACGAGGAGGCCTCGCCAGGATCATGTCGATCTCTTTCTGGGATACCATCACCTTCTTCGTCTTAGCCATCTTCTTCACCACCCAGCCTGCGCTCCCCTCCTCCATCTCCCTCTTATTACGCTCCGAGAACTAGCTAGATCTCTTTTCAAAAAAGAACTAGCTAGATCCAGCGGATTGTTGGGCAATTGGCGGCCGTGGTCTGGTCTGCCCTTATTTTCTCCACCGGTGGGGCTATATATTGGGGGCTGCTTGGACGGCCCCAATCCGAACTATCTTTCAAGGAAACGTACACCACAATTTTTTTCGGCGGTGGTGGTATATGGTTCTTGCGCACCACGCGCCACCCTGCCGCCACTTCTAGCTGGCAGTACATCCAAAATCGGATAGAATTCGGGTCTTGCAGCCACAGGTTGAATTGAAATCGAAGCTCCGTGATGAGAGAAATCGAAGCTTGGGCAGCAGCTGTGTCTCCGCAGTCACCGTCAGATGAAAGTAACATCACGTCTGGTTGGCTCGGGTTCTCGCGTGCAGAAATCAAAGGAGTGTCTGAGTAAAAAAAACACAAATATAAATGTAATGGCGCTAAACAGCAAATGGTTGCGGCTCGTACTCGCAACCGGGCTCTCTGGTTGGTTCGTTGCTGTAGCTCGTGATCACGGCCGACAAGGGAACGAGCCAGAATGAGCAATCAGAAGTAATGTTTTCTTTCAGTAGTGGTTGCCAGATCAGTAGGGGAATGAGAAAATAAGCAGATGGTTTCACTTGCGTAATAACTTAGGAACGTTGGTAAATTCATTGGTTTAATAATCGGTCGGGATTTATATCGATGTGGCACTCGTCCGTTCTAGTTGGTTTTACAATCTGGCTGACATGGACAAAAAGGATGGTGTAGAGTCACTATGCCAAAATAGTTGATTACAGACGCGTCTCAAGTTCCATTAGAGACGCGACTTTTTTGCGTCTGAAAATTTTCGTCTCTAATGTGAAGATATCAGAGACGCGGATTTACGCGTCTCAAATGACCCCACATTAGAGACGTGTTTTGGCAAAGCGCGTCTCTAATGATAGGTCATTGAGACTCGTGTAAGCAAAACGCGTCTCTAGTGTCGTTCTTTGGAGACGCGTTTGTCATTACGCGTCTCTATTGTCTTTCATTGGAGACGCGTTCCGGTAAAACGTGTCTCAAATGATAAAGTAACAAAATAAAAAAAACATCGTGGATACAGAATATATCTCATATACATTCCAAATACAAATATTCCATCCATTCTATACAATACAAATACACACATTTTATCTGTACATCCATCCATTCTATACATTCCAAATACATGATTTGTACCATTACAAACACACGTTTCATGGATTATACACGTTACAAAAGCAAGGGCAGTGACCTAGGTTACTTCTAGCATGCATTTCTCAGGCCAGTGACCTAGCTACCACTCATATCTAAGCTTACCTCTCATGTTCAGTTCCACGTCTTGAAAATCAATACTTATTGCTTCATAGTTCATACAAGATCCTGTGACAAATGAAAATACTGTTATATGTGGGAAAGTTGATGAAAGCAGTGGTGAATATTCCATCAACTGAACTGCATACAATACTTAATCATTTCTACTTTCTATGTAAAAAAAACCTTCATGCATATGCCTCAGAATTTTTGCACTAGTCCTATGGTTATCGATCCAAGGATATTAGTACACAACAATCTTCCATTTCAGAATTGTTTTGCATCCATTCTGTACAATACAAATACTAGGGGAATAGCGATGATTCTATCAGTCCATATCTTCTAGCATAGAAACAGACTTGTTTTTAGAACACTTCAGCAAATAACCAATGTAGTGATATAACAAATACACAGAGATAACAGGATGCAGAGGAGAACCATTATACCAAAAGGTAGAACATGCAGAAATAACACTCGGGCATGGCAATGTGGTTTCAGAATGCATCCAAGTTAGCAACTTGTCACCTCTACTGTATCTGTCTGTATGCAACAATCAGTCCTCACATCAGCTGCTCACATTCTACAACGTGCTACATTTATGAATCACTGAACACACACAGGGATATCAGTTTTACAATTTACCTCAAATATTAACAGGACAAATTATGTTGTTGTACAAAGAAGTGCTTATCCAAGCAAGAATCAGAAGGCTTCAAGATATTTAAGGTAAACTAAAAGGCTCAATGCATGAGGTAAACTAAACATTTCGTGTAAATGCAGCTATTCTGAGTTTGACGAGCAGCAAATGTAGTTCAGTAAAATGATGATAGCAACTAGGTCCATCAGAAATATCTTTGTTATCCAGAAATCCTATCACAAAAAAATAATGCAAATTATCAGTTATACCTGCAGCCACGTAGCTATCTTCACACAAAGTGTTCCCTCCAAAATAACTTGAAACATTCTGTAGTCAAGTTCCTACAAGATAAGAACAAAAAATTCAGAACAGCTGGATGACAACCAGAGCACAAATAATTTGTAGTTCAGTTGTCAAACCAGAGAAGAATAGAGGTTGAAGACTACTCAAAATGAACATACTGGTTGAGGTTCCCATAAACACTTTTATAGATAAAGGGAAGGATTAGTATAAATAAAGGGAAAACTAAATATATTATTAAAAACAGGCCACAACATTGAACCTCTTAGAGTAACTAAGGCCCTGTTCGTTTCATGGGGGTATAAAATTTAGAGGGGTCTAAAGAAAAGAATCTTATCATTTAAGAGTATTAAATAAAGTTTAATTACAAAACTAACTGCAGAACCCCTGGTCTAATTCGCGAGACGAATCTAATGAGGGTAAGTAAGACGTGGTTAGATGATGGTTACTGTAGCATTACTGTAGCATGATTGTAGCAAAACATAGATTAATTAGACTCATTAGATTCGTCTCGTAAAGATGTAGCTATCTGTAAAAAGGTTTTGTCATTAGACTTTATTTAGTACTAGGTTCTCTTTGTTTAGAGGACTCTAAAATTTAGCGCTAAAAGAAACGAACAGGGCCTAAGGCAAAGACTTGTGCAGCTAGCACCACTTCACTGCACCACAAAAGTCTAGAAGAAATGGAAACAATCCATTTAATACTCAGTATCAGCAATCCTCAGTAAAGAAAATAAACACAGAGCAAGGAGGTGTTATTATATTACCATTCAATTGTTCAGATCCCAAGCCATAAGAAAGAAAAAAAACACATGCCTGCAAGAAGAAAGCACAGGCAAGAGGAGCTAGTTAATTTACAAATCTGAGACAAGCAATACTGAAATAACCTGCTAGTTGCAACCTTTTATTTACAGGTAATGAAACACAGTCTTAACATTCAGCTATGAATTTGGGAGCCGCTACAATAGCCACAGTAATGAAACACAGGTAGCAAGGATTGTATAGGGCAAGATTCATCATTGTATAAAGTTAGCAAGAAGTTACCTCTGTGGACTAATAAAGTCAGTCTTCAATTCAGCTCCTCATATTTGGCAAAATGGATTGAAAAGTCCTGTTAAGGTAGACCGTAGACTATAGTCAGGCAATCCAACTCGATGGCAAAATAGATGTCAGAATGTACTTGCAATCCATTTGTATTATAGAAAAACTCATCAATCTGCAAGCACGTACATAATTGCAATAATATCACAGAAGATAAAATTATATTGTTCGAGCCACATATGTATTCTGATTTGCCCAGAAGACAATTTTCCAATACAGGGGTACAGAATAAGTACTTTGTTTCTGGTAGTGAGTTATGCTATTGCTTTCTTCAACAAGTCCCAGCCCAAGTAGTCACATGATTCTGATTTGCACATAGTAGAGAATATAGTCATCTAAAAATGTGAGTAACATAGAGCCTAAATGAGCATTAAAAGTTCATGTTGCTAACAAATTTGAAACTGATATAAACAAAATTCGTTGTCTTAATCCATGGAAGTGATGTACATATTAATCATTATCTCTAAAGGAAGATAATTAATGGATAGAAGCATTTACATTCTTGAAACACAAGTTATTATTAAATATAAAACCAGATGTGGATAAATCTGGGCACTCATACTATGAGTTTGGAACTTTGGCAGTCCTAATCCTGCAATGATTAAATAGTCAAGACTCAGCACAGCTATGTAATAAGCTAAAAACTGTATGCAAGAGTAATAAAATAAAATCACACAGCTAACACTGCCATGTAACTGACACACCACACCACATATTTCAACGTATGCAATTCATACAGCAGTCAGAACAACACACTATCAGCAGCACGCAATCAATGCTGGTCACCTGAGCACTATGATTTCAGATCACTTAGCTGCCATCTCAGCATTCGAAACAACAAGCCTACATAGAACCACTTCATGTTTTGTGTGTGTGTGAGAGAGAGTTGATGGACTGGACGACTAACTCTTCTTTCATTGAGGCAATCTGTCGAACACGTAGCAAGCATGGGACATAGCATAGCCTATGTGCGGCAATCCGTCGAACACGTAGCAAGCAAGGAGGGCAGGGCTCAACCAGGACATGGGCTGATGGTGGTTATGCTTGCGCCAGATCTGGACATTGGGTGAAGGGAGAGAGGGGGGGGGGGGGAGGGGGTGGGTGGGTGGGTGGATTGGTATGGTGGTGTACCTCAAATCGATTGAAGCAGTGGTGCCCAGCACGGATCTGGTAGGGATGGAGGTAGCGGCGCCGGATCTCCTTCTCAACGCCCATCCTTTCCCGGTCCTGGAAGTTGCCGAAGTCCTGCTCTCAGATGTGCAGCTCCTCCCGTGCGCCGGCGATGGGGTGTGCCTCAAACACACGCCCGATTCGGCGCATCCAAGCTCCGTCAGTATAGCGGCAAGTAGACACACACCTTCCAGTCCTCGTTGGACGACATCATTGGCCGGAGATGCCAGCCGCAGACCTCGGGGTTGCTTGAAGCCCCGGCCCGCGCGTCGTGGTGGCCGCCCACTCCCCACAATGAAGGTGGCTTGGAGCGCTACGAGGCAGGCGAGGACCTACTCGGCGAGCGTGAGGTCGAGCGAGAGGAGAAGGGGGCGCCGGCAAGGTCCAGATCTGGGAGAAGAGGGAAAGAGAGAGAGAGAGGAGGACGCTATCCGGGCAGGCAGCGAATGGAAGAGAGAAGGGTTGGGGATGAGAGAGAGGGCCCGGACGCGTGTGCGGATGAACCAAATCTGAGCAATTTTTCGGGTCTGACCCTGGTTTCGCGTGACGCGGCTGTAGAAAACGCGTCTCAAGCTACACGCCGTAGTGATAACAGACGCGTTTTCTGAAGACGCGTCTGATATATGGGTATATAAGAGACGCGTTTTAACTGCATAAACGTATTTGAGACCCGTTTTGATAGCACGCATCTGTAATATAACAATAGTGACGCGTTTCAAAAACGCGTCTGTGACTGAGTGTCTTATTTCTTCTGTTTTGGCATAGTGAGTATCAGTTTCAACGAAGCCTGACATGATTTTTTTTTATTCAAAGCCTGACATGATTCTCACTGACACAAGCAAATTGTCAATGTGGAACCTAGTGAAATTATAACTTTAACGCCCTTTGAAAATTTGAAGAAAATAAAACATCGAATTTACTCACTGTAAGTGAATTTATCTTCTTCTTTTCAACTTGTAAGTGAATTTTGGCTATTCATATTTTTTTAAATGGCTCCTGCTACGGTAGTCCCAAATAACTGTGAGCCGTCTATTTATGTAGATCTTGAGGCAAGAGTTCACCTATGATTACTTTTATTGCTTTCTATTTTCTGTTTTGGAAAGTAATTAATTGTTTTCAAGAAACTCACGTGAAGATATATTTGCTCCAGATTTCTTGCTGATTGGTTCCCGAATTTGTTAGCAGCAGAACAAGGAAATAATATCATGATCGTTTCTTTTTTGGAAAGTGCCTGACTATAGTTAATTCTTTTCCATACGTGCTACTATTTTTCATGAAATCAACCTGTTCTTTTTCCCCCTTTTACGTAAAAAGAATTCTACATTTGGTAATACGTGATGAATTGATGGTGAAACGTATTCTAAGGTCACGGTGGAACGTGATGGTGAACGTACATATCCTAGCATGTCAGGTCAATTTGTTGTTTTTTTTTTTCTTTTGCTCTTCCGAAATGCACAACCACAGATTGGAGTACTTGGACGCTATGATATATGCTAGCCATGATTTGTACATTTGTTTGTGTTCTTCGAAAAAAATATTCATCTTTGCAAAAAGAAACACATTTGTTTATGCTATTTTGTTTTCACGTACTTCTTGTTGAAATCTACGCATACATGCATGGCGCAGGGGGTCACATTCCAAAGTTGTTCCAAACTAGCCAAAGAACCAGGCTTCATTTCAAAGTTGTTACAAACTTGCCGATTTTTTTCTCTCTCTTTCTGAAAGAATCAAGGGCTAAGATTTATTTGTTATCTTGCACCACTAGGTGCAAGAGAAAGACATGGGACTACCGTAGCGCTGCCCTTTTAAATTAATATGAGATTGTTGTGTTCCAAAACAGCGCCTTCAAATTTGAGGATGTACCAATATGAATTTTGTTCCCTCACAAGATCAAATGAAGCTACTAGCTGTGAACTCGTCATTCTAAGATCATCATTTTGAGAAAGATGATTGTTCAAATAACCACGGTTTTCAACAGGTTCATAGCACCGGGGGAGAACACAGCAACCATAAACATAATAACAAGATGATATTACTAGAATAAATTGCACAAGCACAGATTTAGTATCTCTAGAAGAGTCAACACACGGCCCTAGGAAAAATCTAGTTACAGTATGAACAGGTGTAACACATGCAATTGTTGCTTCCAAAACAGGTGTAACACATGCAATTGTTTGCTTCCAAAACCACTGTTGCGACCGGCCATGGAATCAGTCCGCCTAGCTAGTCCTCGGCGACGTCGATCTCTCCTCCTCTCGCCAGGCCTACGCCCGTGTCTCTCCATCCTCCCCATCGCCCTCGTCGTCGGTAACTTCGATCTCGGCGTATCCCTTGGTACGGAACTGATGGAGGATGCTGTCCTCCTCGTCGTGACAAGCCTTCATCAGCGCCTCGCCGCTGTCGAAAAGCTCCAGGAGTTCGGCCGCGATCTCCAGCGACTCGGGGTACGCGGGGTCCGTGGCCTCGAATATCTCCTCGGCGGTGGGGCGGGTCAAGCGACGACGGAGAGGCCTCGCCAGGATCATGTCAATCTCCTTCTGGGACACCATCACCTTCTTCATCTTCTTCTCCACCCGGCCTGCACTCCCCTCCTCCATCTCGCCCTAATCCCCTTGATCAAGCGGATTATTGGTTGTTGGCGGCGTGGTCTGGTCTGCCCTGATTTTCTCCATCGGCGGGGGCTATATATTGGTTGGTTGCTTGGCCGGCCCCAGCCCAAACTCGGATCGAATTCAAGGACAAGGTCGTCAAGGACACCCACACCGCCACGTATAGCTGGCAGTGCAGACACAATCTGATCGAATTCAGGCCTTGCAGCGGCCAAGCGACGCAGGAATCGAACCAGATTGGTAGCGGAGTAAACCCAAGTGGCCCACAGGAAATCAGGGGAACCGTGCTTGGCGCAGCAGGTAGGAGAACCGTCGAGCTCGAGCTCTGTGGTGGGACAAATCCAAGCTCGGGCAGCAGCTGTGTTGCACTAGTCGGTGAAAATAAGAAGTCAGCTCAGGTTGGCTCGTGTACGTACTACGTGCTCCGCCTCCGTGCCCGCAAGCAGAAATCAAAGTAGTGGCGCAAATGGTCGCGGCTTTTTGGTTGCTGGATCAGCTCGTGCGATCACAGCCACAAAGCACGAAGTAATCAATCAAACCTAGTGCTACGCTCGGGGTTGTCACTGGTTGCATGAGTGCTGAAAGCCTGAAATTAGCTTTCGGTCACATGCTGCGCTGGTGCTCTGCCTCGGTGCAAGAGGGGGAAGCGTAGTTGGGCGTTGGGGGAGCTCGTTGCGGTATTACCTTCTTTTTTGTTTTGATTACACAGTACAACTCAGACACTCACAACGCACGCATACTCATCCTTATGAACGCACATACGTAAACTCTACCCTTATGAGCATCTTCGAAGACTGAGCCGGCAAATCCTTCTTTCATAATGCGTATATGGATGGAACACGGATATTTTGATCTGCTTAAAAATTACAACATACGATAATGTGAAAGTTGTATCATAGGCCTTAATTTAAGTGTATTTAGGGCTATATGAACGTCTTATCACCCTAAAGTGTCCAAGTGTTCTTACGATTTTCCTCTCTGAAAATGCAAGGAATCATTTTTTAAAACAAACTCACAACATTCCAGTGACAAATCCTCACAAATTATTGGGCAAAGCATAGTGAAGAGGAGAGAACGACAGCCAATATTCCGAAACAGAGAATTGGTAAATCTGTTTTTCTTTTTAAGGAACAATTGATAAATCTGTTGGACACCTTCACTAGGGTACAGGCCCAAAGGCCCAAAAGGCCCACCGGACGCACCGCAACTTCTTCTAACGCAAGAAAGAAAGGGGAAGAAATCGAAAGCGGCGACGCTGCAACTCCTCCTTCCTCTCACTCGATCCATCGCTTCCGCAACGCCGGCGACGCCATGATGAAGCTGGACATGTCCGCCCTCGAGACCCAGTTCGGGGCCCCCGCCGGAGAAGACGGCGGCCTCCTCTTCGACGTCGACGGCGCCGCCATGCCAGCCATGGAGTTCCCCAACTGCCCCGACGTGAGCAACCGATCCCCCGCTCCCCTCGATCTCCTTACCCTAGTCAGATTCGTTAGTGCTGATTCGCCTCTTTGTCTTCCGAGCAGTTCGACCGGTTCCAGGCGAAGACCAAGGACATGGTGAAGAACAAGCGGGGAACGACTACGCTCGCCTTCATCTTCGACAAGGGCGTCATCGTCGCAGCCGACTCCAGGGCCAGCATGGGCGGCTACATATGTGAGCAACTCTCCTTATAGTTCTAGGACTCGTCGTCATGTTATCGATTTGTGATGTAGAGTTCAGATTTTAGAAGTGGTGTTGATGTGTGATTTGTGAAGAAGAGAAACATAAATTTGCTAGTGGTTTGAACCTCACTTTTATCCCAATGGATCTTTCATGTACAGATTTAGTTAGGCCTCAATTTCATCTAAAAAAACTTCATTAATGATAAGTGAGGAACATGTTAAGAAATAGAATAGGCGATCTGTTCTTAAACGATTGTCTAGTCATGTTATACTTGAACTATTTATACTCATGTTTGCAAATCTGAACTTGTTTGTTCAATTTACAATGGTAAGAGACTTGTTTAGCAATTTTTGAAAATCAAACCAATCTACTAGTAGACTTGAAGTGTCACGAAAAAAAATAGTGTGTTGAGTAGGAACACCACGTAACAAACAACCCTTGACTCAGCCAGTGATCAGAGGTAGAAATTAAGTGGGAACGTACAGTGTCACAACCTCTCAACACCATGGACCTGTGGCTGTGTTTGGATATCAAACAATCATATGATGGATATGCTTACATGCCATCGTAGTAGTTGGAAGATAAGTATTCTTAATGGAATAGTATTTTCAGAGAGCTAAAGATCATCAATGAATAGCAGTCAGTGGATCAAGGTAATGTAGAGATAAATTAGGATTTGAATGGAGAAAATGTAGTTTTCTTGGATTACCGGTTTGGCTAAACTATGTTCCTTTGAAGGCCTTTATACATGCTCGATTGAAGAAAATGATGAAACTTCATTCTTTTACCGATTAGTGTTCACTGTGGTTTCTAAAAAGGCTATTGTGTTGGGTTCTTATGGTTCAGATTAGAAATTTAGTTTTTGTTTTGATGGTTATTCTGTGATATCAGGTACTGTACTTTTTTAATGATCTATATCTTTTTATTCAGCTTCACAAACTGTGAGGAAAATCATTGAAATAAATCCCTACATGCTGGGAACAATGGCTGGTGGTGCTGCTGATTGTCAATTTTGGCACAGGAACCTAGGCACCAAGGTCAGATTTTCCTCTTGCTTTTGCTTCTTGTTATTTGCATCATCTTTTCATAGTAAGACTGTAAGACTAATCTAGGTTCTCCATTATAGTGCCGCCTCCACGAGCTTGCAAACAAGCGAAGGATCTCTGTCACTGGTGCTTCAAAACTATTGGCCAATATCCTTTATTCGTACCGTGGGATGGGACTGTCAATTGGTACAATGATTGCTGGATGGGATGAGAAGGTGAATTGTTGCATCTGATTATATATCTTCAGTTTGTTTAAGTTGTTTGATCTATTGGTTGATTCTTCTTCTTTTGATGTAGGGTCCTGGCTTGTACTATGTTGATAGCGAAGGTGCCAGGCTCAAGGGAAACAGGTTCTCTGTTGGCTCTGGTTCCCTGTACGCTTATAGTGTCTTGGATGAAGGGTAGGATTCTTTTCATGTCTGTTTTATTTCTCATTTGTGTCTTCTAAATTCGAAGGTAAATAATGTGTGACCTTTCAGTTACCGCTTCAAGATGTCAGTCGAGGAAGCTGGTGAGTTAGCACGGCGCGCTATTTATCATGCAACATTCCGTGATGGAGCAAGTGGGGGTTGTGTTAGTGGTATGTTTTATTCTACTTTGTGATGTTTATTTATCCTATTTTTGCTGTTTTATGAGTAGCAAAACCAGCTTTCTTAACTTTTATACGGATAAAGTATTAAGTCACAGTGGAAGATGTTATTGTGACATTAGCAACTGGGACAAGTTCCATCATAAATTTTCGAATTGATTCTGAATCTTGCATCTGCCACATTGTTTATGTTTCCTGGTTATGATTTAGATCAGTTTTCTCCTCTTGCTATAGTTCTTGGGTAGAAAAACTTAACTTTTCATAACTAGAAGGTTTGGTTTCCTCAGAATTTCCATTGTGAGGTGATGCTGCATACACGTTCTGTTCTCACTAACCATTCCTGGCATTGCCTTGCTATGTTGCCAGGACTGTCGACGGTGTTTTAATTGCTCATTGATTTTTGTTGAATGAGTTTCCTTATGATCGCCTCTTTGTTGTTAGCAGGTTAGTTTGTGGCTGACATAACTTGTTGTTTGCATTGCAGTTTATCACGTTGGCCCTGATGGTTGGAAGAAGCTTTCAGGCGATGATGTCGGTGAGCTGCACTACCAGTACTACCCGGTTCAGAAAACACCTGTTGAGCAGGAAATGACCGATGCATCTACTTCTTGAACCTGCTGGTTAGAAACCCTGAGTGGAGCGCATGTATGCAGTGAATTGTAGAAGCTACTACTTGTTTCTGAGGACTTAAAACATGTCTGTGTACTCTTTGCAACTGATTTCCTTTGTGTTCTGTTAATGTTTCCGAGTAACATGGCGCAAGTTCCGCAAAACAGTACTAGTAATACCTGCTTCTTCGTTAATACGTGGTCTATTTTGTTTCACATATTTTCTTTGTAGGTCATGCCTTTACCTCAGTTCAGATACCGCTGGCGTTTACAAAAGATTACGCTTCTTGGTAGCCTAAGTTAATTTGTCAGTTTGCAAAACACAACTGCACGATTTTCCTGCATGACGATTAGGAACACAAAAATGGTCATCATTTAAAGTGGTAACACGATTGAGTTGTTTCCATCGACTTGTAATGCACGCGATGTTTCGTCCTGTCTGTGTCACACCAGATGGAATTGCACCCTTCATGTTTCGTCTACCGAAGTGGTATTGTATGGGGGCCTTCATAGGCTGTAGGTCCGACTGGGGAAGTACGACAAGCTCTGCCGGTCAGGCAATCATTAACAAGGAACAAGAAGAAGAGGGGGGAGGGTTACGGCCACAGCCAGTGAGGCAATATGATCCCCGGCTAGTCCGCTCCCCTGCGTCGCTTCGCAGGGCCACGGCGAGGCAGGCACCTGCCGCCGCGGCCCAACCGGCTCGGTTCCGTTACCCGTGCCGCCAGATCTCGCTCCATGATTGCGCGCGCATATGGGCCACGCGTTGGTTAGTTACACGCCGGCTTCAACGCTGCCTGGTTGGCCCCGGTCCTTTACGAGGGAGACGGATCGATCATGGACCAACAGCCAGAAAGACGGGCGCGAGGCCCACGCGTGGGTGGGCCAAGAGGGTGCCTGCCTGCTTTAGCCTTTGCAACCTGGAATGTTCTCTTGGTCCCCGAACCCAGCCCGCGCTCCTGCCACCGTGCTGTACTCCGTCACAAGAGCGTCGTCGATGGAAAATTGGAAATGGTCAGAGGAGTACTTAGTACCCCACTCGCAGCAGGAAGGAGGTCGTCGTGTAGGTATGCATATGCACGTAGTAGGGCGATAGTAAATGACAACCGGTCGAGTCGAGTGACGAGGTCGCTTTCCTACGATGAGCAGTGATGATGTCCGCTCCCGTCCTCAGAACCGGTGCAACGCTCTTCGCGGCCGCGCATTGCACGGCCTGTTTGCTATATATACGAGGCCCGAGCAAGTACCGCAATTTCCCGCGTCCTGGCTAGTACTAGCAGCAGTAATAGCCAAGTGGGAAGAAAATGCTGTCCTGGATTAGGTTTACCTTAACCCCTCTTGTGCTATTAACGCGTTAATGGCGCCGTCGCGCCGACACACGCACGGCACGCCATTCCTGTTGACAGGCCCGAGCAATAACAGCAGCAGCAGCAGCGCCTGCACGCGTTCGATCGCATGTAAAATCAATGAGCCGATGGAACGGCATCAGATCGCACTGGCCGGCGGGGAACGAGCACGCGGGCGCCATGCGTACGTACGCCTTTGGATCCCAGCAATAAAAATTCGTCTCCCAGATCAGATCACACGGCCCGACCAGCGTTCCTCAACTCTCGTCTCGTCACGTCTCCGAGGTCGTTAAGAAATTCAGCTGAGTTGGTGGTCATTGCTGCGGGGCCGCCGTGGCCGTGCGCGAGCTCCCGTGCGCGCCGTGGTCGCTGCGTTTAATCACTTTCTCCCGCATTCCAGCCAGGCAAAGCAAGCCGCGCCGCCCTAGCTGGACGGGGGCCCTGCGACGCATGTGCGGCTGTGTTGTTTCTTCACCTAACACCGCAAGTACTGTGCTCATGTTGTTGGGTGCTGCCACGCTCTCAGTTTCGTTTCGTCTCCTCTCGTCGTATCTCTACTGCACTTTTCACGTTCCAAGTGGCTCTGCCTTTGTTGTTACTAGTACGTTCCAAATACATCTCGCAGCACTTATTTCCTGGTCGTGGTCGGGGACTGCCACTGTTAAAGTATGCTGACGATGCTACTACCACGCTTAGTATTCCCTTGTCCCGTTCCGTCTCCTCGTCGTATCTCTACTGCACTTTCTTTCTTCGTTCCGACTTCCAAGTGGCTCTGTCTTTGTTGTTACGTACGCACGTACATCTTGCAGAAGTTTTTTAGTGGTCGATCGGGGACTGCCACTGCAAGTGCGTGCTGATGCTACCATGCCATGCACGCATTTTTTCCCTTGTCCCGTTCCGTCTCCTCCTCGTCGTATCTCTACTGCACTTCTAGTTCCAAGTGGCTCTGTGCCTCTGTCTCGTTGTTACGCACGTACATCTCACAGCAGTTTTTTACTGGTCGAGGACTGAAAAGGTCAGTACAGGCATGTTATGGCTACCTAAACCCTTCGTTTCCTTGTGACCACACTCATAACAAAGTCACGAAACCCTCGTTCGGTTACTGTCGTCGCGCATGGCAGAACCGTGATCTCGAATCTCGATCTAGATCTCTCGCTCGCCTTCAGTTTCATCACTGCCTCCGTTTTCCGACGTGATGATCTGTATGGGGGAAGTGAAGGCAGGTGGTGCAGCTAGGCGTACATAACTTGATAAGGTGTGGGCCGCGGCTGCGCACCGGACACGTGCTCGCGATGCGACGTGATTATTGGCCCCAACACAACAACTTGCGTGTGCCTGCCTTTTCAAGCATGCTTACGTTTTTCATTTGCGGCTGCACTCTGAAAAGTCTGAACTCCACGCACCGGCTGATTTCTGATCTCAACTCCACGCTTGCGGCCACTGAAAAGTCTGAAAGCTGCAGCTTTTCGCTGCCGCGATTCCCTTCTCTGCAGGGACCGAGGAAAAATGCAGATACTTTGACATTTTTCGCGATCGCGTGTGGCAGGGATCTGGGGGTTTAGATCAGGTTTTGGGAATAGTCGATGATATGCATTTCGTCGAGGCAATAGTCCGCGGCCCGCGGGGCAGCGCGAATTCGCGGCACATGACTGTATCAGTATCATCTCTACAAAAAACGAGCTAGAATTTCAGTAACGAGCTAGAATAACCGACGCATCCCTTTTGAATCTCAGTAACGAGCAAGAAAAAAGTCTAGAAGATGCAACGTTTCAATTTGCAACGGACAAATGGTACTAGTAGAGTTCTTCATTGCTTGATTTTGAAACGAGACAGCATAAGGGCTTTTGCACGACCTTTCCAGCACTGGGACGTAACTATCGTTTCCCAAAGTTCTCCCCCCCCCCCCCCCCCCCCCCCCCCCCCCCCCCCCCCCCCCCCATTTTTCCAAATACTGTATTTTGTAAGTATATAAATTTTGGGCATTGAAATTAGGACCCCCGAACCGAAATGGACCGTTGGTTACAGGGCATTAGACGACACCGGCAACGTGCCAACGTCTCTATTTGCAGTGTAAACCGCAAATTAATCCATGCTCCCTGCCTTGTTAGCCGGATCGCAAATCTGATTGGCGTGCAAGTAAGATTAGAATTCAGAATTTTTTAGCGCGAGCAGTGGCCGTAGTTTGTGGGTAACGCTTCACACTAGGAAGACGTATGCCGGTTGCCGGGAAATGAAAACAAACGGGAAAGCAGTCACGAGTCCCGAGCATAGATCACACGTCCAACCACAGACAGAAAAATACGAAGTAACAAAGGTAACACATGAGTTACCTTGGTCTGTACCTGAAACCTCACTGACATGCTGGTCCAGAAAGAAGAACCAACCTATATCTCCAAAATGTCAGTGACTCATGTGAAATATCTCCGTGTAGATGCAGAGATGGTCCCCACTGCCGGCGACCCGCACGGTCAAATTTACGGTTGCCGTCCTCTGGTCGCTGTGGATTCTCTGGTGAGAAAAAAAAAAAAAACTGCCAGTAAAGGTGGAAAGCGAGGACGACGCGCGCAATAAATCCTCTGTCCCATTGCCAGCCTCTCCCCTGCCCCGGCTCAGCCGCCATCTTCCCCGCGTTCTCGCTGTGCCGTGCTGCTGCTCGCCGAGCAGCGCCGCCCGCGCGCGTCTCTCCGCCAGGAACTGCTGCTGCTGGTAAGTGCTTGAGCCTTTCCCCAACCTCCCATTGCTTCTTCACCCCTCTCCGTCAACATCACAAGCGCCTCACACAGTCAGTCACACGCGTCAGTTAAGCCCTGGTCTTCTGGGTTTATGCATTCCGGGTTCTTCCAGGCTCGCCAGCCGCCACCGACCTTTCCTCCCAAGAACGGCCGCGAGCCAAGAATTTTTTGTGCGTAGATGTGGATTTGCGAACTACCTGTCTAGCGTGTCCGGCGGCATCTTGCGTTTAGACTTTCCTGTATGAGGTGATGGCAGCAGAGTAGAGTAGTAGCGTAGTACCAATCCATCCATAGTCTTGGATACATGGATGGCTTCGGCGTTTTTTTGGTGGAGTTTATTAGCAGTGGACTGGCGAGTGGAGGTGGAGGGTGACGATCTCGCCACTTGGGCGTGCTCCGCCTCCGATGCATGCCAGCCTCGCATCCGCAGCAGCCATGGACGGTTGCCCGCTGCCCGCGCGGAATTATTCGCATGAGCCGGCCGATTTATTAATGATGATTAATTGGAGGTTGGCGTGCACGCCTCCTATGGCCAACCTGCGGAAAATATCTTTCTGATTCTCCTACTGCTTTTTTTCTTTTTAGAAAAGATATCTTTATATGATTGTGTATTAGTGGTTGGTAAATCTGCAGCTTGCTCCAGTCACCTGATTTAATTCAGCACTTCCGCAAGTGGTTAGGCAGTCCCATTCCTGCATTCCACGGCCTGGCGACGTAGTGCTAGCTAGAAGAGTTAGACTTTGCCAAAGCATCCGCTGCAGCCTGCAGGATAACCAATTACATATTCAGCTCCGACGTCCCTGTCGGAGAGACGAAAAAATTCGTCGCTGCACTGCTGTTTCTGACGAAGATTATTCAAATGGCTTCGTGGAGTATGATACTACCGTAGACCAGTGACCAATACGTTCATATCCTAGCCCAGTGGGAAATTGAGCGGATGATTGAAATTGAATGGGGGAATTGATTAACAAGAATTGCTGGTCCGAATAATAGTGGCCACTGATCTTATCCGCAGCGACACTCCAACCGATAGATGCCGCTCGTGGTGCGGCGAGCTGGGTGGAGGTGGAGAGGTCTCGTTCTTTGTTTATGCTTAGCCGTCGCTAGCGACAGGGCGTGAGGTCCACCCCTACTAATCAAGGCCGGATTTGTTTCGTTTTCTCGTGATTTTGTTGCCTTCTGATTATCGTGTCGGCGCAGCGCACGGAGGTGGTCACTGATCAACTTACTGGTAGTGCTTATAAGAGGAATCGGGGCTTCCATTTCTTCGAGGACATGCTCACTCTTACCAGGCAGCAACCATAAGCCTTTTTTCAGCGCTTTTATCCCTGCTTTGCGCGTTTGCGCTCGTGCTCATGCGGATTATTAGCTCGTTCCTTTGAGTATATTGTGTGAGGTATTCATTGTGTATTATAAGCTTTTCAAAATCTTTTGTCCATGGTGTGGTGCCTATAGTCTTCTGTTCATACTGCATTTTTTTTTTCATCATCCATTTGCTTGTTGGGTGCCGTTTGAATTTGATTATTCAAAGTTTAGGTACCCTCTATTATTGTCTTCCAATTAAACTTGTTGGTTTCCAGCAAGTTGATTCGCTTTAGACAAAGACAGCAGGAAAAACGTACCTGGTTTCAAGTTATATACAAACTGTGTTTTCTATTTTTCTTCTTTATGATGGTTACACTTGCATCTTGGACTGGTCTAATGTTAGAATTCTTATGGTTGTGTTCAAACAAGATAGTTCTACTATAATGCCACTTCTTTGTTGGATAAGCTTCATTGAACATTAACTCATCTGTTTGATTGACACCCTTTGCATAGGTCTATATATAGACGGTTCGTGGTGATCAGCAACACACACTGGCAAGATGGGGAGTTTGCACAAGCTCACCCTTGTTCTCTTGTTCTGCCTGGTGGCCTCTGGGAGAGCAGAGTATGCCAAGTACAAGGATCCTAAGCAGCCTGTCTCTGTTCGCGTCAAGGATCTTCTTAGTCGGATGACTCTTGCTGAAAAGATTGGCCAGATGACCCAAATTGAGAGGGAAAATGCCACTGCGGATGTGTTGGCTAAGTACTTCATAGGTATGCCAGATTGTACTAACACTGAAGAAACATGAAAGGTGATGGACTCGAGACTGTTTTTGACATTGCTTTGCTCTTTTGCAGGTAGTGTACTGAGTGGTGGAGGCAGTGTGCCTGCTCCTCAAGCATCTGCCGAGGCTTGGGCCGCCATGGTGAACGGGATGCAAAAGGGCGCTCTTTCAACCCGCCTTGGTATTCCGATCATCTACGGTATTGATGCCGTGCATGGTCACAACAACGTCTACAAAGCTACTATCTTCCCGCACAATGTTGGGCTCGGAGCTACCAGGTAGCAGCTGCTTCTAGTTTGTTTTGATCGTAAAATTGTAGAATCTTTGTGTCTTAGTAAGTTAGGTTGACAAACTTATGTGTTGACGTGCTATCTTCAGGGACCCTGATCTTGTGAAGAGAATAGGAGCAGCAACTGCTCTTGAAGTCAGGGCTACGGGAATTCCATATGTCTTTGCTCCATGTATTGCGGTAATAGACAATTCTTACTGCTTAGTTGTGGATGTTTCAGTTCAGTAATAAATGTGCCGTTTTGTTATCCTTGGGAGCTCATCTGTAGAGCTTATTGATATTATCCAGGTTTGTAGAGATCCAAGATGGGGACGCTGCTACGAAAGCTACAGCGAAGACCCAAAGGTCGTCCAGTCAATGACTTCACTCATCTCTGGTTTGCAAGGCGATGTTCCGGCAACTAGCGTTGGGAGACCATACGTTGGTGGAAGGTAATTTACACTAAACAGAGAATATTTGGTTTGAAAGTAGGAAGAAGCACGTTATTTCAAATTTGAACTAACTTTGTTGTTGTTGGCAAACTCTGCAGCAAGAAAGTTGCTGCTTGCGCAAAGCACTATGTTGGTGACGGTGGAACGTATATGGGAATCAATGAGAACAACACAATCATCGACCAGCATGGGCTGATGACCATCCATATGCCTCCTTACTATAATTCTATCATCCGAGGTGTCTCAACTGTCATGGTCTCATACTCTAGCTGGAATGGAGTGAAAATGCACGCAAACCATTTCCTAGTTACAGACTTTCTCAAGAACAAGCTCAAGTTTAGGGTGAGTTGTTCATTACAGATGTGAAAAAATTATCTTTTATTATTTTCTTCAGGTAATTTTCAGAGATACTGACATTCGGTTTGGGAACTTTTTCTGCACAGGGTTTTGTGATTTCCGACTGGGAAGGAATTGATCGGATTACTACTCCTCCTCATGCTAATTATTCTTACTCAATTGAGGCTGGTATTGGTGCTGGTATTGACATGGTGAGAATAAAATATGGTTTTCATTTTCGAAAAAAAAAAGGTTTTCATGTGTAACTATTATTTTATTAGAAAGCAGTAAAGCATAGGCCTTATGATTAGTCCACTCGTCCTTTTCTCTTTTTATTTTTTAACAATACTTTTAGAAAAGTAGAGTACATTTGATTTAGATGTGAGTAGCACTCATAGGTCATGATGAATGGGAACAACAACTTGCTTATAGCTGCAGAAATCAATCTTATCTTTTTCTGAACTTCCTGTACAAATGCTGACCATGCTCTGAAATACATTATTTGCAGATTATGGTTCCATTCAGATACACCGAATTCATCGATGACCTCACAACCCAAGTCAACAACAAGGTCATCCCCATGAGCAGAATCGACGACGCTGTCTACAGGATTCTCCGCGTCAAGTTCACCATGGGTCTGTTTGAGAACCCCTACGCCGATCCTAGCCTTGCCGGCGAACTCGGGAAACAAGTCAGTTCTGAACACTCCATGCTCTTACTCTCACAGTGGCACAATAAAATCATATGGAGTATGATTACTGATGAATTTCCTGCCCTCCCGATATACAGGAACACCGTGAACTGGCACGGGAAGCTGTCAGGAAATCTTTGGTGCTGCTGAAGAACGGTAAATCTGCGTACTCTCCGTTGCTGCCTCTTCCTAAGAAGGCTGGCAAGATCCTCGTCGCCGGTAGCCACGCCGACAACCTGGGCTTCCAGTGCGGAGGATGGACAATCACGTGGCAGGGACAGGGCGGCAACGACAACGTCACTGCCGGTAAGTGGCGTGTTCCTTTCTACTCCTATTCCTTTGCTTCTAGTAGCATTTCTGCAGTAAAATGTTCAGACAACGCGCGATTTCTGAATTCTGAACAACGACTACTTGCGATGATGGAACAACAGGCACGACGATCCTCTCGGCGATCAAGTCCACCGTTGACCCCAGCACGCAGGTGGTGTACTCGGAGAGCCCTGACGCCACCGTCCTGGGCGACAAGTACGACTACGCGATCGTGGTGGTGGGCGAGCCGCCGTACGCGGAGACGTTCGGCGACAACCTGAACCTGACGATCCCGGAGCCGGGGCCGAGCGTGATCCAGTCGGTGTGCAAGACCGTCAAGTGCGTGGTCGTGCTCATCTCCGGCCGCCCGCTGGTGGTGGAGCCGTACGTCGGCGCCATGGACGCGTTCGTGGCCGCCTGGCTGCCGGGCACCGAGGGCCAGGGCGTCGCCGACGTGCTGTTCGGCGACTACGGGTTCACGGGCAAGCTGTCGCGGACGTGGTTCAAGTCCGTGGACCAGCTGCCGATGAACGTCGGCGACAAGCACTACGACCCGCTCTTCCCGTTCGGGTTCGGGCTCACCACGCAACCGCGGAAGTGAGTGAGGCTGGTTTAGGCGGGATCTCTCTCGGGCGAGGCGCGCCGTGCGCCGCGTCCGTTGTGGAGCGGGAGCGTGAGCTGCGGTGGGTTGTGAGAGTTTGGAATTTGGTGGGTCTGTCATCTGTGGGTTGGGGAGCAATAAGGAGTGGTGGTGCATTCTTGGAGGCACGATTTGTTAGTGTGAGTTGTTTGAAAGGAACAATAAGATCCGGCGCCTTGCATTCGCTCTGAATTTGCTTAATGCCACCTGTTCTGCTTGACCTACTGTTGTTAGCCTCACTGTCGTCGTCTTCTGAGGGGGTTCACCACTCACCAGGCTAGGCGCATGATCCCATTAGAATCGCTGGCAAACGGGCCTTCTAACTCGAAACTTATGTGCGCGACAACACGAGGCCAAGGAGGCCGTAGCTTGCTAGGCCACGAGGACCAGAATGTGGGCCGATTCCGACTTTTTTTTTGTGAAAGGGCCGATTCTGACTTCGATGCGGACATGGACTGCAGGCCCGCAACGAGGGACACCACACCGGGGAGATGCAGGCTTGCGCGGGCGGGCGACGCGCTCTGTTCGCGGCTTCGCAATGTACACGAAGCACCGACATGCCAGCCAACCCTTACACGACGAAGCGTTAAACAACAGCACCGACAGGCCAACCCTTAACTGCAACGACGCAACTTCACGCCGTACGTGGACACGAGTTTTATGGCAAGTAATCGGGTATGGCGTCACGCCTCCCATGCATGCACGGCCGACACCAGTGGCAAGTCAAACCGTACATAGTTTAGGACTGTCCCGCGTGATGAATCAAGCCGCCCCATGCGAGCCTGGGCGATAGATTGATGATGCAGCGCAAAACGTCGGGTGATGGGAGTGCCGACGCCTCCTCGTTGCATGCACGATAACCTTTCAGCATGCGTGCCTCTTGTCATGTGGTTGATCTCATGGAAATCCTAAATCCAGCGAGGTGATGGTCTGGTGGAGAGATATGATGGTTCTTGTTTGACCTCGATCGTTCAACAAGGCCCTGGTAATTAAGTAACCAAGCTTACCGTCAGGGGTCCTAAACTATTGTACAGTATTCGTTAGCCTCTATCGAGCTAGTAGCTAGACCGGTGCCCCTCGTCACGTGGGGCTGCAAAACTCGAGTAAATTGGCGTGGAGGTAAGACGTGGCTACGTTCATGTTTGACTTTTCTTGATTTCAGCAATCGTTTTTTTTTTCGAAGGGATTTCAGCAATCGTCAACTGGGGTTGCTTGGGAGGCGAAGCCAGCCGTGACAGTCGTCATCCTTAAGCGTCGGGGACGACCACATGAGCAACAGTAATTTTAAATGGGATTTCAAGGATTTCGTCGGGGTCACAACCCCGATGGTATAAGGTAGCTCCGCCCCTGCTTGGGATCTTGTCACGCATAGCCCTGAAAATAGAAGCATATTTGTGTGTGGAGCGTTGGGGTGATCGTTCTTGCTTGACCTGATAATCGCTTTGTTCGGCAGGCTGAATCGCAGTTGATATAGTACTGTAGCGGCTACTGAAGAAATAACTGCGAATACTAACCAAAGACCCTATGCTAATTTCTTTGTTTTCATGTCGGCTCAACGCGGAGGGTTTGTATAAGGGCCGTACGATAGCATATTGGACGGTCTCATAGATCGTCTTATGTAGAGTGGTGCTAATTCGAGGATAAAGAAGTTTTTATTTTGTGAAGCAACGGTCTCATAAAGCTAACATTCAGAACCATAAGACTACTATATGCACCATTGCACGACATATCACTGCTCTAACTCACAATTTTTTTTTCATTCCATAAATCAAGGGGAATGTGACCAGCATGAGACGACTGAAAATGTAGTTTATTGTAGAAGTCGACTGTGGTACTGTCTCAAGATTATGTGGCCAATGTATGAGAGTGTAGTTTTAGACAGCATCAATTTAGAAACATTATGGTTTCATTTCTAGCAAGTGATGCGTTTTGGACAAAAATTGTGAAGCAGAACTGCTGTACCATGTAATCAGTTCCCTCACCAGTTTTACCGTTTCTTAATGATGGTTGCAGCCTTGCAGGGGTATCTTGGACTGGTCTAAATATGTTTTTTTAATGCTTTGTCAAACAAGACGCTTGCACTATATCTTTGTTCGATAAGCTCCATCAGACGTTGTTCAGGCTTATAAATAGGGGGTTCGTGTTAATAATCCAATGCCACATACAAACACTGGCAGGATGGCGAGTTTGCTCAAGTTCACTTTCGTTCTCTTGTTCTGCCTGGTTGCTCCGGGGAGAACTCAGTATCTCAAGTACAAGGACCCAACGCAGCCTATCACTGTTCGCATCAGTGATTTACTTAGTCGGATGACGTTGTCCGAGAAGATTGGTCAGATGACCCAGATCGAGAGGGCAGACGCCACCACAGAGGCTTTGGCCAAATACTCCATTGGTATGTGCATCGATCTCTGGCGCCTGCCAGCTTGTTAGCAAATACTAGTGATGAAGAATAATGCCGGTTAACTAATGGAGTTAAGGGTTGCATTTCACTTTTTTTAATGCTGTGTTAATTATGTGCTTTCAGGTAGTGTGTTCAGTGCTGGAGGCAATGTGCCTGCAGCTCCTCGAGACTCTGCCGAGACCTGGGTTTCGATGGTGAACGAGAAGCAAAAGGCCGCTCTCTCTACTCGCCTAGGTATTCCGATTATCTACGGTACTGATGCCAACCATGGCCACTGTTACGCCTACAAAGCCACTATTTCCCCCCATAATGTCGGGCTTGGAGCGACCCGGTACATGCTACTACCTCTCCAACAACCACATAGCGTTTACATTCCTTTTTTTTTTCTTGCGCTAGATTGTATTAACAAAAACTTCCGATGTTCTTTATGATTCCAGGGACCCTATGCTGGTGAAGAAAATAGGAGAAGCAACCGCTCTTGAAGTTAGGGCCACTGGAATTCCATATGTCTTTGCACCATCTCTTGCGGTAATGGACAACTCATCCTACTAGTGCTAGTGTAGAAAATTATAAGGTGCAATTGTGTTATATATCTTTGCAAACTCATTTGTGTATCCCCATTAAATTTGCCCAGGTCTGTCGAGATCCAAGATGGGGAAGATGTTATGAGAGCTACAGTGAAGACCCAAAGCTTGTCCAGTCAATGACCGAAGTCATTTCTGGCTTGCAAGGAGATGCCCCATCAAACTACACGGGAAGACCATATGTTGCTGGAGGGTAAAATGCTGCTAATGCATTGCTTTCAGATAAACAAAGTAGTCATTTTAGACAATGACACGATCTTTAAAAAACAAACTTTAACCACTACTAAATTAAACTTACAACTTGCAAGATGACCCGCGCAAATAGCATGGCTAGTCTAGTCTCTCTGTTTTCAATTAGCTGCAGTTTTGAATTAAAGTATTTAGAGAGATGATGGCTGTTAAGTTTTACAAGTTTTGAACAATGTTTGCGCAAACTGACAAGTTTTCACAACTGGAGAGACTATGCCACCAAATAAATAAACGGCTAAATTATATTATTGTTTGTGGCCGGAAGACTCCTATGAACAGTTTTACGGTCCAAAATAATGATCATTAGTTTCTCAAAACTACTGGCCATTAGTTTGATCCGACGGTCTAGATTTAATATCGAAAATCTACTACTAATGGCCATTAGCAAGAGTAATATCGAAAAAATAAAGTGTGATAGGCTTGTAAGTTGTAATAGGAATTTTGTTTTTATAAAGAAAAATCTAATTTGATCAATTCATGTTGTCCATCAATCTAGTTCATTATTATAGTTTCTAGGGTCAGCCGGTTTGTGCAAATTACTAATGTGCCCTCAAACGTAATGGCTATTATTTTGGACTGTAAAACTCCTCACTCCTATACAGGCAGAAGTAGTGTTTCATTGCAAGGTCGTACTAAGGGTCTGTCTGCTTTGCGTCCACAACGCGCCACAAGTCGCCACGCCGCAAATATGGCGTGTGGCGTGCGCCAAACGCTATTTCACCATAAGTTCGGCGCGCCAACAGACGCCACAACACCGCAGTTCATTTTCGCTGCCGCGGCTCGCCGAATGTGTGGCGGCCGAATCGCTCGCCACACTCTTGGCGGTGTGGCTGTGGCGAGAGCCAAACAGGCCTTAACTTTGCTTGGGTCTCACTGAAAAACTGTACAGGAAAAAAGTTGCTGCATGCGCAAGGCAATATGTTGGTGCCGGGGGGACGTATAATGGAATCGATCAAGGCAATACTGTTATCGACAATCATGGACTGACGAGTGTCCACATGCGTCCTTACTATAGCGCTATTATCCGCGGTGTCTCCTACTCTCCTCTGTCATGGTGTCATACTCCAGCTGGAATGGACTGAAGACGCACGCGAACCAATTCCTAATCACTGATTATCTCAAGAACTCATCAAATTTAGGGTCAGATGCTTTTTACTGAGGCTGAAAGCGGTTCAATAAGTACACATCATCGCAAGATACTAATGTTATTCATTTCTTCTTGTTAAACAGGGTTTTGTGATTTCGGACTGGGAAGGGATTGATCGGATTACTTCTCCTCCTCACGCTAACTATTCTTATTCCATTGCCGCTGGAATTGGTGCCGGTATCGACATGGTATGAGTCATGTGGAGCACCTGATCTACCTCTTCCATCGGGAGTTGGTTCACTGTTGATTGCTCGTATATCATCTTACATTGTGTGACCAATGCCTTTTTTTTTTGTGTGTGTGTGCAGATAATGGCTCCTAGCAAATTCACAGAATTCATCGATGGCCTGACATCCCATGTTCAGAACAATGTCATCCCCATGAGCAGAATCGACGATGCTGTTTACAGGATCCTCCGGGTCAAGTTCACCATGGGTCTATTTGAGAACCCTTTCGCTGATCCTAGCCTCGCCGGCAAACTCGGGAAGCAAGTCAGTTTCCCTGAATGCCTCGTGATTTAATATTCTTGCGTTGCATACGTCTGAAGTAGTATGATAACTGATGCATGGTTTCTTCTTGATAGGAACACCGGGAGCTGGCACGAGAAGCCGTCAGGAAATCCCTGGTGCTGCTGAAAAATGGTAAATCTGCTTACACTCCATTGTTGCCACTTTCAAAGAAGGCCGGCAAGATCCTCGTCGCCGGAAGCCACGCCGACAACTTGGGCTACCAGTGTGGAGGATGGACAATGTCGTGGCAAGGAGAGAACGGCAACGACTTCACTGCAGGTACGTGAATGGCGTTGATCTTCGTTATTTATTTATAGCGGGTCAAAAAATATTTCATGCGATACTTGGAACGTAGGCACGACGATTCTGTCGGCGATCAAGGCCGCCGTGGACCCCGGCACGCAGGTGGTCTTCTCGGAGAACCCGGACGCCAGCCAGGTCGCCGGCGGGAATTACGACTACGCTATCGTGGTGGTCGGGGAGAAGCCGTACGCGGAGGAACTGGGCGACAACCAGAACCTGACGATCCCAGCGCCTGGGCCGAGCGTGATCCAGACCGTGTGCCAGAGCGTCAAGTGCGTGGTGGTCGTCGTCTCCGGCAGGCCGCTGGTGGTGGAGCCGTACCTGGGCGAAATGGACGCGCTCGTGGCGGCCTGGCTGCCGGGAACCGAGGGCCAGGGCGTCGCCGACGTGCTGTTCGGGGACTACGGGTTCACGGGGAAGTTGCCGCGGACGTGGTTCAGGTCCGTGGATCAGCTGCCGATGAACGACGTGGGCGACGCGCACTACGACCCGCTCTTCCCGTTCGGATTCGGGCTCACCACGGCTCCAAACAAGTGAAGCGAGCGTTCGAGCGCATGCCTACCTAAGCTATAGACTGCATCAAGCTTGCGTTGAAGTTTATGGCCTCGATCGCGTGACTCGTGAGCAACAATACGTTCTCTATCGTGTTGTTTTCCTTTTTTTTATTAAAAGGTAATTTCGTGGTTGTATTATTAGGTTATTCGGCAGCACCTTGCTGCTTACTCTATTTGCTTCCTCGTGTCGTTAGTGTTTTGTGGGCGGGCTGGGCACTAATGTATTCGTCCGTGGGTTCATGTGTTTTATTGTCATTAATCTATGATGAAACAAGTCTTCCTTCAATCTAAAAGTACTCGTATGATCTTGTCCCTCGACGTGCCTCACATGTTTTTTCTTTCTTTTTTTGTACGGATTAAAGATCCCATTAACAAGGAGACAGAGAAATATAGTCACTAGACACACGTAGCGCAATTCAATCCTTGGTATGCATAATCAACATGCAGAGCATATAAGCTTTACACCTATGTGTGGTAATAAAACACGTAACTCATGAGTTGGCTCGTAGCAAACTCAACTCGACTTGTTTCAGTTTTAAACGAGTTGAATTTTTTGAGCTAGCTTGAAATTGTTCGCGGGTCAGCTCACAAGGCTAACGAGTAACGAGTCCTAGGTAATTGAGATATACTTATTTAACGGTAATGACAAATACTCTCTTGAAAAAATAATAAATATTATTAAGAAAAGAATAATGTTGTGGTTATTTCTACCATCATTGATCTTAGATGCAAGATAAGACTTATTTTTTACGCATATGTTGCTCTATTTTGCCCTTTAAAAAGCCATTAAAAGAATTCTGTTCACAATTACCTCGTTGAGGCATGACGAGCTAGCTCATGAGCACATTGAGGCGAACAAAGCTTCAATTCTACCTTGTTAGTGTTAAATGAGAATGAGACGAGCTGAGGTAGTAGCTCACTATTCTAACGAGCCGAGATGAGCAGAGTTGGCTCGACAACCACCAAAGCCATCATAGACTTGCCGAAATAAATAAGAAATAACGAGAACATATTACTAACAAGTAGCTAGGCTAGCTTTCAGTCGGGATTTTTCGTCGTTTCTACATACTCTACGTACTGCACCGACGGGCTTTCTAGATGCTATACCGACGTGCCGCCCCATGCGCATGCATGCATGTGGCTATAAATCTTCACGGACTAGTTGTTCTCTCGACGTGAAGCTTGCAGCACTTTTTGTTCAGTTCTTCACATCACAGTGCGGCCTGAAAAAGGGCTGCATGTGCCACTGCGCAGTGCGCACACGACGCTACCACTTTCTGAAACTCACCATGTTCTTGCGCTTAACAGTTAGCTATGGTTTCAACTTTCAACAGATCGGCTGTCGGAATGGACCCGAAAGGACTGGTGGCAACGGCCGGAAACAAAGACAAATTGATTGCTCAGCAAGATTCCTTATGTAAGCTGGCTTCAAAATGATCATCAACTCCTACTTTTGGTGTTTCATATGATCATATTCATATCTACCAGGCCCGTCGATGGGCATGGGCGAGGTGGGCGACCGCACAGGGCCCCCAAAATTTTGGGGGCCCCGGATTCCTAACTTGCCTATAGAGAATAAAAGCAAAACAAAGCTCAAAAATATTTCACTAGCAGAGGCGGGTGTGGATCATGGCGATTTATTGCGATTTGGAGCCGAACCTCCCCTCCCCTTCTTGGTTCTTCAGTTCACGACGTCATGGCCATTGGAAGCCATTGATGGCCCTTCAGCTCTGTCCAACGCTGCCAGGAAGAAGAAGACCAAAAAAAAAAGGCAGACTAAGAGGTATGGGCCTTGTAAACCTGATATTGGGCTTTATGTTTTAGATGTTCGAAATGCGAAGGCCCAAGTGGCCATGGGCATCGGTGAAGGCTGGTAACCTCCCTTTGATGTCTGTACCACTTTTTTATTAAACTTCATGTTAGTTTTGAACAAAAATAAAAAGAAAGGGGAGGAACCGGAAATGGAAGAGATGGAAAGAGAGTATATTGAGGTGCTAACAAATTTGTATATAAATATTTTAAAAATAAATCTGTAGAATTTATTAGCTACTACATTTCTAATTCATGATGCGAATATAAATTTTGTTTTTGCTCAACGTTGCAACCGATCAATTTTTCTCAGGTTACGAATTTGAGGGCCCCATTTCACATTTCGCCCCGGGGCCTCAAATTCTCAGAGACGGTCCTGTATCTACTCTATAATGTTATTGTTAGTATCTCACGTAACCATCAACTCCTACTGGACCTTAGGAGGTGGATCCAAATAGAGTCTTATGGTGTTTCATGTGCGTCTTAGCAGCATCGCCATATTTTTCGCGTTGCTATTATTATATGCATGCAAACCATCAAAATCTTCTATCGACGCTGATATTTTCTTCATCACATCCTTTTTCTCAGCACTAGTGATATTGAATCTCACGACATATATATCCTTTCAATCTGATTTGTAGTGGTTAAAATGTGGTTTCATTGGCATTCAAGCATGTTGACTCGTTATGAGAAAGCGTTTGCTTCTTACATAACAGATTGTTTAATCCAAATTATAGTTATTTTACAGGCTATGTATATCATCATGGACTCTTTATGTATTTTCCTCGAAACTTTATAGGAAATGAATTTATTATTTTACGTAATAAGAAATAATAACAACCAATCATTTTTTTGCAAAAAACAATATAGACACATACTCTCGCTGTCGGCGGGGACGTCATTTACCATTAGAAAAATAATTAGTTGTAAATGCAACTTTTATGCTAATCAAGGGCTTGAATCTAAGATGGGTTGGTTCCACCACCAGGAAACTAGTCCGCTGCTAACCTCATCATTTATGATATTGGGAACGTGTTGAATCAGGATGATGATTAATTAGGTATTTCTTGAGATTATCACTGTGTACTAATCGGTTTGTTGGGATCGTATGCGACCACGGAGGAAGTTATTCATCGCATATGCATGAACGTGTATGGTTGAGCTTGATTCATACATGACCGGATGATTCATACATCCATACATCCGAGCTTTTTTTCTTAGGCTCTGTTTGAATCCACCTCCTAAATTTTTAGCTGGCTAATTTTAGTCTTTCTGAATCCAAACATAGTCTCCTAAAAGTGGCTGAAATTTTAGCCAACTCAGCTCCTAGTCACCCTAACCCTCCTAAAAGTTACTAAACATATAAAAAAAGCAAGAAAACTTTTAAAATCAAAGACATTAGTCAAAGATCCAAACAAATACCTTCTAAACATTAGCTGGCTAAAAGATCCAAACATGGCTTTACTGTATTCGTGCGCTTGCTATGTTTGTCGGATAGGCTTATTCTTTCCCTGTAAACATGCGGTCTTGTTTTCAGCAACTCGCACCATGCTTTTTGCTAGGACAAAGCAAGTGTCAAAAATCGTGTCCTTTAAGGAATATACGTTCCCCCCTTTTTGCATGTTTTATCATTCTTTGAAACACTTGCAGATCGAGGCGCCAGTCAAACAAGGTACTCGCACTAATAGCGCATTTGTTTGCGCTGGATAATTGCTTCACCGACGGTTTTCCTTGTCTGTTTCATCCAAACCCTTTTTTACGCTATATATAGATTCTAGGCGCTGCATTTGATGATCAGTACTGCACTACATACACATCACTGGCAACATGGGAAATTTGCACAAGATCACCGTTGTTCTCTTGCTCTGTTTGGTGTCTCTGGGAAAAGCAGAATACCTCAAGTACAAGGATCCTAAACAACCTATCCGTGTTCGCATCATAGATCTGCTTAGTCGGATGACTCTCGCTGAAAAGATTGGCCAAATGACCCAAATTGAGAGAGCAGACGCCACGGCGGAGGCACTGGGGAAACACTTTATAGGTACGCATTCCTGGTTATTGTGCTAGTGCTCAAGATTTTCTTCTCCTTTTGAACGGAAACGGGATGAGACAGTCCCAGTTTCACTAATTAAATAAGAAATTGTGCTAAAGAAATGAGTTCTGTATGCCATTGCATGTTGTGCTATCATGCAGGTAGCGTGTTCAGTGCTGGAGGCAGTGTGCCTGCAGCTCCTCGAGACTCTGCTGAGACTTGGGCTTCAATGGTGAATGGGAAGCAAAAGGCCGCTCTTTCTACCCGCTTAGGTATTCCGATTATCTACGGCACTGATGCTAACCATGGACACTGTTACGCCTACAAAGCCACCATTTTCCCCCATAATTTGGGTCTTGGAGCTACCAGGTATAAGCTCTCACTGTACATGGTTATTACTTTTGAGATATACACTAGCTAGAGGTTGACAGAAATTAGTGTGTATGCCCTGCGCTGATTTGTTCCAGGGACCCTACGCTGGTGAAAAAAGTGGGAGAAGCAATAGCTCTTGAACTTAGGGCCACGGGCATCCCTTATGCCTTTGCCCCCTCTTTGGCGGTAATGGACAATGCTTCCTGTAGGAGCTTTGGATACCTTTTGTTACCGAAACTCATGTTTGCAGATAAAATGTATCCAGGTTTGTAGAGATCCAAGATGGGGACTATGCTATGAAAGCTACAGTGAAGACCTAGATGTTGTCCGGTCAATGGCTGTTTTTATCTCTGGCTTACAAGGCGATGCCCCGTCAAATTCTCCGGGGAGACCTTATGTTGGTGGACAGTAATACAAAACTAGCAGTATTTTTCCTTGAGATACAAAAAAGTCGTTTGAAATCTCCACAGCTAATAACTAATGGCTAATTAATTAGCTGCACTATCTTACTAGCTAATAACTAATGGCCAATTATTAGCTGCCTTATCTTACTATTAGTTGAGGGTGTTTGAAACATTTAATAGTAGGTAAAACTCCATCCGTTCAGAAATATATTGTACATCTAGTTTTGTCGTAAATGAAATTTTTCGAACTTTGATCAATAATATCTACAAAACCGTAAAGATTTACAACTTGAAAATGCCTTTATACTAGATTCATCGTTAAATGAATTTTTATAATATATAACTATCTTACTTTGAAATAATATATATTTTTAGATATTGTTTGGTCAAAGTTAAAAAGATTGACTTAGGACAAAACTAGATGTCCATTATATTTTTGGACAGAAGGAGTATTAATATGGTGGTTGTCTTGTTGATTGGTATACAATGCCCTTGCCTTCTTTTTATTAGAGGGAAAAAGAGAGTTACACTGCAAGAGAAAAGATGAGCTATACTTTTGCTGTTTGAATAAAAAGCAATTAGTTGTTTGAATCCGTTTGTATCAGCCATGATTTAGCATCAGGAATTCAGGATCCATGATTCTTTTCCTTGACAAAAATTGAGGGTAAAATAGTCTAGACTGTCTATTAGCTGTTTTTCGCTGGGTCGGTAGCTAATAGGATAAGAGAGAATAATTGTTTGTTGGGAGGTTGGCTAACAATTAGCTAAACACTTAGCAAGATTGTTTGAAACCACTAACATGGCCGCAAAAAATGATATGATTACTTCTTACTGGCGTAAATACTTCCACAATTTTCAAGAGAAATTTTTTAAAGTGCAATATTTACCTTTGTGTTTATCAAATATTTTTTAGACGAAAAAGAAAAAAGAATTTAGGAGAGAGGGTATTATCGACAGTTAAACTTCCAAAAGTTTCATCAGATGCTAACTTTTTTGCGTTACTCTGGTAAACTGTGCAGAAAGAAAGTCGCTGCATGCGCAAGGCATTATGTTGGCGCTGGTGGAACGTATATGGGAATCGATAGTGAAAGGGGTCTTGGCCTAGTGGTTAAGGCAACCGAGTAGCACCTTTGAGGTCCTGGGTTCGACTCCCGGTGGGAGCGAATTTTCTAGGATTTAACGGCATTTGTGCTTTCAGCGGTATTCGACGAGGCCGTCGACAACGAGGCGCCAGTGGTGACTTCGGGAATCTGGAGAATTTGCCGGCTCAGTCTTCGAAGATGCTCATAGGGGTAGGGTTTGCGTATGTACGTTCATAGGGGTGAGTGTGCGTGCGTTGTGAGTGTCTGAGTTGTACTGTGTAATATCTAAAAAAAAGTATATGGGAATCGATAAAAACAATACGATCATCGACACTAGAGGACTGATGGGCATCCATATGTCTCCTTACTATAACGCTATCATCCGAGGTGTCTCCACTGTCATGCTCTCCTACTCTAGCTGGAACGGAGTTAAAACACACGCAAACCGTTTCCTGGTCACTGATTACCTGAAGAACAAACTCAAATTCAGGGTTAGTTTCTCTTTGCTAAGGCTGAAAGCCATACACTCGACGCATAGGTTGTCACATATTCGGTACATACACTAAAATCACGTTCATTTTATTTTTATTCACAAACAGGGTTTTGTCATTTCCGACTACGAAGGCATCGATATGATTACTTCTCCTCCTCGGGCTAACTATTCCTATTCAATTGCGGCAGGAATTGGTGCCGGTATTGACATGGTGAGTATAAGACTATAAGATATGGGAATTATGATTATCTTTAACAGAATTAATCTTACCTAGGCATAAACTTTATGGTTATTAGCAGAGCACTAAATGTTTTATTTACAAAATGGTATGTAGTTCAGATTTGGATAAGGACAATACTATTCGCGTAAATACTCTCAATAGTGTATGGTGGGAATTGTCGCTTCAAGCTAATGAATGTAGATTGAATGCATTATCTGCAGGTGATGCTTCCTAGCAAATACACAGAATTCATCGATGGCTTGACACTCCATGTTCAGAACAAGGTCATTCCCATGAGCAGAATTGACGACGCCGTGTACAGGATTCTACGAGTCAAGTTCACAATGGGTCTATTTGAGAACCCGTTCGCCGACCCTAGCCTCGCCGGCGAACTCGGGAAACAAGTCAGCCCTAAGGGTTTTCCTGTTACGTTTCACACACTTAGATATCATGTTTCATGTAGCTGATGAACGAATTTCTTTGTTCCTTGTCTTGGTAGGAACACCGGGATCTGGCACGCGAAGCTGTCAGGAAGTCCTTGGTGCTGCTTAAAAATGGAAAATCTGCTTACTCCCCGTTGCTGCCCCTTCCGAAGAAGGCCGGCAACACTACGGGAATCCCTTTCTTTGCCGTGTACTGGATGCACACGGCAAAGGGCCAAACACACCCGGCAAAGGGTTTGCCGGGTGTTGCACCCGGCAAACTCCACCCAGCAAAGAGTTTGCCGAGCGTTTTCCGCGATTCCGCTCGGCGATGACAGCTTTACCGAGAGTTGTCTCTGGACACTCGGCAAACTAGAGATTTACCGTGTACCCGACAGATTATACTCGGCAAACAATTTAACACACGTCAAATTTTGGATTTCCTGTAGTGCAAGGTCCTCGTCGCCGGAAGCCACGCTGACAACTTGGGCTTCCAGTGCGGAGGATGGACCATGTCTTTTGACGGACAGAGCGGCAACAACTTCACTGCCGGTACGTACCTAGCTAAATGGCGTATTCCTTTCAGTTATTTGCGTGGCCGTGAAAAAGAGAAAAAAAAGTTCATGAAGTGATGAAACTGAAACTCAACAGGAACGACGATCCTGTCGGCGGTCAAGGCCACCGTTGATCCCAGCACCCACGTGGTCTACTCCGAGAACCCAGACAGCAAGATCATCCTCAGAGACAAGTACGACTACGCGATCGTGGCCGTCGGCGAGCCGTCATTCGGGGAGGAGGGCAACAACCCGAGCCTGACGATCCCCGCACCCGGGCCGAGCGTGATCCAGTCCGTATGCGGGAGAGTCAAGTGCGTGGTGGTCATCGTCTCCGGCCGGCCGCTGGTAGTGGAGCCGTACCTGGGCGCCATGGACGCGCTCGTGGCCGCGTGGCTGCCGGGAACCGAGGGCCAGGGCATCACCGACGTGCTGTTCGGCGATTACGGGTTCACGGGGAAACTGCCGCGGACTTGGTTCAGGTCCGTGGAGCAGCTGCCGATGAACGTGGGTGACGCGCACTATGACCCGCTCTTCCCATTCGGTTTTGGGCTCACCACGCTGGCAAGGAAATGAGTGAATTGTGGCAACTTTTGGTATCTGTTCGAGTGATGCTTCCATTTGAGCTTTGTTCTAGATTCGATCATTGTATATTTGTATTCTTGACGAGCGTTGCGTTTTTATTTCAGTACGTCATTGTGACAGTGTGTGTGTTGTTTGTGGAACTATAAAAGATGATGCACATTGCATTCGCTCTGATTTGTTTTGCCTCAGCGTGCTGCGCAGCACGTGTTTGGCTCCTCGTCCGTTAGTAATCTCTTTCTTTTTTTTATCAGTTAGTAAACTTTTTTTTTTTAGTTAGTTAGTAATCTATTTCGGTACACCGCAAGAGGTCACAGGTGTGGTTGCCCACTTGCCGGCGCGCCGTGCGCAACGGCGAGAGTGGCTGGGGCAAACGTCCGCGCGCGAGGCGAGGAGCCGTGATATGGGCCCCATGGGTCGTCGCGGACCGCGCCAAGAGAGCTAGCGGCCTTCGTTAAAAACAGGCCTGAAAATGCTCGCAGAAATACCATGAAATTCCTGTGAATGGGCCCGCGAGGAGGTTTGGGCGCAGCGGGCCAGATATTTCTGCTCGTGTTGTACTCCAACCTACCAAAGTCGTACTACTAGTGATTCTCACCAAAAAAACAAAAAAAAAAGTCGTACCAACAACCGTGCGCTCCGAAACACGGATACTTCACAAAACTCACGTACCGGTATCGGATACTTTATCGGATACTTGGATATTTGGATACTTCTCGGATACTGTGCAGCCATCATCGGAGAGAGAGGATGAGCCGCGGCCGTAAAAAAAAAGAGCGCAAACTGTGAGAGTGCGTACAGGATGAGCCGCGGCCGTCGAGACACCGTGTGGGATGGGAGGCGGAGGAAGAAGAGAACCGGCATTTGTTCGTGGAACAGATAAGATAAGGTTGTTTTTTTATTTTTCACCTATTTTTTTAAAATATAATTATACAACATATGAATATATGAATTTATGATGCATCATTTCTCACATTTTAGTCTCTAGAACCTTTTTTAATTTTATTTTTTTATAGATATATTGGCGTATCCCTGTATCCTTATTTTTAGAAAAATGAGGTATCAGAGTATCGCCGTATCACGTACCGGTATCCGTATCCGCGTATCCGGGCAACATAGACCGTGCGCCGCGGCGTGTGGCGCTCCGCATCGGCAGCTGCGGTGGTGACTGCTGCACGGGCAGGCCGTGGGGCGGCGGACGCAGCGCTTTGTTTGCGCCGCAGTGACATAGACATTGTTACCCCGGACTCCTACCTCCCCTATGACAATGTGTTAGTACATACTACTTCGGTTGTGTTTTGTCCGGCACAAGGTTTACATTATCGTTGCTACCGCTCCAACCGACGCCCACCGGTTCAGTGGCGGAGCTGGACAAGAAATCTAAGGGGGGCCGGTCTTCCATTGAGCATGAACAATAATTATATTTTGGTTACGAAAAAAATGCTGATTCACACCGTATTATAATAATTTGCAGAACCATGTACAGATATGTTATAGAACTGATTGTTCATACAAAAGATTGTTGGCAAAAGGGTCAATATAACTTATTTTAGTCTTTGAATCTAACCGTACGCTCCTTAACAGCATCGAAATCATCGATAATTGAATCCGTTGTGATCTTAATTGCTATCTCTTTCTCAATATAGAGTACCAAGCAATCTCTTAGAAATCCATCTTCCATTTTATTTCGTAGCCTAGTCTTCACAAGTTTCATTGCAGAAAATACGCGCTCTGTAGTTGCAGTTGAGACTGGCAAAGTAAGAACAAGGCGAATCAACCTTGCAAAATAAAATGAATATTAGTACTTCATGTTATAGTTCAAAGGCTATGCAATAATTATGAGCAGTGAATATAAAACCAAAAGAAAAACATACCTATCAATCAAATGATAATCATCTACTTTTTTAGTTTCAACAAGTCGACGACAAAGATCAGCTACACTTGTCAAATTTTGAAACCTTGGATTGCTAGGTACATCAAGCTCATAATGACGTAGCTGACATCTCAAGTTTGCTCTCTCTTGTTCTGTAAAGTCAGCAGGATAGAACTTAGAGGCTAAAGTGCACACATTATCAATGTTGAATGAGCTAAATGAGTCACTTGGATCCAAAGATGTACATAACATGAGAAGCTCTGTTGCTTGTTCACTGAACCTACTATTCAACTCTTGTGCTTGTTGATCAATTGCAGCTATAAAGATATCATATTTGTAGTGATGCTCAACGGTGGTCTCATCATTTTCACGGGGTCTAATAAAATCCACATAGCGGTCTCCCATGTTTGAAACAACAATCCCTTGCTTGCTGCAAAAGGAGGTCACATCAGTAATAAGCTTGCTCCATCTCCATCCTTGATCTCTTAAGTCCTGAAGCAACCTTTTTGTAGTAGCAACATCATCCATAGCATTCACAATATCTTGAGATTTGTGTTGCAACTTCTTACAAAGTAGGTTCGTGACTCGCATGATTTCTTTTAAAACATGCAAGATAAATACAAACTCAAATGTCATCATCAATCTAAGAGCACCAGCAGCCTTCCCTCTAATTGTTGGTGTATTACTTGATGTATTAGCAATATCCTTGAGAACCAAGTATGTAGGTTTCTACAATTTTAAAAAGCTGCAAACTGAATCATAATGAGAGCTCCATCTAGTCCCAATTTGATTAGCTCCACTCCCGGTTTCAATCTCACCAAGTTCAATTAGATGTTCCATTTCAGCCATTTGATTAGCACGCAAGTCATCATTTCTCTTACTAGAAGACACAACAGAATTGACAACAAATGTGATATTATCAAAAAAATTCTGCACCTCGGGTACTTCCTTTGATGCAGCAACAAGAGCTAATTGTAGTTGATGAGCAAAGCAATGGACATAATATGCATAAGGACACTCTGCCATGAATTTTGCTTGAAGCCTATTCCACTCTCCACGCATGTTGCTAGCACCATCATACCCTTGCCCCTTAATATTCTGAACATCCAATCCATGGTGAGATAACAAAGAGGATAATTCTTCCTTAAAAGTTGCTGATGATGTATCATGCACATGAACAATATCTAGAAAGCGCTCTCGAATGAAACTATCTTTGTCAATAAAATGAACAACAAGTGCCATTTGTTCTTTTCTAGATTCACCTCTTGATTCATCAACGATCAAGCAAAACTTTGCATCTCCAATTTCATCACGGATTAACTTTTGCACTTTAAAAGCCATAATATCAAGGATTTCTTTTTGAATTGTTGGTGAGGTATACTTTGCATTACCGGGAGCACTGCCTAATACAACTGCCTTGACCTCATCATCATATTCAGCTAGAAGCTTCACCATCTCAAGAAAGTTACCTTGGTTTTTTGAATTTTCAGATTCATCATGTCCACGAAAAGCACAAGCCTGGAATTGCTAACCACCGGATTGTATCAATTGTAACTTTTAGTCGAAGCCTATTCCGCTTGACTTCTAGAGTTGTTCACTGCTCCACCATATTATCAATATGCCCAAGTTAATTCTTCAAATTATTGTAACATGTAACATTGTAGCTATGAGCAGAGTTGCTATCACTTCCCATGTGAGTTAAGAATGCACATTCCTTTCCACTTTTCACCTTTTTCCAGAATTTAAACCCCTTCACTATGAAAACATCTGATCCTGCCCTTCCAGTTCCACATGGTTTCTTAGAAAACAAATAGCAAGGAAAGCAAAATACGGCATCTTTTACTGGTGAGTATTCTAACCAAGAAAACTCCTTGAACCAATGAGCTTGAAAGCAACGTGGATGAGATTTTGGACCAGAATATGGATACTTATCCTCCGCAAATTGATATGGGCCAAGCATAACATATATTCTGCGAGCTCGATCTTGTTCATCAACAGGATAGTCCCAAATTTGACCTCGTAAACCAGGATCACGTTCAACAATCAAAACACTACCATCTGAATTTAATCTCGGAATTTTGGGTGCAGGACCTGCATCTACAGGTTGAGCTTCATCTTGCAAAACATTTGGAGCTGCTTCTGGAGTTGCATCCAATTCACAATTTTGATCAACCACACCATCTGCCCCTTCCCCTTCTGCAGTAACCCTTTTGTAGAAAGAAAACAATGTCTTTCTTTTTGGTTTTGCACTGATTCCCTACAAACATTACTCCCATTAGTTTTGACAAACAAATGTGCTATAATGTACTATCTAATTGCTATACCAAACACCAATTTCAGTTTTTTTCATCCACAAATCAAATTTCGGTTTGGGGAGGAGGATAGCTAGGGCGGGCTTACCTGTATTCGCTGCACTGGCTGGACGAGAGGCGCAGGAACAGTGGCCGGGTTCGCTGCGATTTCATCCGTCTCCGGCGAAGGCGACCCGGCCCCGGGGCTGCCGTGCGGCATCTCCACGCCGCCGCGATCTTGCTCGGCGACCAGTCGAAGCCAGCGCCGGTGCGTCGCGGACGAAGACGAGACGCGGTGCCTTCCAGCCGAAGCGATGCGAACGCGTTTTCCTCTGGTTCCCAAAGCTCCCGACTAATTTTCTTGGGCTGTTGTGTTGCCTGTGCGGCTGTGCATTTGTTGCCGTGATCATTGGGAGTAAGGCTGGTCGTTTCTGGGCTTTTTAGTTGGGCTGTGAGAGGAGGGGGTCCTCTGCAATTTTTCTAAATTTGGGGGGGGGGGGGGGGCCATGGCCCCTGCCGCCCCCTGCCCCCCCCCCCCCCCCAGCTCCGCCGTTGCACCGGTTACACAGGTTTTATCGGTTACCGCGGTAACCGTTTGGAAACCGACCAAGAATTCAAAAATCAAAATTTGAATTCAAAAACTCGGTTACCGACCGGTTTCATCGGTAACCGACCGGTTTGCTGTGAAAACAGACCGGTTTGATCGGTTTTACCGGTTTGACTGGAAATTACGAAAATAGGCTCAAAAAGTTGGATTTTTTTGGCATGACCTTTGCTAAAATATTCTAATAATGGTTAACCAGACATTGACAACATAGAATTTATAAAATATTGCACCAATCAACCTCATACAACATACCACAATTCATACAAAGTCCAACATAAATTGTCAGATACATAGTTCTTTACGAAATTTAACATACAACATAGTTTTGAACATAATACACGTAGTTTTGTGCACATCAACATACAATAATGGATACAAACATACATCTCAAGACCATATAACGTCGGATTGCGGATTGTTCATGGCGTTGTATTCATCAATTGACATGACGTTAATTCCTTGTGTAGCCAACAAGTGTGCCCTGAACTCACTCCAACTTTGATTGTTCCAAGCATGGTTTGTTTGCCATTGTGAGAGCAACATATTATAAAATTGCATAACTAAATTGCCTTTAAATTGCCTACAAACTAATTTCACAATCCTTTATATAGCAACTCTACATTGCATAACTAAATTGCAGCACTACAAGTCTAGAACTCTAGATCAATCAAATGCAAAACAGGAAAAAAAAAGACAGAGAGACTCACCTCGCGCGGAAGACAACCGGCCGGTCGACGCCGATTACCGCGGTCCAACCTCGGCTAACCGCCCGATTTTATCGGTAGCCGAGGGGAACCGATGCCCCCAGCCAAGACAACGACGCGCCGGCCCTCGGTAACCGCCGCGAACCGGTCTAAAACCGGCGAGAAGCCGAAGATTTCCGCGGCGTCGGTTCGATTCGAGTTTGGTTCGCCGTCGATTTTGCCCCGGCGAGCGGCTCCGGCGACGGATTCGACGGCGCGCGGCGGTGGGTCGAGGCGGGGACCGAGAGGACCGAGCAAGACGGTCATTCGTGAAGGGTGGGGGACCGAGGGGGCGTCGATGGCCAACGGATAAGGGGATAAGGTAAGTTTTATTTTTTTTTCTTTTCTTCTCACCCAGAATTCTTTCGCGAATTTTTTGCCCCTGCAAATCAACGATTTTTTGTGATCTTCTTCCACCAATGTGATGCAAATTCCTTCTAGTTTATTTACATATTTTTTGTTTCAAAATTTTTCAAATTTCCAAAAAATTTCAAAATTCAAATTTCGAAACCGGGCTACCGGACTAACCGGTCCGGTTAGTGCGGTAACCGCGATTACCGAGCGGTAACCGTCGGTATTGCGAACCTTGGTCCGGCAACGGGAAGGTGTTGTCCAAGCAAGCGAGCAAGGCATCGACGCGATCGAGTGCAGACGTAATCAAAGTGTTCGCGTTTTAACGGTGCTTTGGATGTGCCGACCGGAGTGGCCGAGGTTTAGAGACATCTTTGTCACCGGCGTGCAGCATTGGAAGGTGTTGTCCAAGTGAGCGAGCAAGAGGACCTCAAAGCAACGTGTGGTTTGGAGGAGATTCTGATGGAGTTGGTGATTGACTGACTGATGAGGAACCCAGGGTGTTGCCACGACGTTAGAACTTAACATGTCTCTGTTTCTTTGCACAGATCAACCGGTTTTCTTGTTGGTTAGCCTAGAGTCTTCTGCGTCTACATTTCTGTGACGTCTTGTCGTCCTTTAGTCGGTTCTGTTGAGTATGCAAGCACGGTAATCACGTCACGACTGCCGGTTTATCCACTTTTTTTTTTCACGACTAGTTCAGTAACAGCGATGTGAGTCGTCATTGTGTGCCGTAAACAACATCTCCTCTTTTACTGGACAACCGGTCTGAATTTACGTAACAAAATGGTGAGTTGGCGACGCTATCCACGTATCTCAGTGGTTAGTCCGAGACGGAGACCCTGATCAGATCTTTGTTCTAGCTGCTCCGGCCAAATCTGGGAGAGGTTTTGTATGCAATCGGTACAAAGTTACCATTATTGGCGAAAGAGCATGTACTCGTGCAGATAAGTCCGCTGGACGTCGGCTCGGTCCTACGGAACGCTGGGTATCCAAATGCCTCTCTGTCCACCGTCCAGGTCATCATGCCCAGCCAATTGTCACGGCTAGGTTCAGTAATTTCCAAAGAGTCATGGCTAGGAAAAATACAAAAAAGGGGCAGGCAGAGCTGAAGTTGCACAACTCCGGAGCAGTTTTTCAACAATTACGAATGGATTTGCTCTCACGCGTGGCTTGAGGAGTTGGGCCACCAGAGGGAAGAGAACATGCTCGTGCGCGGCCGGGATTGTGATACACGACACGTCGTCCCCCATTCGCAAGACCCAAAGTGTCGTGCATTCTGGGCACGCCGGAAAATATCTGGCCGGAGGTCAGGCATGCTTGATTCATTGATCACATAATGATAAAGTAAACTGCCCATATCGATCTGATCGGCCCGGAGCGATCCTCGTCGAGGTCGGCGCATCAGTGTTGTTTGCTTTTTCCAAAGGGCAATTCCCTGCTCCCATCAGGTCGCGCCGGAGATTGCAGGCAAGAGAAGAGATTGCGGCAGCGCCCGTGAGAACGACGTGAATACTGGACGAGAGCAGCGGGCTATTCACTCGCGTCTCGCGTGCAGCGGGAACAGTGGCAGTTCAGTGCAAAAAACATGCACGCACCGTGTCCAACGCGGCCGAGGAAGAACGTGCAAGATACGCTGAACTTTCCGCGTCCGTGGCCGTGGCGAGCACGAGAGCGCTGTTTTCGTAGTACTTGGTGCTAGTATTTCACTTGGACGAGAGCCTGAACTCTGAAGCTGAACGCGTCTCGTGGAAATTCACCAGCAATGTCGTTCGGGGCGCGCGCTCATGTCTGGGTCCGTCTATGCATTGACCTGCCGTCAACGGTTCAAGTCAATGGCGCTGTTCACGTCCGCTTTCTTCGTCAGGTTGCCGGCATTAGCACTCGTCGTCACTGGTCGTCGAGTTTTGTACGGTGCGCCCGCCGCGTGCGTGCTCGCCACGCCGCGAGGATCGAAGGCGCGCGCGACGGTGTCCGACCGTTGCGGCGACCGGCGAGCGGGGCTCGGCGATCCGGCTACGTTGTTGGAGCTGGCCAGGACACGCCTTCGTATATGCGGACGATCCAACTGCGCGGAGGAATCCCGATCCCGACGCTCTCCGCGTCGGCACTTCCTCAGATTCATGCATCTGATCTTTTTGCAGTTTATTACTGCACCGGTCAACCGTCAAACATAGAGGAGTAGTACATTGAGCCGTGGCGTTCACAAGTACGTACGATAAACTAGTTTCTGGATTCACGGCGCATTAGTCATTTGCGTGCCGTGAACTACGCGTCCACTTTGCACACGAGAAAACAAAGCAAAACCGGTGAGGATTGCGTAACGCAGGTGAGGTAGCCATCCACGTATTGGGTGCGATCTCGGCTCTATCTGCTCTTATTGAGCAAGCTGCTGGCTCATTTGGCCATTTGCGTACAAAAAGAAGAAAAGTGCCGGCACCCGTGTCCATGACGCCAAGAACGTCACGGTCGACCACTCGACCGTACCAAAAACATTGGGGTACCGAAATGCCCCGTCCACCGTCCTCATCATGGCCAAGTGGCCTGCATTGCCGAGAAAAGGAGGCCGGTCCATGGCCGTGCCCGCTGTCTCGTGCTGCGGTTGTGGCCGTTTGCGCCAAAGGCAACGCCAGGATTGGAAAATCCTGCACAGGTGATGTTTCGCTTGCATAGGGGAAGAGACCTATGATGAGAAGGAAGGAACTGTGCCGATATCGCTCACGACTCACGAGAGGTCGTTATCGAACATTTTACGGAGGGTGGGTGTCACAGGTCCGATCGTGGCATCGGTCCTGTGCGCTTTTGCAAAGCGCAATTCCTGCCCCCATCAGGTTCAGGGAATTCAACATAAGCCCATGCATGACGATTGTTTTTCCTTTTCGCCGCCGCTTCAGGGAATTCTCTCTCACATGAGCATCGTTCAGATTCACTGTCACTTGCCGGATCAAACTCAACGGCGGCCGCCGCATTTTGGATCGTGACGACACTGACGAGGGCTGAAGGCAGCGAGGTCTCGGCTCCCCCTCGCGTTGCGCCAGAACTTTTCGGCGTCCGTGCGCCGACATGCGCCGACATGCGGCTCGCTGCAAAAGCGCCCGACCAGGGCACTGACTCCAGCACGCCCGTACATGGTAGGAGTAGTGGCGAGCACGAGCGTGTGTGCATAGTTTTTCACTTGCCGAGGACGGCCTGCCGACCTGAAGTAAATTCTCGTAACTCGCGGCGGGTGGTGGCTTGGCTCGGCGGATCACACTGCACGAACCTCGCACGGCCTCATGTTCGCCCAGATTTGTGCTGTGCTGACCTTCAGTTCCTGGCCATTACTGGCCTCATAAACGCGGTTTCCATAAGAGATTAAACAGAGCAGCGTTGCTTGTTGACGTCTGCTGTATTTGTTTTATCATCAGGCTGATCGACTGAGAGGAATCCAGCGGTCCAGACGTCGCCATCGTTATCGCCGAGCTTCGTGTGATGCGTGACGCGCCGTGCGCGTGCATCCCATCACATTATTGGACGGATTGAGCGCGGCGTGCTGTATCATATCCGAATGGCATCATCCATGTCGCGGCTCTCCGTTCTCCCTGTGCTTGCACAACAGTGCATACTGCACACGCACGGCTCCAAGACTTTCTCAAGGGATAGTGGAACAAGTAGCGTGCCACTTGTTCCTGAACTTATCTCGAATTGATTAGTTTTTTGGTCTTTTTCTTTGCGAAGAGATTAATTATTTTTATTTGAACATTATTTCATTTCCGGGCATCTGTGTGCGACGTGTGTCGCGGACAGAATTATTTTATTTCTACTGGAACCTTTGGATCTCTTGTTTGGAAGTTTGGAACGCAACAACGGTTCGGTTTCCCAGTTCCGAAAGTAAGGTCAGTCAATTTCTTGGATTACGAGTATAGGATATGGTTCGATAGAAATTTAGAGTAGTAGTTTTACAATCAGTTCACATGGAAAATGTACGAGTCCCTCCGAGGTGGAAGTAATTCACTGACCCGCATGATTTCTAAAGAATTTCTTCTCTCAGCTTGATTGTGTGAGGTTAGAGGGTCAAGTGACCTCCTACCATGCTGAGGAACATGGCGTGGGAACTGGGTTAGAGCCCAGCTTGATTGTACTTGTTTCTCTTGTGTGTGTTTTTTTTTTCTAAATGATGGTCAAATTGTTCTTGTTGGTGGTATGAATTCTCTCCAACAGTAATGCTTGCAAGAATTGGTTGTTTGCTAGAAAAAATATCATGTTGTATGAAACTCAAGAGCTAGAGTGGGTTTGTATGAGTCCTGATCACTAGAAACTTTGTTAGCTTGTTTTGATCATCTGGAAGGGTTGCTAATAAACAATACCGTAAATTAATACGACTCACTAAGAAGCTAAGTGTGTGTTGAAGTTAGCACAAATATTTTCAGCAGGATTAACACTTAATTCTTGTTGGGAATAAAAAAAAATGAGATCCAACCTAGGAGGAGCTAGGTGGCTTTTCATTAAGGAGAAGAAAACGACCAGAAATAGGCACCCAAATTCGAGATTGTGGGGGCTCGAACCTGGGTGTCTAGGGATGCATGCCCACAACCTCCACCACCTAGCCAACCGGGACAAGCCAGAACATCCACCTTTTTTACAAACGTGGTGGCACACTCAAAAACTGGTCCCAAATTAACAATAATAAATAAATAACTCGACCACCATCGATGATACACAATGCACGTCCTTATCATATCATTCAATCATGTATGTTGCCTTCACGAGATCTTCATTTTGATCTATAGTCCACTTTGTTGCTTGCACCCCCGGTCATTGATAGTACATTGTTCTGCGTCCTCTTTTTATTCCTTTATTTTAAACATGTTTCTTTTGTAAGAAGGAATGGCTAACCTGGAGTAGTAAGTATAATTAAGAGGGAGAAGATAATAACTTCGTTTTCACCTTAGTCGTCAATCTTCTCGGCGACTCCACAATGACATTTCTATTCTTTTGGAAAATGCTGGTTGTGATGATATATATGAGCAGCTAGGCCCTACCAATTCAAAAGGGCTATACTGAATCTAGAAAATATTTTGCACTAGCATTTGTAAAATTGGGACTTGAGATGGGATGGAAACGTTAACATCATGTTTTGCACGAGGCATCTTCTTTTGTGTGCTTTCCCTACTCTCTTTAGCAAGTTACCATGACGTAGTCAGACCTTTCATAGAATATTCATGATTTTACATGCATTGCAATTCGTTGTGTGCAGTTGTTTCATGCTTTGTTACTCACTGCTCCGTATAGTATTCACATTGTTTTTTGTTGATGATGTCAAGGCAATAAGTTCATGTCATTTTGCACTAAACAAGTTATCCTGACATCGTTAGTTAAAAGCTGAAGGGAGTAACAGAACGATAGTGCGACCAAATTGTCACCTTCGCATGTAGTTTTTATTTGATGCTGATAAATTCGATGTTTGCATTTCTTTATCTTGTCAGTACCAGTATATTTTATTTTCAATGCAAAAGAGGTAAACCTCGCCTTGCTACCGTTGCACACTATTTTTAACTTTGATATAACTATTTATAAACAATTTCATTGTACATTGGAAACGTCCAACAAGATATCTTCCCAGCTGTGCACCGTCCACGGCCCTCAAAGAAAAAAAAAAAAGGGTAGAAACAGCTATGCAACATCCACATACTCAAACGGTACAGCTCCCAAATTCAAACACCAAAAAATACACGAACCGAAGAATCGAATCGCTCGCATCTCGCAAACAAACAAAAAGAAATCCGGGACAGAAGCGCATGAGAAGCATAGAGATTTGCAAAGCTGTTGTACAAATAACCCCCAAAAAGATCAAGGCTCCCCTAACGTGTCTGTGTTTGCATCACATCGCAATACTAACCGTTGGGCTTTCTCGCTGAAAAAGCGCAGATCGCCAAAAAGAAGACCAGACACGACCAACATGGCGGTCACGTTCCTTTTCCCACCCCCCACCTAACGCCTACCCCACGGCCCACCGGGTCAACACAACCGTCCGTTTCGGCACGGACGGTCCAGATGCGTTCCCCGATTCGAACGTTGGAGTTTATTGCTAGTCTACGAGACTCCCTGCGCGTCCTCGGCTTCCCTGTCTGTCCGTTACTGCTCACCACTGAACGTGCCCGTTTCTTGATTCCCTCGCTTCCCCCGCTATAAATCACTGCCTCCTCCGTTGGCCATTGCACAACCTCCATTCCCCACACGCCTAGCCGTTGCAAGCCTTCGTCTTCCTCCTCCGTCCTGCCATTGTTGCTTGGCTTGCTCGGCTTGGCCACTGTTGCTTCTGTTCTGTGGACACACCACTTGTTGGAATAGTCTGGGGACAAGTTGCGGCTGAGTAGGCGGAGGAGGAGCGGGGATAATCTTGCCACAGTGCGGGTTTAGATTAGATTGGAACGGTGTCGCTGTCGCTCCGTCACCGGCCATCCGCCACGGCCCATCATCCACCGGCGTCGTCACACGCAACCGTTCTCGCGCACGGGAGGATCCTTGCCTTGAGCAGGACGACTACTTAGCACCAAACCGTAAGTAACTGAATCCTCTTTAATTATAAATCTCGCACAGGCATTACCATTTCTAGTCATCTTCCTCCTTCCCCACTCGCATTTCCCCCGCCGGCCTGCCTGGTTTAGTTCTCGTTCCTTTGTGTTTTGATCGACGGCCGGCGTCCTCACATGGGGACGAAGATGAAACTGCTAGCCCGAGTGAGTCCTGTTCTTGGTGAGAAAAAAAAAAAACAGAGGATTTTTATTGCAATCTTTATTATGCTTGTTCACACTTCACACGCATTTTGCACTAGTGCGACTCTCGTCGTCTTCTTTAGTAACGGCAGTAGTAATTAGTAATCCAGCAGTGGCAGTCCTCGCCGCCGAGTGGGGAAACCTCCGGCCTGTCCCGTGTCACGGGTTGTTTTCGCCGCCGGAAGGCAACAATCCGGCGCGACCCCCACGCGGACGGCGAGTCAAAACATGATGATATTTTTCGCCGGGAGGGGGAGTGGATGTGGCTCGCATTGAAGGTGCCATGGCCGGCGCGGTCCCTGCTCCAACCACTCCTCACCCCTTTATCTGCTTGCTCTGTTATATAAAGCGCGCTCGCCGGGGAGGAGAAGGCAGGGTGCTCGCCGCCGCCGCCGCCTCTTCCCATCTGCTCCCGCTTTCTGGTAAGACAAGTGAGGTTTCTTGCTTAATCTTGCAGTAGGATACTTGCAGCACTAGCAATCCTAGGTGCACGAACACCAAGCCACACTGCACCTGCACTGGTGTGTCATCTTGTTGATGGCATGTAGCGCGTGCCTGGACTCTGCACTGGGGTTGAAGCCCTGGAAGAGGCCGGCCGTTCACGCGGGTTTGGCTCGCTTTTTCAATCGGGGGGAGAAAAAAAATGGTGCCTGGCTTTGTGTTGTGCGTGTGATAGAGATTCCAATCGGTTGCAACAAACGCATTGAATTTCATCCCAGTCCTAGAACACACTTGTAGCTGTACTTGGGCACTTCATATAAACCGGGGCCCTGTTCTTGCAACGCTTCCCACATTTGCAGCCTCTTTCCTCTGCTTCTGCCTTCTGGTGATTGACATTTGCAGCTTCTCTCCTCTGCTTCTGCTGATTGATTGGTTCGCTCTCACCTCATGGCTTTAGCTCTGTTCTATCTTCTTCCTTGGTTTCACTGTCTTGCAAGTTAAGCAATTCGTTGGACATAATTATGTTGGAGTGTGAGTTATTGTGTTTTGTTCTTAGCATAGATTCTAGTACTCTTTCAGTTTTTACTGTCCTAAGTAGTGTAGTATTACATATTTGTTCTGCATAGTTCAAATCATGTTTCTAGCACTGCAAAGAATATCTCGCCATTGCCACTACTCACAAGCACGGATTAGATAAGAGTAAATCATACTGCTCTGCCACTAATCACTAGTTAAAACCAATGTTAGCATCAGGACCCGTCATATGATTGCTCAGCACATGAGTAGCGGCTTTTGCTTTCACAGCGACATCAATAAAAAAAAGACACCTTGATCTGACAAGAGTACACGACAGTTGTTTTAGTTTAATTTACTCATTACAAATTTGCAAAGCACCACGCATGGCACGTTCGAGAAGTCTACGTCAGTCGTCGTTGCCATGGTTTCTTGCATCGTTGCATCTCGGCATCCACGGCCTTGTTCCGCCGTTGACCCGCCATGGCCGGCGTAGCCTGCCGCATCAGGTCCGGCGTGCTCGAGCCCCTGGAGGACCGCCTCACGGAGATTCTGATATGGTCGCTGCAATGCTACGACGCGCAGGTCCGGAGGCGCCTCGTCCCGCTCCTTCTGCGCCACAGGATGGCGCTTCTCACGGCGCCGGCGATGGCGGCGCTGCTGCTCCTGGTGTGGACGGCGTACGGCGACGCCGGGGAGTACGTGCTGTACAAGGACGCGACCAAGCCCGTGGAGGCCCGCGTCACCGACCTGCTCGGCCGGATGACGCTGGCCGAGAAGATCGGCCAGATGACGCAGATCGAGCGGCTGGTCGCGTCGCCGGAGGTGCTCAAGGACAACTTCATCGGCAGCCTGCTCAGCGGCGGCGGTAGCGTGCCGCGTAAGCAGGCGACGGCGGCGGAGTGGATGGACATGATCAACCAGTTCCAGAAGGCGTGTCTGGAGACGCGCCTCGGCATCCCGATGATATACGGCATTGACGCCGTCCATGGCCACAACAATGTCTACGGCGCCACCATCTTCCCTCACAACGTCGCTCTCGGAGCAACCAGGTGAGCATTGCATCCGTTCTCCTTTACTGCATTGCATTGTGAAGTTGAATGAAGTCCTCATGTTCCTTTGAATTGCGTTGTGCAGGGATCCTAATCTTGTCAAGAGGATCGGTGCCGCGACCGCGCTTGAGGTGCGAGCCACCGGCATCCAGTACGCGTTCGCGCCATGCATTGCGGTGAGCATCGTGCATCCCCTGATGCGATCTTCTTTGCTTCATTGGCGCTGATGTTGCTGTTGGTGTGCAGGTGTGCCGTGATCCGAGGTGGGGAAGGTGCTACGAGAGCTACAGCGAGGACCACCGGATTGTGCAGGCCATGACCGAGCTCATTCCGGGTCTGCAGGGCGACGTTCCTCAGAACTTCACCAGCGGCATGCCTTACGTCGCCGGAAAGTAAGAACCGCGCAGCATAGCTTCACGAATCCATCCATCTGCAGTCATCGTGATCCTGTTCTGAACGGCTGTTACAAAATTTTGCAGGGACAAGGTGGCGGCCTGCGCCAAGCACTTCGTCGGCGACGGCGGCACGCAGAACGGCATCAATGAGAACAACACCATCATCGACCGCCAGGGCTTGATGAGCATCCACATGCCGGCCTACCTCGACGCGCTCCGGAAGGGTGTGTCCACCGTCATGATCTCCTACTCCAGCTGGAACGGCATCAAGATGCACGCCAACCACGACCTCATCACCCGCTTCCTCAAGGGCAGGCTCAACTTCAAGGTGAAAATCTTTCTGATGATCGTTGCTCTGATTCCGTGATCTTCAGATCTTATTCAGATGCTCATAGTTTTTGCTTGTGTTTTTGCAGGGCTTCACGATCTCAGATTGGGAAGGCATTGACAGGATCACCAGTCCTGCTGGAGCGAACTACTCCTACTCTGTCCAGGCTTCAATTCTTGCTGGAATTGACATGGTAAGCCATATCAGCAGCTCTGCCTCACCATGCTGTAGTTTGTCAGCAATTCTGTCGAGACATCACTCGGACACCATACTGATCAACGGTTGTTGCTATGCTGCAGATCATGGTGCCCAACAACTACCAAAACTTCATCAGCATCCTGACCAGCCACGTCAACAACGGCATCATCCCGATGAGCAGAATCGACGACGCCGTGACGAGGATTCTGCGCGTCAAGTTCACCATGGGCTTGTTCGAGAACCCCATGGCCGACCCTGCAATGGCGGAACAGCTGGGGAAGAAAGAGCATCGGGACTTGGCAAGGGAGGCGGTGAGGAAGTCTCTTGTCCTCCTCAAGAACGGCAAGCCCGGCGACGCGCCGCTGCTGCCGCTGCCCAAGAAGGCGACCAAGATCCTCGTCGCCGGCAGCCACGCCGACAACCTGGGGTACCAGTGCGGCGGGTGGACGATCGAGTGGCAGGGCGACACGGGCCGCACCACCATCGGCACCACCATCCTGGACGCCGTGAAGGCGGCCGTGGACGCGTCGACGACGGTGGTGTTCGCCGAGAACCCCGACGCGGACTTCGTCAAGAACGGCGGCTTCTCGTACGCCGTGGTGGTCGTCGGCGAGCACCCGTACACGGAGACCAAGGGCGACAGCATGAACCTGACGATCCCGGAGCCCGGGCCGAGCACCATCCAGACCGTGTGCGGCGCGGTGAAGTGTGCGACCGTGCTCATCAGCGGCCGCCCCGTGGTGATCCAGCCGTTCCTGGGCGCCACGGACGCGCTCGTCGCCGCGTGGCTGCCGGGCACCGAGGGCCAGGGCGTCACCGACGTGCTGTTCGGCGACTACGGGTTCACCGGGAAGCTGCCGCGGACGTGGTTCAAGTCCGTGGACCAGCTGCCCATGAACTACGGCGACGCGCACTACGACCCGCTGTTCCCGCTCGGGTACGGGCTCACCACACAGGGCAAGGCGTACTAGACGGACGGCGGTGCTCTGCTCCGGCTGGATGGTGGTAGTAGTGTTAGGAAATTGGAACAGGGGACATGAACCGGGAGTTCTTGGTTCCTTGGCCATTCATATCGATTTATTTTGATGGTGTACGCTCAGTTCTCAGTGTGGAGTAGCATCCACTTGATGAGCGGCCTCGATTCTTATATGATAAATATTACTTTCCTCTTTTGCTCAATTCTCTTTAGAGGGCTGTATGGTGTGGTGCCTATGGGACTTGGAACAGTGAAATCAGCAAAAGCAGAGTCAGATATGGGCGACAGAAAACTGGTTACTACACATCTTGCGCCAACAAAATAAGTACCGAGTACATTTCAAACTGGTTCCTACAAAGTTTAAAGCCAACGAGGGGACAAGTACGAATAACAAAATTTGAAAACAAGCTAACTCTTGCAGAAAACCAACAGAATCTGCCATTTCATTGGTGTTTTGTGCTCCATTTGCTTCTGAAATCGTACATTTGTAGGTCTGAATCGATGAATGTTTTTGTGCCGTTGTTTTCACAATCTTTCAGACTCAGAGCTACTGCCATAAGCCAACCTTCTCACGTTCACATTTCCTTCTGACTGGGCATCACTGCATCAGTATGCGCAGCAGATGAACGTTCATCTGTCATGCATGATTGCTAATTTGGCAGACCTTGCTGACAGTATGAACAAACAGATTCTTTTAACGAACCATCAACAGGACCACTGGACCACTAGCCAAAAAAACATCACATTAGGCATGGCGATCACAATAGCTTCAAGAAATTCCAAAGAACACATGGCCCCAGTCTAGTCACCTTTGAGCCTGTTCGTTTTCTTTAGTCCTAAAGTTTAGTTCAGAGAATCTTGTTATTTAAAGGTATTAAATAAAGTTTAATTACAAAACCTTTTTACAGATGGGTGCTAATTTACGAGATGAATCTAACGAGCCTAATTAAGCTATGTTTTGCTATATTGATGCTACAGTAACCATTGACTAATCATAGCTTAATTACCCTTATTAGATTCGTCTCGCAAAGTAGTCCAGATTTCTGCAAAAAGTTTTATAATGGACTAAACTTTGGACTAAACTTTAGTCCTAAATAATGCCAACCATGGCCACTGTTACGCCTACAAAGCCACTCCGATTATCTACGGACTGAGTTAATGGGTCGTTACTTCGCAAAAAGAAAGAACTTAATGGGCCGTTACTTCGCAAAAAGAAAGAAGTAGACTGGATCGCATCGTGGTTGTTCTGAAAAATGGGCCGTGAACCAACAGAATTGACCCATCAATAATGCACAGGCCTGACCCGGCCCACCTTTGGAGGCTTCACACGGCCGCCGCTGTATTTCGCACACGGCACACCCCTTGCGCGGTTGCGCCGCCACATCACACAACCGGACCGCAGGTCAGGTCAGGTGGGAGCAAGCTTGGGTGGGAGAGCTTATCGGCGGCGGCGAAGATGGTGTCGCTCAAGCTGCAGAAGCGCCTCGCCGCGAGCGTCCTCAAGTGCGGCAAGGGCAAGGTCTGGCTCGACCCCAATGAAGTCAGCGAGATCTCCATGGCCAACTCCCGTAAGACCACGCAGCGCCCCCCTCCCATCCTCCTCTCTGTGCTCTTGCCGCGTAGCGCGTTCGTTCGTCCATGGCCCGTTCGTCGATTGCTCGGTAGGTTAAGGGCGTATGGATCTGTAGTTCTGCGAGGCCTGCTATGGTTTCAGGCTAGGTGTTTTCCGTTTGCTATTCCTGAGGTTCATACCCCGTCTAAATTGGTTGTTGCGGAGGCAAGTCAATTCATCGTTCTGGAATAGGCAGCATTGATTAGTTGAATTGGTTTGCGTCTCGTGGTTCTTCTGTTCGTATTAATTCGATCACGAAATCTATATGCATGTATGTATTGCTTGTTGTACCCATTCGATTAGTGGATGTTTGATTGTGGCACTGTTAATTTGTGTATCAAAGCTGTTGTTAGTTCCCACTTGGTTAGTGCTACTGTTTTACCAATCATCATTTTGTCCATGATACTTCCTTGGGTATAATTAGGATGTAAGATTCACCGGTAATGACGTTGCATATTTCCCTATGAGCACCAAATGTTGTGACAAATCTGAAGTGTTCATGTAACACTGAAAGTGTTCGCTATTTTTGTCACCCTGGACACATTTTAGCTTCCTCATACACATAAGAAAATTGTAACGGCTGAGCTTGTTACTATGGTCTGGCCATGTAGCTATATGTAGTCTTTTATGTGTGTGGGGGGCTGCTTTGCCCTTCTATGTTGTACCTAATGTTATTGAGCCTATCCCTCGCCTTTGGCAACTTTGTAGGTTTTCACTGCTCCACTTTATAGATGAGTTGCATTTTACCCAATGTTATCGATCTAAAGCTGCTCACTTTTAATGTATTTATTTGCAGTCTTGTTGTTTGCCCTTATGTGTTTTATACATCTAAAGCTGCTCACTTGTAGCTCAATTATTAGTATCTGATTCAGTGGTACTATTTTCACCAGGCCTTCTTTTATGCCTACGAAATTTAGCCTGCTTGCTTGTACTGTGCCTTGCTGGTTATTTTCATGCTATTTCTTGTTTTGTTGTTACTCTTTTCTCCTATCCGATTTCTGAAAGGAATTTAACATGGCCAATTTACTACAAATCTTGCAGGTCAGAACATCCGGAAGTTGGTTAAGGATGGTTTCATCATCAAGAAGCCTCAGAAGATCCACTCAAGGTCCCGCGCAAGGAGGGCTCATGAGGCCAAGCAGAAGGGACGTCACTCTGGATATGGTATATCACTTGAATGCATATTTTGCTGTTCTCTTTGTCTTGCAACTATGTTGATTTGCCCTGTTCAGGTAAGCGTAGGGGTACTAGGGAGGCTAGGCTCCCCACCAAGGTTCTGTGGATGAGGAGGATGCGTGTTCTCAGGCGCCTGCTGCGCAAATACCGTGAGGCCAAGAAGATTGACAAGCACATGTACCATGACATGTATATGAAGGTCAAGGGTAATGCTTTCAAGAACAAGAGGGTGCTTATGGAGAGCATCCACAAGTCTAAGGCTGAGAAGGCCAGAGAGAAGACGCTTTCGGATCAGTTTGAGGCCAAGCGTGCTAAGAGCAAGGCAAGCCGTGAGAGGAAGATTGCCAGGAGGGAGGAGAGGTTGGCCCAGGTAAGAGGATTCAAACCAGATTCATCTATAAACTTGAGTGAACATTCTAGACATTTTAAGATTGTTTGTTAATCTGGTGTAAAACTTAAACTTTATTCCCTCTGCTTAGTTGAAACACGCCAAGCAAGGTTAATTTAATAGTTTAATTAGATATTTATTTTCTGTTTGTCCAGGTTGCACTATACTTTCAAATATCCTAAACTGTATGCCGTGGGGCATAATTTACCAAAGGCAGGATTAGAACAATATTTTCTTTTTTTTAAGGTCTATCTTTAATTGTGTGTTTTGTATTCGTTACAGGGTCCGAGAGATACTGCACCAGCAGCCGCAGCTCCAGCTCCGGCCACAGCGTAAGAAACCTTGGAACTCCTTGACTATCTTTTGATTATCACATTCATGTTATGTTGATGTACTTATCTGTATGTTTCCAATGACAGGGCCCCAAAGAAAGCGAAGAAGTGAAGTTGTGATACGAAGCTGTAGCTTTCTATTACTAACGATCTAGCCTAATTTTGGAGCTTCTGAACTGTTTTGTTATATACTTAAGTGCCGTGTTTGGAATATCATATCATGTTTGTTCCGTTGGATGTAGCAGACTTGTTTATGCAGAGTTTCTTTGAAACAATTGATCTCAGAGAATCTGGTTGTGTTTTATGGCACCTTGCTCTACTTTGTCAATTCTCCATACATTTAGCCCTTGGGCCGTTCATGTGTATGATGTAAGCATGTTTACTCGTGGCTAAGGCCATGTCTCATTTTTTAGAGCAACATAGATTCTGTTGGTGGTATTCCGAGCTACATCTGTAGGGCATATGCACAATCTGGATTCATGGTGCTTTGGTTGTGCCCGTTACTGAGGTTTTTGGGCGATTGTGTATGGTATGTGGTGTTAGTATCAGTGTCTTTTTGTAAGGTTTACCGAGGAAACGACGCTTCCTCAAGCTCCAGATCCTCCAGCCTATTTGGAACTGGGTGACAGTTCGCACAATCGAAAACATGGAGTTGCGCGATTAAAGTTGGATGATGAGGATGCACCTGCTTTTTCCAGACTTACAAATCAGGTACCCACAGCATAGAACAAAGTACAGAAGGGAAAAAGACTGAATGTTTCGGTCAGATGGCATGCAACAAGTGTACTGCACAAAGAAAATGCTGAAACCAATATTCAGTTTATATCATCAGGGCTCCCAGGACATGGGCAATCCAAACAAAACTGTACTCTGAGCTGCTTTTGTCTATTGGCAAATTAAAGCCAAAAATTTTGTAGTGTCACCTAGTTGCCAAGTTGCAGTGATGAACGCCCAGCTTTTAGGGAACTTAGGAAAATGCGAGAAACAGAGCTCACGCGGCATGTGCCTACTGAAGAAGGGGCAAGATGCCTGGAGAGCCCAGCTAAATGCGCTCGATCTGGTCATACAGAAGAAATATGCTAGTGTCACAAACAGTTCTCAAGCGATAAATTGCAGTCTGCCTTTGAGTTCCAGTTCACACCTTTAAATCAGGAGGCACTAATCATCCTAAATAGTTGACATCTCATTACAAGATCACAAGCAACACATTGGACTCAATTTGCATATGATCCTCATGACTCATGCCGCTCAGAGAGAACTGGTCCGTATGGCAACACGTTGTGATTACAACTGCTGCTTCTATTGTCTGCAAGCAGTGCCAAACAACTGGTCTTATAGACATCCAAGCAACACCACGTTGCTTCTCCTCACAACCATGCATGTTCTGAGCCCGTGGCCTTGTCTCTTGCCAACCCGAGTTGATAGCAACCGAGCACCGCAAGCTCTTTTCCTTCACCTATAAATCCGTCAGCTTAACACCAATGTTTCATCAGTCCATCAGCAAGCCAAGCACTACACCTCTCTGAACTCCACCTGAAACAAGCAAAGTTATTTGAAGCAACCATGACCATGATCAGTGCCAAGAGGTTCGCTCACATGGCAAGGAAGTGGCAAAGGATGGCGGCCCTCACGAAGAAGCGGCACACGCCATCGACGCCGGAAAACAAAGCCGACGGATCACCGTGCAGTACGTCTTCGGTGGCCGGCAAAGGCCACTTCGTCGTGTACACGGCGGACGGGAGACGGTACGAGGTCCCGTTGGCTTATCTCCGCACGGCAGTCTTTGGCGAGCTTCTAGCCATGTCGCAGGAGGAGTTTGGTTTCGCAGGCGACGAGGGCAGGATCACACTGCCGTGTGACTCCACGGTGATGGAGTACGTGATGTGTGTGCTTATAAGAGAAACGTCTGAAGAAGTCGAGAGGGCGTTCTGGAGCTCCGTTGTTAGGCCGTGCCAAAGCGCCTGCGGCATGGCACCATCCATAGGTCTCATCCAGCAATTAGCTGTTTGCATGTAAATATGTAATTTTCTTTGACCGCAACAAAACATCGTAGTTTCTCAGGAAGCAATGGAAAATATTTTGCAATCCACCTCTTCATAGAATTGGTTTGTATGGGCGTACGGCAACGCCTCGCCGCCGGGCGCGCACGCGCCACGAAAGAACTTCCTGCGCCTAGCACGTCCTCTGGTGAATGGCGTCGTCCCAGCACACGTTCCTCTAACCCAGCGCATGTGTTATCGTCTCCGTCTCGCGCGGTAGGCCAAAAACCGGCGTCTTTGCTGGGCTAGCTCGCGTGCGGCATGCCATGGACCGCAGACGCCATGCTTGTTTCTGGTCTCAGCTCATGGACCGGAAGGCGCTGCAGGTTGTATCTGTGCGCAGAAATGCCAATTGGGTGGCGGCATCGTTCGGCCGGCCTCTCAGGTCGCGGGCTTGCCGCCGATCCACACTGAACTAACTGAAGCATGCATGTATTTCAGTATCATGTTTTCATGTGAAGCTTTGTCAGTAGGCGCAAGTTCAGCTCCGACAAAATATATTGCTAACAATATAGCCCTTATTTTCAGTCTATTTAACAGTTGGACGATTAGGATGGACGTATGCTTTCTCTTCGAGACTTACAAACCAGTAGGCACTACCCACAGCATAGGGCAAAGTGCAGACAAAGAAATATGGACTGAATGTTTCAGCCAGACGGCATGCTGCAAGTGCACTGCACAATAAACAGAATAGCACTATGGCCACAGATGTTGCCAAGGCTATTCAGTTTATATCATCAGAACTCCAAGGACATTCGCCAAAAAAAAAAAAGGACTCCAAGAACATGGGCAATCCACACAAACCGTGTGCTGAGATGCTGTTGTCTTTTGACATATTAACTCCAAAAATTATGTGGACTAGTCAATTTGATTTTCAGCTAGTTGCCAAGACTCCTAGTTGTAGTGATGCAGGTCCAGCATGTAGGAGACTTCAAGCGGAAAAGGCAACGAAATGGAATTCAGCATGACCAGGTCCACTGAAGAAGGGCAAGTTGCTTGGGCAATCGAGCGCGCTCAATCTGGTCAAGTGGTCATCCAGAAACAATGTGCAATATGGTCACGAACAACTGTCAGACTATAAATATCAGTCCAACTTTAGTCCCAGTACACACCTTAAAATCAGGACATACTAATCATCCAAAAATAATTGATATTCCAATTTCATTGCATTGCACAATCACACGAAAAACTGCTGTTGACAAAACACATTTGACTCGATTTGCTTGTGGTCCACATGAGGCATGCCTCCTCACAGAGAACGGGTCAGTATGGCAACACGTTGTGATAGCAAGCATGCGCTATTGTCTGCAACAAGTGCCGGACAACTGGTCTTACAGACATCCAAGCAACATCACGTTGCTTCTCCTTGCAACCGTGCATGTTCTGAGCCCGTGGCCCTGTTTCTTGCCGGCTCGAGTTGATAGCAACCGAGCGATACTTAAACCGCATATGCTCTTTTCCTTCACCTATAAAACCATCAGCTTCGCACCAACATTTCATCAATCCATCGGCAAGCCAAGCACTACACCTCTCTAAACTCCACCAGATAGAAGCAAAGTTTCTTTGACGCAGCCATGACTATGATCAGTGCCAAGAGGCTCGCACAGATGGCAAGGAAGTGGCAAAGGATGGCGGCCCTCGCTAGGAAGCGGCTCATGCCATCACCGCCGGAAAGCGAAGCCGACGGATCATCGTGCAGCACGTCGTCGGTGGCCAGCAAGGGCCATTTCGTCGTGTACTCTGTGGACGGGAGACGGTACGAGGTGCCGTTGGCTTACCTCGGCAACGCGGTCTTTGGCGAGCTTCTGGCCATGTCGCAGGAGGAGTTTGGGTTCGCAGGCGACGACTGCAGGATCAAACTGCCGTGTGACTCCACGGTGATGGCGTACGTGATGTGTTTGCTTAGGAGAGATGCCTCTGAAGAGGTTGAGAGTGCTTTCTTGAGCTCCATTGTCAGGTCTTGCCACTCAGCCTGCGGCGTGGCATCATCGATAGGACAACTAGCTGTTTGTATGTAATCTTCTTTGGTCGGAGCCAAATATTGTACTAGAGTCTTACTATTAGGAAGCAATGAAAAAGAACGTCCTGCGCCCAGCGCGTACGCGCGTTCCTCCCTTCTGCTAATCCAGCGCATGCGTCCTCGTCTCCCTCGCGCGCGGTAGGCCAACAACCTGCGTCTTTGCCTGGCGAGCCATGGAGCGGAGGCGGCGTTCCCGAGCTTGGCCCGGCCCGTCTCGCCGCCAGACGCGCGCGCCACGAAGGCACGACCTGCGCTCGGATCGTCATCGGCCCCGTCCCCGCACGCGCGTTCACGCGCGGCGTGATTGGAACGCGAACATCATGTGCATGTGCTCGCTTGGGAGGAGCACGCGTCGGATGAAGGTCGCGGAATCGGCGAGCACTTACGTGCGCGAGTGCGGCGGCTACACGGACGCTTCAGGTTTGGTTTCCGGTGTCAGCTCATGGACCCAACGGCGTCGCAGCACTGTCTGTTCGCAGAAATGCAAATTGGGTGGTGGTACCGTTCGGGTCGACGTCTCAGAGAAATGCCAAGCCAAGGTTGCTGGCTTGCGGCAAAGGCACACGGAACTAACTGAAGAATGCATGTTGTACTACTACTACTTCGATATCATATTTGCATGTCAAGCTTTGTTGGTTGGCGCGTGTTCAGGTCCAATAAAACTATTTTTGTAACAGAGTAGATGCTATGATTTATATCGTTTTCACAGTCGAGTGATGAGGTTGTAGGTGCTCATCTCCGGGCTTACAAACCAGGCAATACCCACAGCATAGTGCAAAGTGCTGACATGGACTGAATGTTTCAGTCAGATGCCATGCTGCAAGTTGCCTCAACTGAAACCAATGCCCAATATTCAGTTTACATTAACAGAAGTCCAAGGACATTGGGCAATCCACACAAACCGTGTGCTGACTGAAATGCTCTTGCCTGGTGGCAAATTAACTCCAAAAAATATGTATGATCTAGTTGCCTAGTTGCAGTGATGCAGACCCAGCATTTAGGAGACTTGAAGAGGAAAAGGCAACGAAATGGAGCTCACGAGGCATGCTCACTGAAGAAGGGCAAGTTGCCTGGGCAGCCAGATGAACGCGCTCAATTTGGTCATATACAGAAACAATGCGCTAGACTCACGAACAACTGTCAGACTATAAATCTCAGTCTGACTGACGTCCCAGTTCACACCTTTAATTCAGAATAAACCAATCATCAAGAATAATTGATAACTCATTGCATTGCATAATCTCACGCAAAACTGGTCCTGACAGAACAATTGGACTCAATTTGCTTGTGGTCCACATGAACATTGCCTCTCACTGAGAACATGTCAGTATGGCAACACGTTGTGATAGCAAGAATGAAAGCACTGCTGCTGGTATTGGCTTGCAACAAGTACCAAACAACTGGTCTTACAGACATCCAAGCAACATCACGTTGCTTCTCCTTGCAACCGTGCATGTTCTGGGCTCGTGGCCCTGTCTCTTGCCAGCTTGAGCTGATAGCAACTGAGAACACTTAAACCACATGCTCTATTCGTCGCCTATAAATCCATCACCTTAGCACCAACATTTCATCAGTTCATCGGCAAGCCAAGCACTACATCTCTCTGAACTCCACCTGATAGAAGCAAATTTTTTGAAGTAGCCATGACCATGATCAGTGCCAAGAGGTTCGCTCAGATGGCAAGGAAGTGGCAAAGGATGGCGGCCCTCGCGAGGAAGCGGCTCATGCCATCGACGCAGGAAAACGAAGCCGATGGATCACCTTGTAGCACGTCGTCGGTGGCCGGCAAGGGGCACTTCGTCGTGTACTCTTCTGACGGGAGACGGTTCGAGGTGCCATTGGTGTATCTCGGCACGGTAGTCTTCGACAAGCTTCTGGCCATGGCGCATGAGGAGTTCGGATTCGCGGGCGAAGATGGCAGGATCACACTGCCCTGTGATGCCTCGGTGATGGAGTACGTGATGTGTTTGCTTCGGAGAGATGCCTCTGAAGAGGTCGAGAGGGCGTTCTTGAGCTCCGTTGTCAGGCCTTGCCACTCTGCCTGCGATGTGGCACCATCAATAGGTCTCAACCAGCAATTGGCTGTTTGCGTGTAAATATGTAATCTCCTTTGACTCCAACAAAATATTGTAGTGTCTCAGAAAGCAATGCAAAAAGATTTTGCAAGACACCTCTTCCGATAACTGATCTGTAAGGCAACACCTCGCCGCCTGGCGCGCGCACCACGAAACAACGTCCTGCGCCCAGCACGTCCACACTTGCGCCAGTACGGCGGCTATGGGGACGCTTCAGGTTTCCGGTGTCAGCTTATGGAGAGGACGGCGCCGCAGCTCTGTCTTTTTTAGATAATGGGAAAAAATGATGTCCCGGCCTTCACCTCAAGAGGCTAGAGCCAACGCAGCTGTGTCTGTGCGTACAAATGTCAATTGGGCGGTGGCATCGTTCGGCCGGCCTCTCAGATCGCGGGCTTGCCGTCCACACTGAACTAACTGAAGCATGCATGTATTTCAGTATCATATTTTCAGGTGAAGCTTTGTCAGTAGGCGCAAGTTCAGTTCCGACAAAATATATTGCTAACAGTCTATTTAACCAGGCACTACCCACAGCATAGAGCAAAGTGCAGATAAAGAAATATGGACTGAATGTTCAGTCAGACGGCATGTTGCAAGTGTACTAATCATCCAAAAATAATTGATACTAATCATCCAAAAATAATTGATACTCCAATTTCATTGCATTGCACAATCACACGCAAAACTGCTGTTGACAAAACACATTTGACTCGATTTGCTTGTGGTCCACATGAGGCATGCCTCCTCACAGAGAACTGGTCAGTATGGCAACACGTTGTGATAGCAAGCATGCGCTATTGTCTGCAACAAGTGCCGGACAACTGGTCTTACAAACATCCAAGCAACATCACGTTGCTTCTCCTTGCAACCGTGCATGTTCTGAGCCCGTGGCCTTGTCTCTTGCCAGCCCGAGCTGATAGCAACTGAGTAACACTTAAACTGCAGGCTCTTTCCCTCACGCCTCACCTATAAATCCATCAGCTTCGCACCAACATTTCATCAAGCCATCGGCAAGCCAAGCACTACACGTACCTGAACTCTATCTGACACAAGCAAAGTTCTTTGAAGCAGCCATGGCCATGATCAGTGCCAAGAGGCTAGCTCAGATGGCAAGGAAATGGCAAAGGATGGCGGCCGTCGCGAGGAAGCGGCTCATGCCATCGACGCCGGAAATAAAGGAAGCCGATGGTTCACCGTGCAGCACGTCGTCGGCGGCCGGAAAGGGCCACTTCGTCGTGTACTCCTCGGATGGGAGACGATACGAGATTCCACTGGCGTATCTCGGCACGGCGGTCTTCGGCGAGCTCTTGGCCATGTCAGAGGAGGAGTTCGGGTTCGCAGGCGATGAGGGCAGGATCACACTGCCGTGTGACGCCTCGGTGATGGAATACGTGATGTGTTTGCTTAGAAAAGATGCGTCCGAAGAGGTCGAGAGGGCGTTCCTGAGCTCCATGGTAAGGCCATGCCACTCAGCCTGGGGCGTGGCATCATCGATAGGACTCAACCAGCAACTAGCTGTTTGTATGTAATCTTCTATGATCAGAGCCAAATAGTGTAGAGTCTTACTATTGGGAAGCAAATGCAAAAGATTTTTCAAGACACATCTTCACAGAATTGGTCAGTATGGCAACGCCTTGCCGCCGGGCGCGCGCGCCACGACAGAACGTCCTGCACCCAGCATGAACGGCATCGTCCCCGCACGTGTGTTCCTCCCTTCTGCAGTTCTTGCTAACCAAGCGCATGCGTCCTCGTCTCCCTCGCGCGCGGTAGGCCAACGACCGGGCTAGCTCACGTCACGTGCGGCATGCCATGGAGCACGGACGCCATGTGCTTGTTTTGGGAGCAACACGCATCTAGCAGAGGCGGCGTTCCCGAGCTTCGGTAGCGAGGCCGAGCACTTAGGCGTTCCCGAGCTTCGGTAGCTAGTACAGGAACGCTTCAGGTTTCCGGTGTCAGCTCATGGACCCGACGAGCACTATCTTTTCGCAGAAATGCAAATTGGGTTCGGACCGGCGGCGTCTCAGAGAAAGGCAAAGGCACACGGAACTTACTGAAGAATGCATATACTACTTCGGTATCATATCTGCAGGTGAAGCTTTGTTGGTAGGCGCGTGTTCAGTTCCAACAAAACTTTTTTTGGATGCTTTAATTTAAATCTGTTTCACGGTTGAATGATGAGGATGCAGGTGCTCATCTCCGGGACTTACAAACCAGGCACTATAGAGCAAAGTGCAGACAATAAAACACGGGCTGAATGATTCAGTCAGATAACATGCTGCAAGTGTATTGCACAAAAACAGAGTAGCACTTGTGTCAGTTACCTGGACTGAAACAAGTGTCCAATATTCCGTTTTATATTAACAGGAAGTCAAGGACATGGGCAATCCACACAAAACCGTGTGCTCAGATGTTCTTATCTACAGCCAAATGAACTCCAAAAATCATGTTTCAGCTAGTTGCCTAGTTGCAGTGATGCAGACCCAGCATTTAGGAGACTTCAAGAGGAAACGGCAACGAAATGGAGCTCACGCGGCATGGTGCTGTACTGATCCAACGGACCGCCCACTGAAGCTGGGGAATCGTATGCGCTCAATCTGATCATACAAGAAACAATGTGCTAGTGTCGCGAACAATTGTCAGACTAAAAATCTCAGGCTGACTAAGCCCCCAGTTCACAACTTTTAGTCAGAACAAACCAATCATCCAAAATAATTGATATCTCAATGCAAGACATAATCACACGCAAAACGGGTCCTGACAAAACACATTGGACTCAATTTGCTTGTGGTCCACATGAGGCATGCATCTAACAGAGAACATGTCAGTATGGTAACACGTTGTGATAGCAAGCATGCAACACCGCTGCTGCCGTTGTCTACAACGAGTGCCAAACAAGTGAACAACTGGTCTTCCAGACATCCAAGCAACATCGCGTTGCTTCTCCTTGCAACCGCGCATGTTCTGAGCCCATGGCCTTGTCTCTTGCCAGCCCGAGCTGATAGCGACTCGTAACACTTATAAGCCGCATGATCTTTTTCCTTCCCCTATAAATCCATCAGCTTAGCATCAACATTTCATCAGTCCATCGGCAAGCCAAGCACTACACATATCTGAACTCTACAAGAAAAGTTTTCTCTAAAGCAGCCATGACCATGATCAGTGCCAAGAGGATCGCTCAGATTGCAACGAAGTGGCAAAGGGTGGCGGCCCTCGCGAGGAAGCGGCTCACGCCATCGACGCCGGAAATATACAAAGCCGATGGATCACCGTGCAGCACGTCGTCGGTGGCCGGCAAAGGTAACTTCGTCGTGTACTCTGCCGACGGGAGACGGTACGAGATCCCGTTGGCTTATCTCGGCACGGCGGTCTTCGGCGAGCTCCTGGCCATGTCGCAGGAGGAGTTCGGGTTCGCAGGCGACGACGGCCACGGTGATGGAGTACGTGATGTGTTTGCTTCGGCGAGATGCGTCTGAAGAGGTTGAGAGGGCGTTCTTGAGCTCCATTGTCAGGCCTTGCCACACTGCCAGCGGCATGGCAGTGGCACCATCGTTAGGACTCAACCAGCAATTAGCTGTTTGTATGTAATCTTCTTTGATCAGAGAAAAATACTGTAGAATCTCAGAAGCGGTATAAACAATTTTGCAAGGTCGCTAGTCGTATTAGCAAATCACAAGGTTTATTTGTTTCATTTCTTTTGCACTTGCTGAAATCATCTCGTGGCGCCCTTGTTGGAACGGCGGCCGCCTCCTCCCGTGGCGGATGGATCTCCGCGACCGCGACTCCGCTGGCTCTCCCTTCTCCATTTTCCAGGGCATCTTCCCGTCAGTAGATTTATAATTCATCGGCCTGCGCGCCGCCGGATTCGCCAAGCACCCCGCTTGCGTTGGATTTCAATTCCTTGCGCGGCATGGCGAACCTTTCCGCACGGAAGAGACCAGACCATCCTCGACGCCCGGGCTGGCTCCGGCTCCCTCCCCACTGTTCGAAGCTGCCGACCATCTCCTGAAGAAAGCGGCGATGAGACATCGCCCACGCCCACGTCCTCGTCGACCTCCGCCGTGCCACGCTACCCTGCGTTCGCCCTCGCGTCATCCATCCGCCATGCCGCTCTCGAGCAGTACGACCCGTAGACTAGCAGCAACGACCGGTCAACTCATCCAATCCAAGCCGCAAGGGACCGATCCAACGGTTGTCAGGACCCAAGAGGCGGTCGCCATTTGAAATAGCGACCGGCCCGGTCGCAAAGGGTGCCTCTTCTGGACGCCCGCCTGGGGCTCGGCAAGACAAGAATGCTTGGCCTCCGTCAGTAAGCGCCTCATCTCATGCATGTCGCAAATGGCGCGGTCTGGGCGCGACGTCGAGGCGCTCGCGTCTCGGTGCCTGTACATTTTGCTGTAGGAGCTTAATTGCTCCGGCGCCATCGTCCCTGCATGCCAGAGAACGCCGGGATATCGTATCGGCTTGTGGTGTTTGCCGCGGGCGTCGCGTGTCCGTCCTGCCGTATTAGCCCTGGTGGTGGCTCGCTCGCCAACAACAAATTGCTGCAGGTAGCACTTCCTTCTACTTGTATCTTATATTTACTAATTGGAGGCTTCTTTCGGTGCCTTCGCGTTAATCGGAGAAAATTTTTAGAAATTACTAAAAAAAACAAAACATCTAGCCATTCATTTTACGGGTCTATATTTTACATAAAAATCTACGGCTGATATTATAGATCTAAATGTGTAAATAAAGAAGCCCCCGCCTTCCTAGGATTTCATGAGTCCTCACAGTCGTTCCAATCTGTATGTATTGTATAGAGTCCGATTTTTTTTAAAAAAAGACAGGACCTACACGTGTACAAGATGGTAAAGTTCACGCATAAAAGAGGTAAAGAATTAAAAAAAGGAGAGAGAAAGAAGCTACTGCGTACATGATAGATAAAATCTGATTTTAAAAAAATAAAGACGGAGCAGATAGAGTCCGGTTGCCAATAAATTAATAAGAAACTACCGACTTGATGCAGGCCAATCAAAGAGTTCACGCACCTGTGTTTTCATTTTCATCAATGATAAAACGCTCAGTACTGAAATAAATATATATATAAATATTGAACTAACAAAATACTGGGATTTTCTTGATATGAAGAACATAAATATCAAATGAATTTTGGATTATGAATGAGAGTAAGACGTAGGTACTCCCATGAGTATCGCAGAACATTGAGGTATCTCTGGACGATGGGTATATATGGCAAGGCAAAGCAACGCCAAGGGGAAGTTCATTAGGAAAACAAATAGAAAGTGTAATGAACCAAATATTTCTTGAATTTCTCTCAAGTATTGTTTTGTGAAATGAACTAAATAAAAATTTAATGGTCCTTTTGCTCAGTTTGTCTCATAATCATACAAGATACAATGGAATTTTAGGCTAAATGATTCTGAACTAAATAAAAATAATGTTTGTGTTCTAATCTACAAATACCAAACAATTTGATTGAAAAGAAACATCTTTATTTATCATAAATTTTTAAAATTCATGTTTTTCATAAAGGCTATGCACGGGTGAAAAGGCTAGTATGTGCTAATAAATAGGCACTGTTTTTTTTTTGTTAGAGAATATGCTAAGAGCCCACTGAGCCATATGTGATTTATGAGGTTCCTCGTTATATTAGAGGACTTTTACGGTCCCCATACTTGCTAGTATTATTTTTTTTCTAGAACGTGCATTGCACGTATTTCATTAAGAAGAAGAGAATTACAACGACCAAAGCACCACCCAAGCGAACTTGAGTGGTGCCGAGTACAACAAGGGACATTACATGAAGCACACACAGCAAACACAAGCCAACCATCTATCTCTATGAAGCGACGACCGAGGGAGCTCGAAGAGCCACCAAAAGCTTCAGAATGAATCAGGAAGTGCATCACCTCGACACCGACACGAAGATGACAAACCACCGCTCCAACCAACACCCAGTTGAAGGCCTCCAAGACGACGCCTCCAAGGAGGTTACAACGTTAGAAACGTCGCCGCCGCCCATCCGAGAAGCCGGAATTGAGTTTTCACCCGGAGAACCTCCATGGACAAGAGCACCTTGACAACACCTCCAGCGAGGAAATCGGCACCCAAAGATGTCGACGTTGCCGGCACCGGCAAAAACAACCGGGCAAGGCTTACGCCCGATGCTCATGTCAACAACCCTGTCCACACCCGCTCGAGGGACCATGAGGAGCAGCTCCTCCACAGTCACCCTGTCGAGACGCGCCACTCTTCCCCTGAAACAGAAGAAGAGGACACCGACCAGCGGCGACAAGCTCCGCCCGCCACCGACATCAACCGACCAACCATACTCGCCCATTGCCGTTGTCGCTGAGCGCCGAGAACGGAGGACCGCACCTCCACGGTGGAGATGCAGAAGCATCGCACGCCGAGCCCACGCCCTCCACCATGAAGGTCATTGCCGACACATGCCAGCCCCTCGCCTCCGCCATGGTGGCCTGCATCATTGCCACGCACCGCACGCCGCACCCCCTCCATGGAGGCCGCCGTCGCCACTGCGTGTAGGGGCCCTGCAACCTAGCCAAAGGGCTGCCGCCGCCGAGCACAGCCGCCGCCGCTGTCGAGCACGACCAGCGCCGCCGCCGCCGATGGCCGCACCTCAGCCAAGCTACCGCCAGATTCGCCCTTCTGCGACCTTAATTCGTCCTCCATGGCCCCGGATCCGCCGCCAAAAGACGACGAGGACGCCGCTGCGATGGCTCCCGTCGAGCTCCCTGTGGAGGGGGAGGAGACACCTCGAGAGAGGAAGACGCGCCTCGCCGCCGCCGTCCTCACGCCCGCACGCTTTGGCGGCGCTGCGCTCAGGCGGCGGCGTGGCCGGGATGAGATGAGGGAGTAGGCGGCGGCGCTGGGCAGGGTTCGCCCGAGTTGCCCCGCGAGGAGGATGAAGCAGGCGTCTCGGTCTTTTTTTTTTGCTAGTATTATTTAAGAATACTAGCCAGTATTATGATCCGATGGTTCAAATTGATTGACTTTCCCTCACAAATACTAGCTAGTATTTATGACAGACTAGTAATTATATTGTTACGATAAGACCAAAATCAAGAAAGAAAATAATAGCAGACTAATAATTATTGTTTTATCATGAGTTTACAATATTCACTATTTGTAATCTCATATAGTAATTAATCTGATTTTGATTGCTTAGGGTTCTTCATTTACCGAGCGTCCGAGCCCTATAGAGTTAGGGTTCCTCGCATTGCAACAAATTAGAATCAATCAATTGGGCAAACAAGAACCGCATGCACTAACTTTTCTATTTCCTTGTTCCCAGCCGCGTGCATGCAGCTGCATCTAGCTTGGCGGCGCTGCCGTCCCGGGAGCTGCGCGATGGGTGTGCGAGCAAAAGCAGCACAAGAACATGCAGCAGACCTCGGCATGGCCTTCAAACCTAATCTGGTCATACTTGGTAATCAGTCGCATGTACCCTGATTTGTCCCAGTCCCGATCAGTCTTATGCACTGGCGGCTAGGGTTCTAGAGATCAAACTAGGACAGGCAGTAAAAAAAAACCTATTTGTCAAATTTCCATCCTTGTACGTAAAATATATATGCTATATATCGTACCCATAACAAAACTAACTAGTATTCTTCAAATAATACTAGTTAGTATGAGGGACTGTAAAAGTCCTCTTATATTAATGCTGTCTTGCAAAATTGAGAGATTGGTTTTCACGAAGTGACAGGGGATTCATGCAGTGCAGCCCAATTCATCAAGATGGACAGATTTACATTTTCTTCTACCTATGTCAGAGCTCAAATCAATGTCCAATATACAGTTTATATTAACAGGAAGCCGAAGGACATGGGCAATCCAAACAAACCCGTGTGCTGAAATGTTCTTGTCTACTGCCAAATGTACTCCAAAAATAACGTTTCAGCTAGTTGCCTAGTTGCAGTGATGCAGGCCCAGCATTTAGGAGACTTCAAGAGGAACAGGCAACGAAATGGAGCTCTCGCGGCTTGCCTACTGAAGAAGGGCAAGTTGCCTGGGCAGCCAGCTGAACGCGCTGAATCTAGTCAAACAGAACCAATGTGCTGGTGTCACAAACAGCGGTCAGTCTGACTTAAGCCCCAGTTCACACCTCATAGCATTGCATAAGCACACGCAAAACTGGTTCTAATAGAACACATTGGCCTCAATTGGCTTGTGGACCACATGAAGCATGCCTCGGATTGAGAACATGCCAGTATGGCAACATGTCAGTATGCAAGCACAGCTGCTGGTATTGTCTTGCAACAAGTACCAAACAACTGGTCTTACAGACACACAAGCAACATCACGTTGCTTCTCCTTGCAACCGTGCATGTTCTGAGCTCGTGGCGTTGTTGCCAGCCCGAGCTGATAGCAACCGAGCATCACTTAAACCGCATGCTCTTTCCTCACCTATAAATCCATCAGCTCAGAACCAATGTTTCATCAGTCCATCGGCAACCCAAGCACTACACCTCTCTGAACTCCACCTGATAGAATTAAAGTTCTTTGAAGCAGCCATGACCCTGATCAGTGCCAAGAGGCTCGCTCAGATGGCAAGGAAGTGGCAAAGGATGGCGGCCCTCGCGAGGAAGCGGCTCAAGCCATCGACGCAGGAAAACGAAGCCGATGGATCACCATGTAGCACATCGTCGGTGGCCGGCAAGGGACACTTCGTCGTGTACTCTGCTGACGGGAGACGGTACGAGGTGCCATTGGTGTATCTCGGCACGGCAGTCTTCGGCGAGCTTCTGGCCATGGCGCATGAGGAGTTCGGATTCACGGGCGAAGATGGCAGGATCACACTGCCGTGTGATGCCTCGGTGATGGAGTACGTGATGTGTTTGCTTCGGAGAGATGCCTCTGAAGAGGTCGAGAGGGCGTTCTTGAGCTCCATTGTCAGGCCTTGCCACTCCGCTTGTGGCGTGGCATCATCGATAGGACTCAACCAGCAATTAGCTGTTTGTATGTAATTTTCTTTGATCGGAGCAAAATATTGTAGAGTCTTACTAGTAGTATAAAGCAATGCAAACGATTTTGCAAGCCGCATCTTCAGAGACTTCAATCTGTTTCACAGTTGAATGATGAGGATGCAGCACCATCTCCGGGACTTACAAACTAGGCACTACCCACAGCATAGAGCAAAATGCAGACAATGAAACATGGACTGAATGTTTCAGTCAGATGGCAAGCTGCAAGTGTATTGCACAAAAAACAGAATAGCACTTCTGTCCGTTGCCTAAACTGAAACCAGTGTCCAATGCCCTTCAGTTTATATGAACAAGAGTCCAAGGACATGGGCAATCCACACAAAACCGTGTGCTGAAATGTTCTTGTCTACTGCCAAATGAACTCCAAAAATCATGTTTCAGCTAGTTGCCTAGTTGCAGTGACGCAGACCCAGCATTTAGGAGACTTCAAGAGGAAAAGGCAACGAAATGGAGCTCACGCGGCATGGTACTGTACAGATCCAACGAACCGCCCACTGAAGAAAGGTAAGTTGCTTGGGGAATCGTATGCGCTCAATCTGATCATACAAGAAGGCATTAAATCTCAGAAATATAAATCTCAAACAAGTTGCTTGGGGAAACAATGTGCTAGTGTCGCGAACAACTGTCAGACTATAAATCTCAGAACAAGCCAATCATAAAAAACAATTGATATCTCATAGCAAGGCATAATCACACTCAAACCTGGTCCTGACAAAACACATTGGACTCAATTTGCTTGTGGTCCACATGAGGTATTCCTCTAACTGAGAACATTTCAGTATGGCAACACGTTGCGATAGCAAGCATGCGCTATTGTCTGAAATAAGTGCCAAACAACTGGTCTTACAGACATCCAAGCAACGCCACGTTGCTTCTCCTTGCAACCGTGCATGTTCTGAGCTCGTGGCGTTGTCTCTTGCCAGCCCGAGCTGATAGCAACCGAGCATCACTTAAACCGCATTCTCTTTCCCTCACCCATAAATCCATCAGCTCAGAACCAATGTTTCATCAGTCCATCGGCAAGCCAAGCACTACACCTCTCTGAACTCCACCTGATAGAAGCAAAGTTTTTTGAAGCAGACATGACCATGATCAGTGCCAAGAGGCTCGTTCAGATGGCAAGGAAGTGGCAAAGGATGGCGGCCCTCGCTAGGAAGCAGCTCATGCCATCACCGCCGGAAAGCGAAGCTGATGGATCACCGTGCAGCACGTCGTCGGTGGCCGGCAAAGGCAACTTCGTCGTGTACTCTGCTGACGGGAGACGGTACGAGATCCCGTTGGCTTATCTCGGAAGGGTGGTCTTCGGCGAGCTCCTGGCCATGTCAAAGGAGGAGTTCGGGTTCGCGGGCGAAGAGGGCAGGATCACACTGCCGTGTGATGCCTCAGTGATGGAGTACGTGATGTGTTTGCTTCGGAGAGATGCCTGTGAAGAGGTTGAGAGGGCGTTTTTGGGCTCCATTGTAAGGCCATGCCACACTGCCAGCAGCATGGCAGTGGCACCATCGTTAGGACTTAACCAGCAATTAGCTGTTTGTATGTAAACTTACTTGATTGGAACAAGATATTGTAGAACCTCAGAAGGGATGTAAACAATTTTGTTTTGCAAGGTCTCTAACCTTATTAGCAAATCACAAGGTTTCTGTGTTTCATTTCTTCTGCGCTTCCTAAACTCGTCTCATGGCACCGCGTACATGAAAGTGGAATGGCGCCATGGTTTGAAAGTTGGTGGGTGTGATTTGTGGGAGAAGAAAGCAACGGAACCGGTCGATGGGGTTCGGAAGGGAGGGAGAGAGGGAACGCCAGCGGCGGAACTTGAGCGAATCGCCAGCGGTGGCGACGGCGGCTAGGCAGGGGGAGAAATTTGCTATTTTGCCCATGGTTTCGGTGGGCTTCGTTACAATGCCCACTCAACATTGGGCTTCGCTAAAATGCCCGTCACTACGTTGGCTCATACGCTACAATGCCCATGACGGCTTTTTCTATTTTTCGTAATGAATTTCGATTAATCAACGACGTGAGCGGACGAGAATGCCCCTGGCTGGATCGATTGAAGTCCCACGCTCCTGTATCGCTTCGTTCTCCCGGCTCCCTCTCTCTCTGTTCGAACTGAACGTCGCTAGCCTAGCAGCTGCCGGCGACGGCGCGCCCCCCACTCCCCGCCCACATGCCGCCGGACGGCGAGGGCGCGAATGGGCGCGGCAGCCCTGCGCCCCCCACGCCCCCTCCCTCCGCTCCTCTCTCGACGCCCGCGGCTGATGCACCGCCGCCATGGACGCCCGCGGCTGATGCGCCGGATGGGCGCGGCAGGCCCGGTCCTGGGCCGCCTCCGCCTGATGCGCCCGCCTCGGAGCCCTGCTCGGTTGAGGCCGCCCATAGCCCCGGCGATAGGGCTCTCGCAGCCCCTGCCCCCGACGCCGCGACCCTCATCCCCCATGCGCCACCGGATTTCGATTCGACTCGATCTCCCTCAATCCAGCAGCAAGGTACGCGGTGTTGATGCTTGTATGTCACAATCCAGCTGCAGATGCAAATTTTTGTTTCGATTCGGACTGAAATGTTGGATTGGTTGTAACCCTAGGTGAAGGGGAGTGTTGGCAGATGGTTGAAATGCATGTCATGGAGAAGAAACCAACAGTTCAGACAGTTGTAGATGATAAGGTGGGTGTGGAAGCACCGATTCCAGAAATTGATTGGGATGATTTACAAATTTTAGTTCCAGAAAAAGTAGATGAGGAAGGGAGGTTACAAATTGTTAGTGATGAGCTTTTTTATCACTTTTTGGGCTTGAATGTTGAGGATGCTAGGACAGCTGAGGCTAGCGGTAGTGCTTGTAGACCTCCGGAATTAGATGTTGATGATGGTGCAGCCATACCGGTTGATGATCACATACCTTGCATTGAGGGTTTTTTGGAGGGGTGTAGACCATACCTTAGCATTGACTCTACTCATCTGAATGATAAATGGAAAGGTCAACTAGCTGCAGCATGTAGTATTGATAGGCATAATTGGATGTATCCTGTTGCATATGGGTTCTTCGCCTCGGAAACAAAAGATAATTGGTTTTGGTTCATGACACAACTGCACCAGGCCATAGGAGATGTACCACTGCTTGCTGTTTCTAGTGATACATGCAAAGGGTTAGAAAGTGCAGTCAAGTTTGTGTTCCCCATGGCTGAACAAAGAGAGTGCTTGAGACACCTTATGGATAACTACAATAAGAGATATAGTGGGAAAGAAGATATGTTTGCTGCTGGGAGGGCATATAGAAAGGATGTGCATGCCTTCCACCTTGCTAAAGCCAAAGAAAATCCAGAAGTAAAGAAATATTTGAATATTTGGAGGGACATCACAAGCTCAAGTGGATGAGAAGTGCATTTAATCCAGCCATCAAGTGTGATTATGTCACCAATAATATAGCTGAGGTTTTTAATAATTGGATCAAAGGGATAAAGGGTTTGCCTATTTGTGAGATTGCTGACAAGTTGAGGGAGATGATAATGGTTCTATGGCACAAGAGGAGGAGGATTGCACAAAGGATGAATGGTAAAATTCTACCGGCTGTCCTACATGTCTTGAGGGCACAAACTAGGGGCCTTGGTCACTTGCAAGTGGGACATTGTGATGAATTATGTGCTCAAATAGTTGACCTTTCCGCGTCTAATGTGAGACATGTTGTGAAAGCAACCTTGCAAGAGTGTTCATGTGAAGAATGGCAACACACAGGAAAGCCATGCCAACATGGCTTGGCTCTTATAACATCACAACAAATGAGGGATGTTAAGTTGGAGGACTATGTGCATGAGTTCTACTCCGTTCAAAGGTTCAAGAATGCATATAAGAGACTAATAGAACCATTTTCTGACAAATCACAATGGCCACAATGTGACCTAGCAACTGAAGTAGGTGCACCACTTGGTAAAAGAAGTGTTGGACGCCATCTTGTTTGTATTTTTTTTTTTGACTCAGTTAAATTTATATTTGTCTTGATATTGTCTTGTAGGAAGAGACAACCAAGAAAGAACACCACTAAAGGTTGGTTCCCCGCTGAAATGAGAACAATGGGTATGGACATGAATGAAGGAAGGGACCAAGAAAATGCTACAAGGTAAAAAAAAAAACAAGTCTATATGAAACATACACATTTACCATTTTTCATTTCACTATATCCTAAGCTTGCCATGCATACTTAGGACGTCCTTGGTGGAAGGCGGTTCGTCTCAGCCCATCATTGAGTGTTCAACTCCCACCAATCAACCAACTCAAAAAAGGATGGTTGCCAAAAAGATCACTCCAAAGAAGAAGAAGAATGTGTGATTTGTATGGTTGTTCCATTAGTATGTACGGTTGTTGAGACTCCACTATGTTTATGTGTCCTAGAACTTGTATGGTTGAACTTATCGTTGTGTCTTGAACCATATGTCGGTGTGTCTTGAACCATGTGTCGGTGTGTCTTGAACCATATGGATTTATGTATGGCTGCATGTGGATTTATATGCTCTATATGTTGCTGCAATATCTTCTTTTGTTTTTCTAAGTCTGGGCGTTTTTTTCCTATTTTTGATGCACGTCTTGTTCTGGAAGCAAAAAAAATAGCGTCTGCAACAGAGGGATGCGCCTCCTGTAGAGCAAGAGGCAGTTTGGTCCTTTCCTGTGGCTTTTAAGTCAAAAAGAGAGGAAAAAGAGAAGAAAAACCGCCGTGGGCATTTTACTGTATAAGGCAACGTAGTGACGGGCATTGTAGCGAAGCCCAATGTTGGGTGGCATTGTAACGAAGCCCACCGAAACGATGGGCAAAATAGCAAATTTCTCAGGCAGGGGAGAACCAGCCGGCCTCTTGTAGATCTAATTCGAACTGTCAGACTGAAATCGGAGGGTCAAGATAGTCGGTTTCAAAATTTCCAGACAACCCCCTGACTTGATACTGATTATTAATCGCGATCCAAAATAGAGGGTTTTCTGTAAATAAGTAGATCGTGACTAATAATTGCGATCCAAATATTTACACAATGCCCCCTAATTTAGATCGCGGTTAATAGTCGCGATCCAAATATTTGTAAATAACCCCCTATTTCGACGCTTTTGTACACAATAGTCCTTCCCAGTTTCTGATGGCTGCTCCCCGGGCTCCCCCTTCCCGTCCGGCGACGGCGGCCGCCTCCTCGCCGCGGCAAATGGATTTCCGCGACTCCGCTGGCTCTCCCTTACTACTTTTCCAGGTTATCTCGCCGTAGGGGGATTTATTCATCCCGGCGGCGAGCGTGCTCGCCAAACACGCCGCTTGCGATGGATTTCAATTCCTTGTGTGCTAGCCATCGAACACCATTGAGACCGCCGCAGATCACTGGAACGCGCTTTCGGGTGTAAGCTGGAGTCGGTTGCGCCGACAAAATCGTCCTCGTCAGTGTGCCCCGCGGCAGGTCGTCGGCTCTGGTGGCTCCACGCCACGCTCCGGTGAGAGCCCCAAACGAAATACAACAGCAGTACAGAGTAGGTAAGATTAGGAACTGCAAACAACAAATTGCTGCAGATAACACTTTATCTCCTACTCGTATGTGCGAATACACACTGTTTTCGGTTAGAGAATGTGCCAAGACAACTCTGAACTTTTGAGTGCTTTATGTCGAACATGCCATGGGCGCTTTATCAGGTTCCTCCTTACTTAGATCAATGCTGCCTTTCAAAATTGGAAAGACTGTTTTTTCACAAAGTGGCAGGGGAATCATGCAGCCGAATTCATTAAGATGAACATAATTACATTTGCCTGCTACCTTTGTCAGACTACTTCTCAAAAATTACAGATTAGAGACACTAGCAGCTGCAGACAGCAGATTGCTGGCTAAGTAGACCAAGAGGTGGCACCCCACAGTTTGTTGATACATTTCTTCTAAGCAAGCACAAGACGTATTCCATCACCGTGGCATCGCATGGTAGCGTGATCCTTCCATCGTCACTTGTGAATCCAAACTCGTCCTGAGACATCCTCAAGAGCTCACTGAAGACTGCTGTGTCAAGGTACACCAATGGCACCTCAAACCGCCTCCCATCGGTGGTGTACATGACGCAGTGGCCCTTGCCTGCCATTGCCGGCGAGCATCCTTCAGCTTCTTTTGATGGTTTCATGGCCTGTCGCTTTCTCCCAAGGGCTGCCATCCTCTGCCACTTCTTTGTGAGTTGAGGGATTTTGTTTGCAGTGATCATGGCTGGTTCTTTTTGCTGGAACTTGGAAGCTGAAAACTCTGCTTGTGTTGTGGTGATGCTTTGTTTGGAGATGACCCGATGGTATTAAGAAGGCCGCTTGGCCTTGAATTTATAGCTGAATGAAAAGGTGGTGTTCAGCTAAGTTCAATGATGGGACAAGGGACAAGGCCATATGCTTTGGTGCGCGTTGGGTTTATGTCTGTACACGGCACGGCAACATGTTTAGTGGGCAAATAGCACGAGGATCCCATGCCAAACGGGTCAAACGCGCGAGGGACTGAGCCAATTCCGCCAGCTTTCAGCTACTGTGCGGTTTTGGGGTGAGGATCCTCTGCCCGTGTTTAGTTCTAAGAAAAAAAAAAACTAAACTGCTATCAGATGCAACTTCTCAACTTTTCGCTCTATCAACCAAGGCACTGCCCACAGCATAGAGCAAAGTGCGGCCGAGAAACCATGGACTGAATGTTTCAGTCAAATGGCATGCTGCAAGTGTATATTGCACAAAAAATAAGAGTAGCACTTCTGTCAGTTGCCTGAACCGAAACCAATGTCCAATATTCGGTTTATATTCACAGGAGTCCAAGGACATGCGCAGTCCACACAAACCGTGTGCTAAATGCTATTGTCTACGGGCAAATTAACTTCAACAAATATGTATCAGCTAGTTGCCTGCCTAGTTGCAGTGATGCAGGCCCGGGAGACTTCAAGAGGAAAAGGCAATGAAATGGAGCTCACACGCCATGCTCACTGAAGAAGGGCAAGTTGCGCGGGCAGCCAGCTGAACGCACTCAATTTGGTCATATACAGTAGAGAAACAATGGGCTACTGTACACTCAAGAAGAACTGTCAGACTATAAATCTCAGTGTAACTGAAGTCCCAGTTCACACCTTTAAATGAGAACAAGCAATCATCAATAATAATTGATATCTCATTGTATTGCATAATCACACGCACAACTGGCCCTGACAAAACAAATTGGACTCGATTTGCTTGTGGTCCACATGAAGCATGCAAGCACTACTGCTGGTATTCTGGTATTGTCTTGCAACAAGTACCAAACAGCTGGTCTTACAGACATCCAAGCAACATCACGTTGCTTCTCCTTGCAACCGTTCATATTCTGGGCTCGTGGCCCTGTCTCTTGCCAGCTTGAGCTGATAACAACTGAGAACACTTAAACCACATGCTCTATTCTTCGCCTATAAATCCATCACCTTAGCACCAACATTTCGTCAATCCATCGTCAAGCCAAGCACTACACATATCTGAACTCTATCCGATACAAGCAAAGTTCTTTGAAGCAGACATGACCATGATCAGTGCCAAGAGGCTCGCACAGATGGCAAGGAAGTGGCAAAGGATGGCGGCCCTCGCTAGGAAGCGGCTCATGCCATCGACGATGGAAAACGAAGCCGACGGATCGACGTGCAGCACGTCTTCGGTGGCCGGCAAGGGCCACTTCGTCGTGTACTCTGTCGACGGAAGACGGTACGAGATTCCACTGGCGTATATCGGCACGGCCGTCTTCGGCGAGCTTCTGGCCATGGCGCATGAAGAGTTCGGGTTCGCGGGCGAAGATGGCAGGATCACACTGCCGTGTGATGCCTCGGTGATGGAGTACGTGATGTGTTTGCTTCGGATAGATGCCTCTGAAGAGGTTGAGAGGGCATTCCTGAGCTCCGTTGTCAGGCCTTGCCGCTCCGCTTGTGGCGTGGCATCATCGATAGGACTCAACCAGCAATTAGCTGTTTGTATGTAATTTTCTTTGATCGGACCAAAATATTGTAGAGTCTTACTAGTAGTATGAAGCAATGCAAAAGATTTGCAAGCCGCATCTTCAGAGAATTGGCCCGTATGGCAACGCCTTGCCGCCGGGCGCGTGCGCCATGAAAGAAATGTCCTGCGCCCAGCACGTCGTCTGGTGAATGGCGTCGTCCTAGCACGCGCGTTCCTCCCTTCTGCTAATCCAGCGCATGCGTCATCGTCTCCCTCGCGTGCGGTAGGTCGTAGGCCAACAACCGACGTCTTCGCCGGGCTAGCTCACGTGCACTGCCATGGAGCACAGACACCGTGTGCTTCAGTGCTTAAGTGCACGAGTGAGGCGGCTAGTACAGGGAGGCTTCAGGTTTACGGTGTCAGCTTGTAGCACCCGTAATTTTTGCTCATTTCGATAAACCTAAAATTTGGATTTTTCAAAAATTTTCAAATAATAAAAATGGATTAGATCAAAATTAGAGCTCAATGGAATTTTCTCGAAATTAAAACCATGCATGAACACTCATGTGCATTTTTGCTATTTTATTGCCTTCATTTTAATTGTTTGAGTGAGTGTTGAAATCCCTTTTCAAATTTGAATTCAAACTCCTTTGAATCCCCTCCAAAAATCCAATTGGAAATGTTTGAATCATTTCTCCTCTGTTGGGCCGCTCTCCTTCATTTCCAGCCTGCGGCCCAGTTCCCTCTCCCTTTCTCCCCTCCCGCACGCGCGCGCCTGGGCCGCACCCCACGCGCTACCGCGACGGCCCGCTCGGCCCAACACCGCCCACGCCCGGTCGCCGACACGCGGGACCCACGCCTTCTTCCTCCCCCGCGCGCGCCGCCCGACCGACCGGCGTGCCGGCGCCGGTTGGGGATTTGCTTCCCCGCCGCCGCATTTCCTCCACTGCCGCCCACGCGTCGCTCTCCCGCTCTCTCCCGCGTTTCTCTCGCCCGGACCCCCTTCCTTCCTTCCCCCGGTCAAGCCGACAACTCGAAGCCCTAGCCGCCCTCGCCATTACTCCGGCGAGCTCGAGCTTCATGCTACCACGGCGTTAAAACCACGCGACCTCGCGACCGCAGCGCGCCCAGGCCCCTTTCTCCCTCCTCGCCGCGTGGCAGCGCTCCAGCTCCGGCCCCTACCTCCTGCGTCGCGAGCACGCGCGCTCCGGCGAAATATCCCGACGAACTCGGGATATTTCCCGGCCGCTCCACCGCCTTCACGCTGCTATAAAAGGAGCGCCACGGCCTCCTTCTCTTCGTTTGCCCACTCGCACCCACATCCCTCGCGCACACGAACCCAATTTCCATCTTCCCCCAACTCCGGTCACATCCCGGTGAACTCCAATCCGCCGCCTCCGCCACTTCCCTCTCCTCTCCGAGCTCGAGGTGAGCTTCCTCACTTCCCTCCGCACCTCTAGCGCCCTCTCTTTCCCCTCCGCGCGCACCTGAGCCCTCCCGCACCGAGCACCACCCGCGCCACCCTTTTCCCCTTCGTCTCCGGCCGCCGTGGAACACTTCCCGGCCAGGCCGAGCCCGCGCACACCCTCACCGCACTCACACGCACGCGCACGGGCGCGCAAACTCGCACCACGCGCACGCACGCACGTCTTCACCGCGCACGCCCGAGCGCCGCCGCGCTCCGGCGAGCTCGCGCCGCCGCTACACGCCTTGCGCACGACACCGTGTACCACCATCGCTTTCCCCGTCGCGCGTAGAGTCCGTAGGCACCTTCCGCGCCCCTTTCCGGCCACCGCAGCGCACGACGGCGAGCTCTCCGGCGAGCGCCGCCGCTTTTCCCCTCCCCGCCGCCGTGCCGACGCCGCCGGACCCCGCGCTGGGTCACTGACTCGCGGGCCCGCGCGGCCCCGCGCGCCCCTCGGTCCACCGGACCGGCTCACGGTGGACCGCAGGCACACCGAGGCCCGGTCCACGCCTCTGTGGACCAAGTCCACGGAACAGTGGCAGCCAGGGGCCCCCGGCCCCACAGGCCCACATGTCAGCCACTGCTATGCGCACAGAAATGCTAGAGCCACACGCTCAGTGTACCCAGAATCCTATTTCAGAGCCCAAATAAATTCAGAAAAATTCCCAAAAATATCCAAAAATTCCCAAAATCATTTCTAACCTTTTTCCAACCCTTGGACACCCCTGGAAAATTTAGGTGGAGATTATACTAACATTTAGTTAATCTCCCCTAATTCCGATATAACCCTTTTATATTCGTATATCAATATCTTTTCCATTTCAAATCCAAATCAAATGATTCTTGCGCCAAAATTCATCTAAAATCATCCTCTACCAATTTCCATCAAAACCATATTTAGTGGTGTATTTTATTTTATTTATTTTATTTTAATGATTGTTTAATTGAGTGTTAAGCGGTAGATTTAGCCTTTCTTTTATTTAATCGCTAGGTGATCAAATCTTCGAGGAGGAACACGAGGACCCCGACTACGAAGAAGACTTAGAGGAGGAAGATTTTGGTGAAGGCAAGTCCTAACCACCTTGATCATATTTCACCTAATTAATTCTTACAAAATACCCTATATAGAGCCTGTGTGCAAATTATAGATGCATAGTCTTTTAAAATGATTTAAATATTAGAGTAACCTATCTTGAGAAAAGCCATGCCTTGTTTATTGCCATCCTTAATCCATTGTTAACCCTAGGTTCCACAATCATTAATCTTTAATGATTTGTTGGAAAATATTGCCGCTTAGGTTCATTCACACTGTGTTAATTAATAATCTTGCTTCACATGTTTTTGTGTGAAAATGTGTGAGTGTGACTTGGTGATGTGTATGTGAAATAAAAAGGGGTGGGCTTAGTAAGTGAAACCCATAGTGGGGGTTATGTTTTTTAGACGGGAGCAAGCGAGGTAGACCTCAGTGGGGAGGCTATCTCTGGGACGCTACTCCTCATAGGAGGGTAGCTATTGAAGATGCTTGCTTCGGTCGTATAAGGACCGGTTCATGTGCCGCCTTGCCTAGCACTTGAGTGCAACCACGAGCCCCTGTTATGGGCAGGGTTTGGAACCACACCCTACTAGTGATCGCCCGGTACCACCAGGAGGCAGGGAGTTGCAATCGGAAGCCAGGAGAGGGTCTTGACGAGGTTGGCGTCGGATCTGGCAAGTGAAAGTTATTGGCTATTCTATGCCTACGTGAAGCCCCTGGTCGTTGATTTTCCGAGGTGGTACCGTGGTGACATTAGGCAGGTACGGAACCATTAGCATGTCATTCCGACCCACGACGGTGGAAAGGTCTGACATGCCTCGTGGGTAAAGTGTACGACCTCTGCAGAGCGTAAGAATCTATCCGGATAGCCGTGTTCCACGGCATTGGACAAAGCGAAAGCAACGGCCACACAATGATTAGTTTTTCTGTGTGAGTTATCCTTGGGCGTGTGTTTTCGGAATAACGCCGGTTTGGAGCCGTGTGCTGGTTTCCTGCCAGCGTTAAAATTTGGGAACTGGCGGGAAGGATTTATTCTCCCCCAGGGCCACAACCCCACTAAATCTTCAACAATCCTGACTTAGAGTTTTGCGAAAACATGTTTGGTTTTCAAAATCAAACCCCTGCATTGAAAATTGGCTTTTCGGCCGATCAATGAAAACCCTCAGCCTTCTCCTTGTCAACGCCCTTGCATATGAGTCGTGCTAGGACTTGCTGAGTACCTTATGTACTCACTCCCCATCTCATTCAATCCTTCAGAGGAAGAAGCAGAGTATGACTTCCAGGCCGATGGCGAAGAA
>RWGY01000232.1:0-71139 GCA_007726485.1 Eragrostis curvula
TGGTATTTTGTTCCGACTGGGTGTACATTTGTTAAGTAACCCTAAAATATAATGAAAATAAAGATCCAGTTGAATTTTAGATTCCAGCAATCCTCAAATATGGAACTTAAAAGATCGTGGATCTCTAAACAAAGTTAGATTTGAGTGTCTTTTCTAAAAATTAATTTAACCATGTAGTAGATAAGTTGCACACTTGGAAAGTCAACAATAATGAGCCAGAGTACTTCACAATTGCCGTCCGTGGCTTCTATCGCTGCCTGCACATTGCCTACCTCCTCACTGCCCACAGCTCATGTCGCAGACAGTAGCCTGCTCCCCATGCAACTGTCCCACCCATTTTAGTCTCGTGGAAATCAAGGTGTGTGAACTTGTGTTTGCCTTTAGGAACCGAGGATTGATAATTTTATTATGGACACACCAAATCTGGATGACAGGAAGGTATTACATATGAAGCTCTGAATGAGCTAACTCAACTGTCTTGTGTTGTTTACCGGCTGCTCCCCTGTATTCAGTTGCATAGTTCTTTTCTTTAATGTAATTGCAAATGTTCTTACGGTCTCTTGTGTTTTGGTGCAGCGTTCTCTGGCTCGTAGTGCATACAACAGGAATGACTTCTATACATCCAAAACCCTTTGGTAAAAAGACTAACCTGAAATAAAATTTTGTATTTTTAGCTGCCTGTATCCTTATAATTTCTTACCCTTGAATCTGGAGTAGGGAATCTGCGTTGGCGCTAAATTCTTTATTTCCAGATGGCTGGTTTGCATATGGTACGGTTGCATGGAAGGTAATTTCCCCGTAGTTTCAGTATTTCTGCATTGAGATTATTTTTGCATGATTTTTGTATGCGTAACTGTTATTTCTTGAGAGATGAAGAATATATAATTATTTATTTGAATAAGGCTGTTTCAACATATTATTTGACTTTTCTGGCAATGTGAATTGAATGGCCAAGCTGTGTAGAATGTTAGTACGGGAGCTTTTACTGATTGCAGTAAAATTTACTTCTTATACACTGGTGCTGAAAAAAATTCCTTTTTAACTAATTATCATATCTCAAAGTAGAAAGATCGAGTGAAGAAAGCCTCTCCAAGACAAATATTCCTCCCATTTTGTTTCCTTTTCTTTATTCTGATGGCAGGAAGTCGTGATTTTGTGAAATAGCATCCAGTTTTAACGTAAATCTGATATGCAATCAACTGAGTATGATGGAAAAACGTATTTGCAATTTGCATTCAGGACAAGCTACCATGAGTGTTGGCACGTCACACTTACTGTGCCAGCCTAACTATTGACTGACGACATGATTCATGGCCTTTACACTTTTTTTTTTTTTTGAAAATTCATAGCCTTTAAATTCAATCCTTGTTTATCCACATAAGAATGCTTATATTATATCAGTATGAATATTTTCTATAGCTCCTTAGGCACATGTTATTAACAGATAGAATGAGCTACTGTTGTATTTTCTTCATACAGGATAAAGATCTTGACAAAGCTGTGGACGCATTTAGTCGTTCTGTACAGATAGATCCTGAAAATGGTGAAGCATGGAACAACATAGCCTGCTTGTATGTTCACCTTTGATATTGTTCCTTTTATCTCTGTATTCTGGTGTTGATGGTTTGACTTGATATTTTGTACTCTTATTGGAATGTCATTAACATTTAACACTGATGGTTTAGCACTGACTCTGTATTATTGGTCCTGATTTACATTGTCATGAACTCATGATATACTTGCTACTGTGAATAAGATCTAAGTATTCATCTTACCAAAACTGCATGTTGAGACTTGTGCGAATCTTAGTTAGCCTTGCGTTGCAATCACATTTTTAACTCATACTTATTTATTAGCAATTAAAAAGTCTCTTTTAAATTCTCACGCTTTCCATTGCAAATGCTAAAGTTCATATTTTACTGTAAATATAAATACAAAATGCTCTACATGAAATAGAACTGTAATGTATGAAACATGCATGATCGAAATTCTAATGGAAAAAAACATAATGTTAGGTGTTTTTAACATGTTCCAGATTGGGATAGCTTATCTGTTCACTTTCTTTCTTGAAATTTTAGTTATCATGGGTGCGTTATAATCATGCTATTGGTTTTTCTTATCTTGTTAGTGGCCTGCACCATGTTAATAATATAGCTAATTGTGTAGGCACATGATTAGAGGAAAGAGCCAAGCAGCAGTCCAGCATTCAGGGAAGCTGTAAAGTTCAAGTAGGTGTTACCTTATGTTCATAAAGTTGTTACAGAAGAAATTTGTATTTAACACAAATTATTTATAGGAGGAATAGCTGGGAATTTGGGAAAATTACAGTAAAGTTGCTTTGGACACAGGAAACATTCGACTGGTAAGTGTAGCGGTATCGAAAGCTTTGGCAAAGGCTTTTTACTTGAAGCTGGAATTTAATTCTTTTAAGCAGTACTATTTTTCAGCTGATCAGCATTCAGTACAACCATTTCTTATTGATTTAGAATCCCTGTAACATCTGTAACATCTTACCTCATCCCAGGCATCTCTCTTAGCTATAATATTTTTATTCATTCAAGAATCTTCTAATAATGCCGAGTATCCCTCTGCAGACACTTGAAGCTTTGAAAATGGTTCTGAATTTATCCTCAAACAAGCGCTTCAATGTTGATATATTGGACAAGGTGATGACACTTCTTGACAAACAACCTACTCATCTTTGTGATACTCAAGAAGAAGACACATCAGCTGATGCTAATAAGATAGAAGACAATCCAACCATTTATTAGATATGATTGGCGATATCCTTCAGCAGGTTCGTAACATCAGTGAAAGGCATTTCATCTTATCTATGTGTACCCGTTTGTAGTTCACATATGGTTGTGTTTGTAGATTGTGCGAAGTGGAGGCAGCAATGCAGAGATATGGGGTCTTTATGCAAGATGGCATAAAATCAAGGGCAACCTCATGGCGTCCTCTGAAGCTTTGCTAAAGCAAGTTCGATCATTTCAGGTTCATATATTATTCTCATGCTGAATTCTTTATTCCATTTTACCTTCTTATTGTGTATGTTAAGACCAGTCAAATAAAAAGTGTCTTGTACTCATTTAACATTTGAGCTGTCCTAGATATTTTCCTCGTGCGTGCACTGGAGTAGGCATGTGGATTTCCATGTTCACTAGTTTGATTTGTACACTCTAATGGTTTATTAGAAGGCGGAATCCAGAAGAATCTGGTGTGATCCTGCCACATTATTTTACATACTAGATTATTGTTCGAACAGGGTTCAGGACTATGGCATGATCAAAAGAAGTTCACAAAGTATGCTCAGGCTTCTCTGCAGCTTTGCAAAGTGTACATGGAAATTTCTTCATCATGCGGGAGCCGGCGGGAATTATTACTAGCTGAGATGCACCTTAAAAGCTCCTTGAAACAGGTATTTGTAATTCTTCCATCCTGGGTAGTTGAGAACTTATGGAATAATATATCTAGTATTTGAGATCAGCTGCAGAGATGAATAAAATAGCAACACATAAATGGGAGTGCTTAAATTTGAAATGACTAATTATTGTTAGGTTTCTGTCACCTTATTGAACCATTAGATAAACATTGGTATAGCAATAATAAAGTATGTAGCGGTAGTTTTTGGCAATTGATTGATACGAAATTTGGCAAAGCTGAAAATCTTTGATACCAGCAGAAACTGATCGTAGGAACATCCCTATGTAGGCAACAGATTTCTCAGATACAGAGGAGTACAGAGCTCTTGAGAACTGTCTTGAGGAAATAAAGAACCTGATTGGTGCTGCTGCCTAAGCTTATCCAGGTAAGAAACTGATTGGTGGTGCCGCCTAAGCCTATCTAGGTTAGTTCGTTTTACTTCCACTTCTGTAAATGTCGATATGTCTTAATCTACTTTCTGATTCTGCTTCTCAAACTCCGATAGATTTTGCTTGAATGCGGAGGTCGCCTGGCCTGATTAGAAACACCTTTTGAGTTCTGCCAGACAAAGCCTTGTTTGCGATAGGACAAGGATCAAGCCTTTTGCATTCAAAGGTCAAGTATCATTAGTCTGGTAACAGAGGGGGGCTTCAGCATAAGTGAATATATCATCTTTGTGTATCGCGTTGTAATCACATTGTGTAACTTATACATGCTTTGTTGTAAAGTAAGCTTCTGTGGAGGATGTGCAATTTTGTAGCAGGTTGTGTAACCTTTTGCACTTGAAATCCAAAGCAATGATTTTTTTTTGAGGCCTCCAAAGCAATGAAGGGTTAAGAAGTGTACTTTGCACTCTGCGTGTTTTGTCGGATGCCAGTTCGTCAGTTTATAAGACCTGAACACCACCTGTACTGGTTTGAGTATTGATAACTTTGTTGTCTAATCCTTTCTTCATCCCTTTTCCTTCCTGTTATCTCCCCCAATTAACTGCATGCCCCTAGGTTTGGAACACAGCGCTTCAGCTTTGCATTGGGCCATTGAATTCATCCTTGAGGTTCAGAATTCGCAGAGCCAGAGGATTCCTGGACTGAAATATGTATTAACAGACATGCTTCTCCAGAATGTGTAAAATGGCATTGAAAAGCTCTTGGACTGTAGACGTATGTATCCTTATGCGAGGGCCTGCCCAATGCCTGGAAGTATTGTGGTGAATAAATGTAGTTGGGCAATTCTTATCTAAAGTATTATATAAATGTTGAATTGAACGTCAAAACCAGCCATTAAAAAAGAAATAGATTTTTCACATTCTTTGGGACAGAAATTTTATCCATTTCCATATTTTTTAGATAGGAAATGTTACATTAATCTGAAGCAGGATTACGACATAGATCTTCAAAAGCAAAGGTGCATCAAGTGGCCACACGCATCGCACATCTGCAAAGGTGCAAGCCCACGCGCATACTTAGCAGACATGCCGACAAGTATTAGTCTTAAGTGGAGGAACACAATTCTAGTTATCTGTTAGATGTGGTGCAGAATAGGGATGTATCAGAGAGATCCACAATCGCTTTCGATCACCAAGCAATTCGCTTGTTTTCTAATTGCCAGCATCACCTTCTCTGTCTGCTTCGGCTTTCATGATTCTCGGTGCTCAGAATTACAGCACCTGGTGCTCAGACTCTTCCTCTTATATAGAAAGCAGATCTGTGTTACATTTCAACTAGCTAACTGGAGGATGATTCTCTTGACTGAATTAGATCCATAACAGTACCACGAACACAGTAAATTGCAGCCTTAGCTTCAATTGTTTTCTCCCTACGTCTTCTCTTGCTTCTCCCCATCCATAAAGACCACATCCCATATAGGATTGTGACATTGTTTTTGCAAATGCCATCAGAGGTCTTTTGTTGGAAAGTAAGCAATTTTATACTTATATATTTCTTTCATTGTCTTCCAGAAGCATCGAGCAAACGAACACTGCAATGTCTTTTTTAGTGTAGCATCTGGGGCCCGCAAGTAGAGGGAAAGTAGTTGAGTTCTGGGTGGTGGTTACCAGGTGGTGAGTACTCAGCCTTTATGTGGCAGCCTTCACAGTCAAGTATTACTCCCATTTTTCGAGAACATGCGGAGCACGTATTTCATTAAGAAAAAGAAGAGTTACAAATTAGAACACGAGACCTCAAGGCCTAACAACATGAACAGAAAACAAGAACAAAAAGCACTAACTCTACGACCTAATCTGGCTACAGGGCCTAAAAATCCTTGGCGTGCCTCGAGTAGATGATATCCTTCGTAGCTTCACGATCCTCGAAGGTGCTCAGGGACGAGCCTCATCATGGGAGCGATCTCGAAGAAGCCTAGGGATTAACTTCATCTGTGAGAGAGCGACCGGTTGGAGTACATGGAAGTCGAATACTTGATCCTCTCCTTCCAAAACTTCATGCACCCTTTTTACTTTGATTTCCAGCTTGCCACCACCTGAATTGATGGTTCTGCAGCTTCTGCCCTTCCTTCAACCCCGTGCCGGACCCCCACCAGGAATTATCTCATGCATAGAACACAGCCATGTATGAAAATGAAACAGTCATTAGTAGCCATAACATGTTCAAATAAGATTCTTAGGGAAACAAAATTACAAGCATGTAAAAGGAATCAGAACACAAGATATCAAAACAACCAATTGGTTTTCACAAGGCATAACATTACAAAAGCAAGCAGCAGGCCTAATTTTAACTTGTATACTAGAGGATGCAAATTAGCAAGCCAAAATTACTGAACATTCCACCACAGGAAAAATATAAGCATCACAATGCATCTATAGTAGCAAACAAGCAAGGGAAGAACCATCCATTCAAGTGATGGAAAATCCCACCAGAAATCCTTGGGATCTCCATCTCAACTTCAGTGGGAGCTGCTGAACATCACATCAAGCCTAACTCTGATTCCTCTAAACTCAAAAGCATCAGGAAAATCACATCCTAAATCCCTGAATCCCCAAAAATTGACCCCACTCTAGTGAGAATTATGCTCAAATTTTACTCCTTTGCGAGATCTTAAGTCAGTTCAGACCTAGCAAAACTGAAATTCCACTTATCTTGCAGGAATTCACAATGCGCCAGCAATCCTAGCTCTAATCAAGCATCAGAGCCCGGGCTACCACAACTAAACAAATGCACTTAATCAACACATGCAATGGGTATGAAGACTAGAGTAGCAGCTAACTGACCTTTCCGAAGACAACAGAGGGAGCCCGTCCGGCCTTCAGCCGCCCACAGGAAGAACGGGCACCTTGGCCCAAATGCAGGGGTGCAGTTGCTGCAGCCATAGAAGCACCCGCCGTGCATTGGCCCTGGTGCCATCACTACCCTGCATTGGCTCATCTGCAAAATTATATTTTCTTTATGTAATGTCATACACAAGATAACAATACTGAAATTTTAATTCATGGATAGAGATTCGGAGACGATTGGTTTATGGTATCGGTATGTTGGGGTGAGACAAATTCTCACGACTGATCAGTCATTGGTGAGGTGTGAGCTCCCCCTTTTACTGCGGGGCTAATGATTTGGGACAGAAACCAAGAGTTGGTTATCGTCTCAAATCAACGCGCGTAATGTAGTGGTGATAAGGTTCAAGATTAGTAACCTGGGGTAGGTTGCTAAGCGACATTGCCTGCCGGTGATATGCCAGGTGGTCACATGGAGATCGCCGTCAACAGGTGAGCAGCATATGGATCCGTCCAAGACTTGTCCTCCATAGAAGCCTCCACCCACCTCTTGTTGAAGATTTGCATCTCCTTGAAGGAGCGCCACCTCACTGCAGCCTGACCAGTTGATGAGGTGCCCTTGCTGTCATCACTAAGCATTGGTATGCCCCGATGTAGCATATATTCGCTGTCCACACCAACATTGTGCGCATGGTCACCTTTCGCACGATACCTCAAGTAAATCATCCAGACCCGTTCTTATTCCAGCAACCAACATCTATCTTCAGCTTAACATTTGAAACTGTCCTAAATCAGTTTGCACATTCTGAATATTATTATTCTGAAAATTCACTCCAACATTATCAGCAGTGATGTCCCAGCAAATATCAAACTCTTTGTTCGTGGATGGTTTGTCTGAGACTCTTACATAACTTTCAGAACCCACCAGCTCAATATTTAACACCAATAATCTCATAGAATCCATAACCTTCACCAGATTCTTCTATAGGTTGTTCGACAGCACTAATGTCCAAATAAATTTCATTAGCATCAAGAAATGCCCCGATCAGTATCACCTGCATGAACAGCTGATAATGTCTTACCCCTCAAGGTGAAGTATGTGATGTGTATGACTTGGCAGTGGTTCCTGCACATGTACCGCCAACTCATTGTATGTTTCTTCAGATGTGCAAACTCCTGAGATTGATGGTGTCCACAAGTTGACCCAAGATATACAAAATTTTTGAGCATCCCATGTTCTGGTGGTACGAATCCGAACATCACAGACTGTATTTTTTTTATGATCTGCAAAATTAAATTTTCTTTATATAGTGACTTCGACAAGATAGCTTCACCTGAATTTCTAATTGATAGATAGAAATTCAGAGAGATTGGTTTATGGCATTGATAATTAAAGAACTACAAGTACTAGTACATAACAGACGAGGACATAAGATATATTAAGCAATAAGCATTGATAATTATGCAGAACCATATTAAAGAACATTTTATTTTTGCAACCTCAAAGCTAGAAGAAGGCCTAGAAGCGGTCAAAGCATACCTCAAGTAAATCATCCAAAATATCATTCCTGTATTCAGCTTAAAATTTGAGACTGTCCAAAATTCAGTAACCAGCTCCTGTCTTCAGCTTAAAATTTGAAACTGTCCTCAATCCAGTTGGCACATTCTGAAATGTCCTAGTTAATTTCATTAGCATCCAGAAATGTCGCCACCAATATCATCTGCATGCATAAGTGAGAATGTCCTGCCCCTGATCAAAGTTAAGTATGTGCTGTGTATATGTCCTGCTGCCCTGATTTGTGCTGCACCTGTACTGCCAACTCTTCGCATGTTTCTTCAGACAGGCAAACTCTTGGGATTGATGGTGTCCAGATAGTATCATGGACAGCGACATGTACCTGCATGATAAAGAAAGTTGATCAAAGATCTGCAAAAGTTCGACCATCCCATGTTCTGGTGTTATGAAACCGAATATCAAAGAATGTATTTTTTCTATGCTTGTTTGGTTGTTCGAAATCACACAGAATGTGAATAGTCTGCTGGATGGGACATCAAGGTCCAGTCCAAATGTTCATATTACATGCCGATAATTATTAAACACAGTGTTGACTTGTATGAGGCTGACCTTCACGATGGAGGATGACTGAAAAATGATTTTGGAAGGTTTTGTTGGGTCGTAAGTTGCTGAATACATAGGATCCTAGGCTCAGTAAGCTTGTCCTTCGAAATTTGACTCCACCCCTAAAAGTTCAGTTGACAGAACACTGAAATATTTATTTGGACCATAGGATTCTGGTCTTCCATTGTAGTTGAAGTATAGGATCATGTCAGATTGAAAAATCTTGAACCAGGAATTGGTGGCCTCTCAAGTTGCGGGCAAAATGTTGAAGAAGGATCAAACCTTAAATCTCTTCTGGCAGACCTTAATTTAGTATGGAATTCCCTTTTTTTTATATAGTGTCAGGCTAACAAAACTGAAAATTTAATCGACGGAGAGAAATTCAAAGATGATTGGTTTATGGGTGTGGGTATGTCGGGGTGAGACAAACTCTCACGACTGATCAGTCATTCGTGAGGTGTGAGCTCCCCCTTTTACTGTGGCGCTACTGATTTGGGACAGAAACCATGAGTTGGTTACCATCTCAAATCAACGCGCGTAATGTAGTGGTGATCAGGTTTAAGATTAGTTACCTGGGGTAGGTTGCTAACCGACATTGCCTGCCGGTGATACGCCGAGTGGTCATATGGAGCTCGCCGTCATGGGGGCTGCAGCATATGGATCAGTCCATGATTCATCCTCCATAGAAGCCTCTTCCCACCTCTTGTTGAAGATTTGCATCTCCTTGAAGGAGCGCCACCTCACTGCAGCCCGACCAGTTGATGAGGGGCCCTTGCTGTTGTCACTAAGCATTGGTATGCCCCGATGTAGCACATATTCGCTGTCCACCACACCAACATTGTGCGCACGGTCACCTTTTGCACAATACCCAACCTTGTAATCAAGGCCCCACCCATGGACGAGGTCACTTTGCACCATGTGCCAAACACACCGCCATGCCTCTTGGGAGAAGACCGGTACCATAAACTCCACCCACCCCATGCACGGTGGCCCCATGCTATCTTCATCACACCGAACCCCTTGTGCGCGGCGGTGCATATCACTCGTAGGCATAAGCGCTCGCGCTGTAATGGCATGATGTATTTCGGAGCGGCGGTCAAGTGCTGGCTGCGACACCTCAAAGCCTTCCCTCTTCACGGTGGCAAGGTAGCGTAGTGGATCAAAGGTCTCAACTTCGATGTCTTCGTCCCAAACAAAGATGTACTCGTACTCAGCAACAACATCCGGATGCAAGAAACGCTTCGCAAACCACCATTTGGTTTGACCTTTCGCAGCCACATGCACTGCACGCTTGGACCATTCGAGATCATCCCATTGCTCCAATGTGTTGTCATAATGGAATAGCATAATCACGAAATGGTCAGCAGAGAACTTGGAAACGAGCCTGTTCACGGTATCCTTGTTTTTGATCCCAACAGCCACAGCCAACAGACTCTTCTTCGTTGGTTTGCTTTCCTCCTGCTGCTTCCGCCTCTCTGGGTTACCGGCCAGTGAAGCTTCCATCTCCAAATTGGTGTTGTGCTGCACGACGCCCCTCGGCATCGGCAGCGACGGTCGCGGCCGCCGGCGTCGATTGGTGCTTGCTGGCTCGACGCAGAGCGCTTTCCGATGATGGATGCTGCAAGTCCAAGCCTCGATTGGCAAGCTTGCTCTGTTCTGATGGAGCGCCCCGACGGCGCCGGCGCCAAGAAGAAGAACAGCAACGGCGAGCGCCTTCACCGCCGGCGCGGTGCTGCGCAGCCGAGACGCGGCAGCGCCCATGCCGCCACGCGCGAGCGGTCTCCGGAGACGCGGACGCAGCGGAGGATTGAGTCCACGGACGAGGTGGACGCGGCGGCGGAGGGCGTCCACCACGGACGAGGCGGTGGCGGTCGCGGCGGCGGAGTGCGGCCACAGACGAGGCGGAGGCGGCCGAGTGCGAATCAGGCAAGCAGTCGCAGCAGCTGGGGACGAGGCTTCGGAGCGGCGGGGCCGAGAGCGAGGTGGCACGTAGGGGCGGCGGGTGGCTAGGTCAAAGGGGAGCAGCGGGGCGGCGTGATTTGTTTCGAGGACAGAGTCGGAGTCGGAGTAGGCAGGGGAGGCGGCCAGCTGTTGGGGAAGAAGGTTCTGATTTGCGGGGCCCACCTCTTACCATATCCGGTTCCGATTGTGTTGGAGTTTTTTTATTCTTTTTTAATTTCTTTTCGTTCAAGAAACGTGCCTCGGGAATTTCTGAGTGTGCCCTCGCTTTACCGTCCACTACCCAGTTCCGACGAAACATAATATTGTTTCGTCAACTAAAATTTGTATTTTTTTTTAAAAAAACTTAGTATTTAAGGTGCTTTGACAATGCGCACAAACAAAAGTGTGGTGCTGCTTTATAAGTGAGTGAAGTGTATAGTTGATATGTAAACTCTTTTTTGATCGTGTTATTTATCTTCCTTTACCTAGAAAATACTGATTTGACATACCTAAATTTATGTGTTATTTAGATCTCTCTACTTATATTAGCATCTCTAAATTGTTTAGGTGTGTCATTTAGGTCTTTCTATTTATATTAGCATTCCTCAATTTAACTGACTGTGTCATTTAAGTCCAGTTATAAGCTCAAACCAATCTGAAGACAATGTAGCGCATATGACGTGGAAATGCGTTGCATGACGTCGTTGTGACGCATCTGACGTGGAAATGCGTTACATACAATTGTATTGCTATCAGATAAACAAGCATGCCATTCATTGCAAAGTCATGTCACCATTGTAACATGTGATGCAACAAGTGACGAGATTAATGTGGGTGAGTACATGTGAAATTTAAAATACAATTAGGGCGAGTACATATGAAATATGATAGCTAATATTTTACACTGTTTAAAAATATATGCAAAGTTCTAATTTGTGAGGACCATGCAAAAAAAAACTAAAACGTCAATGAAACCACCTTTAATCTGTTATCAATACAACGGCACGAAACATCTTTCGGACAAATATGACATGTCAGGTCTGTTTGAGCAGAGTTGGACCTAGATGACACAGTCATGCAAGTTTAGGGATGCCAAATAACTAGAGGGACCTAAGTGACTAACCGATATAATTTTAGGGATGTCAAATCATCATTTTCTAAATAGAGGGACCTAAGTGACACAGCCAGACAAGTTTAGGGACCGACTGTCAAATCATCATTTTAGGGATGTCAAATCATCATTTTCAATGAGACGCCCCCGCCGCCTACCCCATACACCACCCTCTTGCCGCCCGTGGCTTCGGCGGCGCCACCACCGCCTCGCTGCACTCCCGCCCACCGCCGGGTCACCCCCCCCCCCCCCCCCCCAAACCACTCCTCTATGTCCGGCGATGAACAGAGCCACCCACTCCCGATAACCTGAAAACCCTAACCGCCCGTCCACCTCCACCACTGGCGGTGGCAACGCCGCCGTGCCGCGCCGCCCGCCCAGCCGCGTGCTTCGCCACCGGTTCGCGCATGGGCCGGGCCGCACGCGGACGCGCGTTATCGCTTTCGCGCGACCCGATGTGAGATAGACTTTCCGCAAATTTAGTGGCCGGAGAACTCTTCCCCATGCTACCGGACAATGGCCTCCTTGCACCTCTTTCCTCCCCTTCCAAAAAAAAGGGCCCGTCGAATCTTATCAATTGCCTTGATACGGCTTATTATCAATTATGGCTGGAGCACCCAAAAGCCACAAGTGTTTCAGTTCGAACGGGGGCCTGTAGGCGGGAGCAGGATATCTTTTGCTTTGCGTCGTCATGCAATTTTGGGTTCACAAGTCAAAACGGAAATGGGCCTGCGCAAAGCGCCGACACCGAAGCACATCTCCAGCGCGATGTGAGTTAGTTTTCTAGGGTTTGAGAGACTAATCGTGGCCACACGACCTAGTTTTCTAGGGTTTGAGAGACTCCGCCGGCGACTCGTCGACGGAGGTTTTTTCTGACGCTACAACCCCGACGTTGCCTCCCTGGTTCGTGTCTCTCGCTCGGGCTGATCAAGGGGCTGATCTGATCAGCTGCCCGACCTTGGCGTAGATCGATCAGGGGGGCGCGTCCGTGGGAGTTTTCGGCGGCATGGCGGCGGAATCGTCAAGGACGGGGAAGAAGGATGTTGACGTGGAGGAACTACTCAAGAAGCTCTAGCTTAGTGATGCAGAACGGGCTAGCGTTGTTCTGGCGAAGGAGGACCGGGAGAACCTTCCGGCGATCAAGTGGATGGCGGCGGAAAAGTTACTCATGACGAAGGGCTTCAGCGAAGCATCACTGATGTACACGATGAGATCGGCGTGGAACCCCGCACGCGATGTCTCTTTCCGCGCGATTGGGAAGAATCTTTTCGTGGTGCAAGCATACTGCTTAGGAGATTGGAAGAAGATCATGGAGGAGGGGCCCTGGATTTTCCGGGGGTGTGCTCTGATGTTGGAGGAATTTGATGGTGCAACCACGGCTCCGACTGTACTGCCGCACAAGGTTCCTGCATGGGTGCAAATCCACAAGCTTCCACCATTGTACAGGTCGGAATCAATTCTGAAGTTGTTGGCAGCTAGGATCGGAGAGGAGGTTATGGTGGACATGCGTGCTGTTCCAACGGGTGACGGGGATTTCTTCAGGGTCCGTGTCAACTTGGAGGCCTACAGCCCGCTTGTGAGATTGGTGACTCTGACGCCCGAGGGGCGGGACAACATTATCATCCAGGTGAAATACGAGAAGTTGCCTATCTTCTGTGCTCATTGTGGTTTGATGGGACACTGTCATCTGGAATGCGGCACGGGGTAATACATGGAGGAGGAGTTGCAGTTCGGAGCTTGGATGATTGCTGATGAGGAGACATGGCGCCCGGGAACACCGAAGGTTCGCATGAACCTGAATGGTGAGCGTGATCGCCCAGCTGACCGTGCAGGGAACAGCGCACCCAGGGGTCGTGGTGGTCGTGCTGGCAGGGGCGGTCGATCACGTGAAGGTGTGTGGAAGAGGAAGGCTAAGGAGAATGACTTGACGGTGTCAAGGAAGCGAGGCTCGGGAGAGGCGGGGCTCGACGGTGACAAGGATGAAGAGCTCAAGGACACAGCCAGCAGCCCGTTGAAGCCTATAGCGGAGGATGCTAAAACCAGCAATGGTGAACAATCTGCTAGGAAACATTTGGACATGTCAGCGGAGTTGGAGAGGGTACCTCCACCCCCTCCGACGTACATCTCGCCCAGGGACAAGAAGAAGGCTAAGGCCAGCTCAGCATTGACGTCTACAAACTTGGCGGGCTCCGGCGAGGAGTGCCGCCCGGACCAATGAGTTGTCTTAGCTGGAATTGTCGCGGACTGGGCAACGCCGCGACAATTAAGGAGCTTCGCGAGCTTGCGAAGAGAGTTGCCCCTACCGTGCTATGTGTTCAAGAGACTCAAATTCATAAATCACGGGTAGAAGATTTGAAAAGGACTCTAGGTTTTGATAATTCTTTCGCTGTAAGCAGTAATGGCCGTAGTGGTGGCATTGGGATTTATTGGAATAATAATACTAGAGTCGAGATTTTGCCTTATTCCCAGTATCATATTGATGCGATCATTACGGAGGACAATCGGGAGCCATGGCTCACGTGTGTGTATGGAGAGGCACAAACGGCGGAACGTCACAAAACTTGGGAACTTCTCAAGTACATTAAATCCTCATCCTCACTGCCTTGGATGTGTATTGGCGATTTTAATGAAGTGTTACATCGCTCGGAACATGTGGGAGTACAGGAGCGTAGCCACGCTCAAATCGAGGGATTCCGGGAGATGGTTGACGTGTGTGGACTAAACGACTTGGGCTACACCGGTCGAGACTGGACATTTGAGAAGAAGGTCGCTGGAGGAAGTTTTTGTCGAGTGCGGCTCGACCGTGCACTGGCTACGGTGGACTGGAGGACGCGCTTCCCCATGGCAACCGTAACGCATATGGCGGCGGCGGCCTCTGATCACGGGCCAATACTCCTCACCTGGGAGAGGCGAGGACGGCGTGCGCGAGCTAAGAAGGAGAAAAGATTCAGGTACGAGCTAATGTGGGAGGAACACAAGGAGTTCTTACCCATGTTGCAACAGGCCTGGCGGAATGCTCCAAGGCAACTAACCTGAAGGAGTTGGAGCGCAAGCTTACCAGTGTCGCTGGGCACATTGGTCAATGGAGCATTCATTCCTTTGGACATGTGAAACAAGAACTCAAGGAACTGCATAAACGCCTTGAGGAACTACAGGCTGATCCGCAGCGAACTTCGCCATCTCATGAAGAAATCAAAGTTGCGGACAGAATAGTTGAGTTAAACCACCGGGAAGAGATTATGTGGCGGCAGAGATCAAGAGTCATGTGGTTGATGGCTGGGGATCGTAATACCCGTTTCTTTCACCTCCGGGCAAGCCAACGGCAGCGGAAAAAAATAAAATCGCCAAGTTGCGCAAGCAGAATGGCGAGGTGACGGAGAATGAAAATGAGATGGGACAGATGGTGACGGATTTTTACAAGGACTTATACCGGTCAGAGGGGACGAAAAACATGGAAGTGGTTCTTGATCACGTCCCTCAGAAGGTGACAACGCCGATGAATGACGCGCTGGCAGAGACCTTTTCCGAGGAGGAGGTGAAGCATGCCCTCTTTCAAATGTTTCCTACCAAGGCGCCAGGTCCGGACGGTTTTCCAGCACATTTCTTCCAACGTCATTGGGAGTTATGTCGAGAGGAAGTTACATCGGTGGTCCTGCGGGTCCTGAGGGGAGAGGACGACCCGACACTGATTAATAACACTTGCATCGTTCTTATACCCAAGGTCAATACTCCTGAAGAACTTGGGCAGTTCTGACCTATCAGTTTGTGCAACGTCATCTACAAGATAGCATCTAAAGTGGTGGTGAACAGGCTGAGATCAGTATTACCAGAGATCATCTCTGAAGAGCAGTCGGCATTTGTTCCTGGGCGGCTAATTACTGACAACATTATCACAGCTTACGAGTGTTTGCACTTTATGAAAAAAGAAAAGGGCTCGTGATCTTCGGTGTTGTGCACTGAAACTGGATATGAAGAAGGCCTACGACCGAGTGGAGTGGGAGTATTTGAGAGCGATCATGCTAAAACTAGGCTTCCGAAGACAGTGGGTCGATATGATTATGAGATTGGTCACCTCGGTGACTTTCTCAGTCCTCTTTAATGGTGAACGCCTTGAGAGCTTCAAGCCTACCAGGGGAATTCGCCAGGGCGATCCAATTTCTCCATATCTCTTCTTGTTAGCAGCAGAGGGCCTTTCGTGCCTTTTGAAAGACAAAGTTCAATCATCTAACCTCAGTGGCATAATGGTGGCGCCATCGGCTCCGGTGGTCAGTCACCTACTCTTTGCAGATGATAGCCTGCTGTTCTTCAAGGCGAGTACGGAGAATGCGGAGATCGTGAAGAATACATTGCAAGAATATTGCAAGGCGTCTGGACAGCAGATAAACAGAGATAAATCATCAATACATTTTGCTAAAGGCTGTCGGCAGCAGACCCGTGATGAGATTATGGACCTGTTGGAAGTTCATAATGTGGCCCTTAGTGAAAAATATTTGGGCATGCCAACTGATGTGGGTACCTCTACTAATGGGGCTTTCAAATATTTGAAGGACCGGGTTTGGAAGAGGGTACAAGGATGGATGGAACAAGCTCTGTCCGCAGGCGGAAAGGAGGTGTTGATCAAGTCGGTTGCCCAGGCTGTGCCGACCTACTCAATGGCGTGTTTTCGTCTGCCACGAGGGCTGTGCCAGCATATTGATAGCCTGCTAAGAAGCTTCTGGTGGGGTAGCAAGGAGGGGAAAAGGAAGACGTGTTGGGTCGCCTGGGAGGAGATGACAAAACCTAAATACATGGGCGGCATCGGCTTCCGTGATACAGCGTTGTTCAACCTTGCCCTCCTGGCGAAGCAAGCATGGCGCTTGATAACCGAACCGGGCACTTTGAGCGCTCGCGTTCTGAAGGCAGTTTATTTTCCGAATACCATGTTCCTGGACGCGCAACTGGGCTCTTCACCATCCAGAGTGTGGCGTTCGATCTTAGATGGAAGAAATATTCTGGAACAGGGCATTATTCGTCGCATTGGTACTGGGGAAGATACAAGCATTTGGCATATGAACTGGCTCCCCAGGGATGGTTTATTTCGCCCGGTGGTGCGACGCCAAGAAGTTCAACACCTTTCTATGGTTAGTGAACTAATTGACCACACAACCTGCTCATGGAGATCGGACATCCTAGAGGAGGGTTTCGTGCCGATGGACAGAGAGGTAATTCAAAGTATCCCATTGTGCAGCCGACGGCAACTTGATTTTTGGGCATGGCATTTTGAGAAATCGGGTATTTTCTCAGTTCGTTCAGCGTATCGTATGCTAGTTCACAACTGGGAGAAGAGATCGGCTTGGCTGGAGCATGATGCGGGAAGATCAGATTCAAAAGCAGAGGAAAAGGAGTGGTCGACCATGTGGAAAGTCAGAGTTCCATCCAAGCTTCGTGTCTTCCTGTGGAGATTGGCAAAACAGTCCATACCGACCAAGGATGTACTCCATCACAGGAAGATGGCTACGCAGAGCACTTGCAGTATCTGCGGTTCGGAAGACTCCTGGCGTCACTCATTGCTGGACTACAATATGTCTAGATTTGTGTGGGCCCTGGAGGAGGAGGAGATGGTCGAGCATCTCTGCCAGATTCAAGAGCAGGATGCGCGAGGATGGTTGGCGGCAGTTTTTGAGACTCTGTCGCACAAGGAAGTGACGAGGGTCGTTGTGACGTTGTGGGCCATCTGGTACGCAAGGAGGAAGGCGATACATGAACAATCCTTCCAGAACCCGCTGTCGACCCATGGTTTCATTGACAGATTCATATCCGATTTGGAATTGGGGGGGGGGGGGGGGGGGGGGGGGGGGGGGGGGGGGGGGGGGGGGGGGGGGGGCAGCACTGAAGGAGCAGAGGGGGGGGGGGGGGGGGGGGGGGGGGGGGGGGGGGGAAGACAGCAGGCTGTGAAGCCCCGATGGTTTCCTCCACCAACGGGACTCTCAAAAATTAACGTCGATGCGGCGTTATCCAAGATCTCGAACACAGGTGTTGTTGCCGCAGTTGCTAGGAATGAACAAGGAATGTTCCTGGGAGCCTCGGCCGTCGTTTTTTCGAGCGTGTCGGACGCGGAACAGTTAGAAGCATTGGCTTGTCGGGAGGCTCTAGCGCTTGCTGCAGACATTGGTATCCGGCAGTTCAGAGTTGCTAGCGACTGCTTGAACGTAGTTAAAAACGTTCATGGGGCAGGAATGGGATCGTATGGCCAGATCATCAGGGAAATCAAGGCCAGAGCGACAAGTTTTACCTCAGTGGAGTTCGTACATGAGGGTCGAGAGTCGAATGTTGATGCTCACACTTTAGCACGACATTGCATTTATCAGTCTGTAGGTCGCCATGTATGGCTTCTGAGTCCGCCTCCGGGCATATGTAACTCCATCTCTTTGAACAATCAATAAAAGGTGGGAGTTGTCCTCAAAAAAAAAAAAAACTCCAGCGCGATGTGATCTCTCTCCATGACTGACATGTGGGCTCGACACACGTGTCACTTCTTCTGCTCTTCCTCCGAACAAAACAGAGAAGCCAGCGCCAAACCAATACCACTGCCGCCGCCGCCGCGTCCAAGCCCCCTGCGCCCCCGATTGCCATATCCCGGCAGCTTCTCTCCAGCCTGCGGCGGCGGCGCTTCATATCCAGCGTCGAAGTGCCGTCGCCTCGCACAGATAGAGGCCCTGAATCTGCACCTCGACTCCTTGCGAAAGTATTCAGCAAGCTAATTTGGCTGCTGGTGTTTTAGTTCTTGCAATATATATTATCATCCTTAGACTATCTCCAACAGATAGTCCATTTTAGGACTTACACATGATTTGGGGTGTAAAAGGGAAGAAAACTACCTCCAACGGATGACCCAAAGCAACCAACCATTTTCGGAGTCCGGCACTTCGGCACGCACAAATGCGGGAGCTCTCCACCCGCGACGAAGCATCGAATCGTTTTTCTCTCTGTCTTCCTCGCTCGATCTCTCGCTCTCGATCTCTCTCTCTCGCTCACCGGATGGACAGAGACGGCGACGGCGGGGGGCGGAGGCGGGCGGAGCCGAGGGCGGGGCTCGATTCGTCGTCCGGCTGAGCTAAATCGAGCGCCGCCACCATCGCCTGAGGCCGAGCTCGTCGCACCAGAGCAGCAGGAGCTGGCCAACCCCTCCCCGCGCCTCACCGCGAGACAGGAGCTGGCCGCCATGGAGGACGGCGGCGGCACTCCTTCCTTGGCTCCCGCAACGACGGTTCCTCCGCTCCATCACCCGCACCTGCAGGCTGCACCTCCCACCCTCCCCGGCCGCAGCGGCGGCATCGTACGCGTCGGAGGACGCGCCGCTCCTTCCAGATGGGGGCGTGCGGCGTCAGATAGGGTGTGGGCGGTTCGCGCAGCGAAGCGGTTCCTTCCGCCGCGAAGTCGGCCGTGCTACCGCCGAGACCTTCCTCCTCACGCGCTGCCGCCGAGACCTTCCTCCTCATGTCAGATTGGAGCAATTTTGCATCTTTCTAATCCTCACCCTGCAGCTGTTGGATTTGGGCAGGGGAGGGAGGAAAGAGGAAGAAGGGGTGGGCTCGGCTTCCGCGACGACGCGGGGGGCGGGCTCGGCGGCCACGACGGCGCTGGCCCTGGCACGGCGGCAGCGCGGTGGGAGCCGGGGTCGGGCCGCGGCGTCCATCTGCAGGGGCGCGGCGTCGCAGGGAGGGGCCCAGGGCGTCGCAGGCCACGGCGGCGCGCGTTGCCGCGGCGGGGCGGCTGCGCGGGGCCTCGGCAGGGAGGAGCCCGGCGGCGCGCGGCGCGGGGAGCGAGCGGGGCGGAGACGCCGGCCACATCTACCCCTCCTCCTTTTCCTCGCTGGCGGGGCGGGGCGCGCGGTGGCCGTCGACGGAGCGGGTGCTTGGCGTGTCAGCGGAGGCGTCGACGGCGGTGGTGACTCCCAATTTTCGGACATCCGTTGGAGACCTGCGTTTTTACGGAGCGCTCTTTTAGCCTCACCAGGACACATTCCTGCCTTTGCGTCTTTGATTTACGTCCGAACCGTTGGAGATAGCCTTAGAGGTTCGGAACTATCGCAACGACCAAAAAATGTTCGCAGAGTATGCTCCAGCTTCTCCAGCACCACCAGCGTACTAGGAAATATTTTCATCTACTGGAAGCCAATGAAAGCCCCCGGAAACTGGTGTCCTGATTCCTGAATATCTTTAGTCTTTGCGTAGTTGAGAACTTAATAATGTTAAAGTCGATTTAACGAATGTAAGTGCCTAACTTTCACGTGACAGAAAATTCTTTATAGTCAGTTACGTATGTTAACCATTGGATTAACATCCTATAATTGCAATTATGTAATATAGTTGTAGTTATAGGTGATTGGGAGGTAAGAAAGATTTGTTTTCTCGTAAGTGCAGGAGAACTGCGCGTCGTTTCATTTAGAAGAGGAATAAAGTACATGAGACAGTGCGATTAGCCCCTTCCCAAACCACAATCACCCATACAATTTGTAAAGAAGCAAAGCAAAAGAACACCCAAAACAAAATCAGGCGCACCACTACAGTAACAGAGAAAAAGGAACCAATTAATTAAGTAATGCCAGGAAGCGACCGAATGAGCAGCTATTATTACAGTTGAAAGTCCCCTGCCATGCACCATAGCGGGCAGTGCGCACTCGTTGCAAATTGTCCACATCAGATGAGACATGCTAGGCTGTGCTCCGTTGAAAACACAATCATTCCGATGCTTCCAAATCTTCCATGCAACCAGAATTGCAAGGGAATTGATTCCTTGTCCGAGCTCCTTCAGAACTTGATATCTAGCATTGCTCCACCAATTCGAGAAACGAGCAACTGTAGGATGTGATGCAGCAGAGATGAAGTTCAGTTGCTGCAACATAATTACTCAGATCTGTCATGAGAACACACACAGACATCAATATATTTTGAATTGTCTCTTCATCTTGATCATATAAAGCGAGAACCTTTACGGTACACCATACCACTTAGAGCAAGAAAGTAGTATGAGTCTAATCTAACCGTCCATTCTCGTGGGTATTAATGTAATTGTCATACTAATCAATAATATTTACCACCGCATGGTAAACTGGTTAAGCGAATCGGTATGGAAATAAATAAACTAAACGTTGTTCGTCGCCGCCAGCCGCCGCCGCTAACTTAGGGTCGCCGCCGATTAGCCGGTGACGTCGCCTAGGCGTCTCCGGATTGGTTCCCATCATCTGCTGGCCTCGCCATTGTGGATCCATTTTGATAGGGTTCCTGCGATGAGGCCGGAGGACGCACGCGCGCCGCCACCCCTGTTCCCGCCTCCAACGGCAAGGCGCCCACTCGCCCGTCCCCGCCGGAGGACGCACAGGCGTCCCCAACGCCCAGCCCATGAGGTCATTGGGCGCATATGTCTGGATCCCCGCCTGCTGCCATGGACAACGCCCGGCCAGCCTCAATGCCTCCCCGCCGCCATCGCACGGCCGACGAAGTTTCCTGGGCATCCTCTTGCCCAGGAAACTTGGAAGAATAGATGAGAAATTAGGTACTAGATCATTGCTGCGATTTGTCGAGTACTAAATTACTAAGGTGCCACTACTTTTTTTTCTCGACATTACCCCTGTACTCCATATACCACTTTAAAATACCACCGTACCACCATAGAGTCTTTCAAGTAGTATGAAGTGCGTCTGTATGGTTAGATTAGAAAAAATAGACAGCCCACATTCATTACGGTGCACCGTAAAGGTTCTCTATAAAGCAGGCATGCAGGATGTGGCAACTTCTGCTTGGCTAACCAATCCGCTATCCAGCAGTGGCTGTTGATGGTGAGCGACAGGAAGTTTACAGAAAGGAGAGCCCAAGTCTTCCAAATCCTCTTCCATATGGTGCAAACTTAATTTTCCCAATGAAAAGGCATTGTAAACTGACTTGCTTGAATAGATGTAAGATTTTGACAAGCGCCAAACATGCTGGTCCTGAGCACCTTGCTGCAGGTAAAGCCATCAACCAAATATCATATGCTGAGCTATTCAATTATAATTTGTATTGTGAGAGCTCCTTTTTATATCTGATATGGCGGGACGTTTTAGGTGATCGAGTTTTAGCAAGCTGAAACTACCAATATGGCAGAAACTCTGCATAGGAACCATTCCTCCCTACCCATGCATCAGATTTCTCTGACTCGACGAGTACACCAATTAAGCTCTTGAGGAGTGACTTAGTGAGGACTGTCTTGAGAAAATGAAGAACCAGATTGGTGCTGCCTAGGCTTGTCCAGTCCAGGTGACTCTGTTAGTTCCAAGGTTTGGAAGTCAAATTATTTTTGCTTACACAGTACATGGGCTGAGTTTACAACAAAATGTATTTTGTATTTTGTATGTATATCCAGATTTTGTCACTTTCATTTCTTTAAATACAATGACTGATTAATCTGATTTCTTATTCAACCTCTTGAACTCTGCCAGATCGTGTATGTGTCAGGATCACCCCGTCAATTGACAAAGCTGACTTCCTATGTGCCTGCAAAATCTTGGTATTGAAATGTGTAATGAGCATGGATCAGGATCTAGGCCCAGTCCGCCTAGGCCCAGCCGCAAGGCCCATTAGTGGTGGCTAGGGTTTGGGAAGCCGCCGCCGCTAGGATTGCTTAGAGGTTAAGTAATAGGTTGCTTGGGAGTGAAGTTAGGTTGCTTGGGAGTCAAGTTAGCCCTCTCTATATAATGAGAGGATTATATTCAGATTGAATTAAGAAAGAAGTAAAGATTTAACCCTACAACTCTCTCTCTCTCTCTCTCTCTCTCTCTCTCTCTCTCTCTCTCTCTCTCTCTCTCTCTCTCTCTCTCTCTCTCTCTCTCTCTCTCTCTCTTTACAGCCGCCGCCCTCTATCTCTCTCTCTTGCGCCTGCGCCTCCCTCTCCTCCAGCCCTGGCCGCACTCCTCCTTCTCCATAGCCGCAATGGGGCAGCTGCTCCTTGATCATAACAACTTGGTATCCAGAGCCAAGGTTTCGATCACTCCACCACCACCGAATTTTTTTTCCTACACATCAGCACCGACCCTGGATCCAGACAACGCTTCGCAAAGTGAATTGATTGCAGATGCAATCAAGTGGATGGAGGATTTCAGCCGGGAAGTCAAGGAGACATTCAACCGAAAGTTCTTGGAGCAGCAAGGCGTCTTGGAGCCAGCAATTAGCGTCGTTGAGGCACATGCAACCAAGGAGGCTGCCATCGCCATCTGCAGCAATAGCAGCATTGGTACTGTTCACGCGATGAACAGTACCCGCGCTACTGTTCACGGATCAGATCTGGAGGACCCTACCGTCAGGAACGTCATCCCTGCATTGTCAGCTGATATTCTTGCATCGACGGGCAATTCTACACCCCTGGTGGCTCATTCGGCGCTGCACACCTCCCCGGACGACGACTCAACCACTACAACTGCACCGGCCATCACCGTCAACCCCATATACAGCGGCGCTGCTACTGTTCATCGTAGCCGTGGTACTGTTTATGCGGTCGATTTTGTCGCCGCGCCTGATCTGGGAGCCACAGAGGAGACCGCCTTGATCGACTCCGCCCGCATGGATGCCCGGATCGCCCGGAAGCTCGCCCCTGCCTTTTCCGAAGTCGACATCTACTTCAACAACAACGTCATTAACACTGCAAACAGTTTTGAATCTACTATTCAAGGTGCAAACAGATCTGTTCTTGGAATGAATTTATTCTCTGGTGATCCGTACATGGAGGTGTTCGACAGCTTTCTTCTTCCTAGCAAGGAGTTTGCTCGTCACCAATTCGTGAGACCCCCTCTGCTGCTCTACGACATGGAGATTGAAATAGAGGAGCCATATACTGCCACGGATCTCACAATCATAGTAGATCTATCTACTAAGGAGACAACTGCTAATCAGGTTTGCAATGTTTATAACATATTAGATGGTTTTGCTCCTCTCTCGCCTATTGCCTTTGGATCAAACAATTGGATCTCGCGAGCCTTTTTCGTTGCACCTTCTGATTCTCGGAATTCTTCTGGATCACAACCTGATGGATCTATTTTGCAACTCGGAGAGAATTTGATTGGATTTCACGCTTTGAATTTGGGATTTTTCCGCAACGTAATTAATGAAGTCAGAAGGATCTATTGGATCACAACTTGATGGATCTATTTTGCAACTCTCGATTGGAGTTTCTTGGTGCTACAAGTCAGAAGGATACATCTGAATGGAGCCACTCAATTCATCCACCAAAGGACTTTCTGGAATTTTTATTGATGGTTTTATGGTTCATCCTAATGGATCTAAATTGCTGGACGTTTTTACTTGGAGTTCTGAAATTACGGAGGTTCTATCAAGTTACGCTCCACAAAAGTAAAATTTCCATTGCTAATTGCTATAAGGCAACGTATCCTATGAGAACCAGATTCGTGTGAGAACTATGAGAACTCCAATCTGGGCCACATGATCTTGATCCAAGGGGGCGCATAGGGAGAGGTGGGAGGGGGAATTTGCAAAAGTATGATTAAGTGGGCGGTGATTTTGCAAATCCCCCCTCCCATCTGAATTCATGCGCCCCATTGGATCAAAATCATGTGGCCCAGATTGGAGTTCTCATAGTTCTCACATGAATCTGGTTCTCATAGGATACGTTGCCTTGCTATAAAGATCTATTGAACGTGCTATTGGGGATTTCTTGGCTGACGGAACTCAATCCTATTGGGTGGAGTATTGCTTTTGTAAATCTGAACTTTGGACAGCTCTCCCCTCACATTGGTCCCTGCCGAAAGATGAAGAACATTATTGTCACCTTAGCTGCACCTGCGGCAATTGACGGCGCCAAGGAGACCACCGCGGAGGAGCTGCACTACATCAAGTCCTTTTCCCAAATCTTCGGGGAGCAGGAATTCCAGGAGGCTTCGGTGATCACGACGAGGGGCTCTACATCGACAACTCGCCCCTTGTCGTCGCTTACGCGCCATGCTCCGGATCTTCCGATGTCATTCACCACCAACGACCCGGAAAACAGATTTGGATCTGAGGAGGTCGCGCGCTATCTAGCCGCATTCCTCCTAATCTTCATGAGGATGGGCGTCTTTACACTCCCAAACTTCACCGCCAACAACTCCGACAACGACGATTCCATGGGCAACGTCACTACGATGGGAGTCACACCATCTGTCTTGGATGTCAACTTGCCTATGGTAAACTCCATTGCTACTTTGGAGGATTTACCGCTCCGTCTGGGCGGTGCTACCCTTGTTCCTCTGGCATATCAACGTGTAGAGGACGGGAGCTTCGGCGGCATCTGCACCAACAACTGCCACAATGTTCCTTGTGCGGACGCGCTCCTATCACCAAGAGGCGTGCCTTCACCAACAGTTGACGAGACGACAATTGTTGTTGCTCCAAACGTCAACAACTCTACGGATGAGACGTCTAAGGAGTTCGCTGTTGATGACATCTCCATCCATCACGCTATGTCATCAACAGCGAACTCCTTAGACGTCTCATCCGTAGAGTTGTTGAAATATCCAGGGCATCATCCAGGGCCGGACCGGTAAGTCTGGTTACCGGTTATGAAAACAGGTCAAAATTTGTTGAAATATTAAATTCATTTCAAATTCAAACTCAAAAACCGGTGAACTGACTCAGGTAGGACAAAAGCAACGGCAGCACCTCTTATTGCCTCGTTCACTGAACACGAAGCCTTGGAAGAAATCAGATCGTTGAACAAGACGAGTGCACCCGGACCTGATGGGTTTGGCCTGGGGTTCTACCAAGCGGCATGGCCACAAATTGCTCCCAAGGTTATGCAATTTTTGCAGGGGTTTCAGCAGGGGCAGCGTTGACATGGAGAGGATCAATCGATCGTATATTGTGTTACTGCCCAAAAAAGAAGCTGCACTGACTGTGGATGCTTTCAGACCGATCAGCTTACAGAACTGCAGGGTCAAATTGGCTACCAAACTAATGACCACTGTCCTGCAGCGCCAGATTGCACAACTAATTGATATTGATCAGACCGGGTTCATACGAGGCCGATCGATTTCTGAAAAAATTGTTTATGAAGTCGAGCTTGTGCAATGTTGCCACAAAAGGAAAATACCAACTCTGGTCTTAAAGTTAGACTTTGCCAAAGCTTTCGATTCGGTGAACTGGAGCAGCTTATTGGACATTCTACGTGCTCGAGGGTTCCCGGACCAATGGTGTCAGTGGGTTCAAACATTACTCAGCTCATCAAAATCAGCAGTACTTGTCAATGGCACTCCTGGATCGACCGTGGCTCACCTGCAGGCGAGGACTCCGTCAGGGCAATCCTCTATCGCCATACTTATTTCTGCTGGTCGCTGATGTTCTGCAGATACTTATTAAAGCTGACGGCGGGGTGCGACATCCGATTGTTGGTGACCGATCATGCCCAGTGCTGCAATACGCGGATGACACTCTTATCTTGTTGAAAGCAGACCTACAAGATGTATCTAGACTGAAAACACTCCCGGACTCTTTCTCTGCGGCCACAGGATTACCAACTATGGCAAGAGTACAATTGTGCCCATGCACGTTGACCCCTCCATTCTCCCACAATGTCTGAGCCTTCTCGGCTGCAGGCAAGAAGGGTTCCCTCAAACTTACTTGGGCCTTCCGCTGTCCAATGAAAAATTGAGACTGCCTGCTTTCAGTCCACTGATGGCGAGTGCGGATAGACACTTGTCCGGTTGGGCGGCATCCTTGCTTAACCCGATTGCACGCACTACCCTTATCAATGTCGTGATCGACAGCCTGCCCACATATGCCATGATGGCAATGCTGCTACCTCCAGGGCTTATCAAGCACTATGATGGACGCCGTCGCGCATTCATGTGGTCTGGTGAGGAAAAGGCCTCTGGTGCCGATTGTCTTGTTGCATGGGAACGCGTCACAATGCCCACTGAATGTGGCGGGCTTAGGGTTCGCGATCTGAACATCCAAAACAGATGCTTGCTCCTCAAACTCATCCACCGCCTTTACACTAGCACTGAATCATCATGGGCAGAGTGGGTACAAGAACAAGCTGACATTGCTTCCATGGACGGTGACATATATGGAGACCATTGGGAGTCCTTACGTGCTCTGCAATCTGCATATCAAGAACTGACGACTGTCAGGCTGGGTGATGGGCGCACAACCTCTTTTTGGAATGATACTTGGCTTTCTCATGGGCGTCTATCAGACAAGCTGCCGGTGCTATACAGTCATACTCTCAAGCCAACGGCTGCAGTTTGCGCGGTGCTCACTGATGGCCTGTGAGCTCACCTTGTGCCTCGGCTCTCTCATGTTGCTGAAGCAAACCTCGAGCAGGCCTTGGCATGGATTGCGGATGTCACACTTTAGGAGCATGGTGACCAGAGGTGCAGTCCGCTCATCGACAAGGATAATAAGCTGCGCACTGCACCAATCTACAGGCAACTAGTTGCTGGCTCTGATTTCTCATGCCCGTAATGTGGGAGAATTGCTCACCGCCGCGTGTACAAGTTCTTCACTTGGCTCTTGGTGCAAGACCGCATCAAATGCAGAACGACTCTTCTGACCAAGCATGCTGTTGATTCAGCTACTTGTGAGCTCTGTGGTGGGTCCGATGAAACAGCTGAAGCTGAACACTTGATCTTCCGCTGCCCCACTGCAACGGCATTCTGGACGGCGATCGGTGTCACATTGCAGCCCCATGTCAGTGTGCGTGCACCGTGGGAAATCGTCCGCCCGCCAAATGTTCCGGAGCGCCACTACCACTATTTCTCCACCTTTGTTGCTGGATGATCCGGAAACATAGGAATGAATTCATATTCCAAAATGAACCTTTGTCCCTTCGTCGCCTATTGCTGAACTGCAAGGAAGAAGCCTACATGTGGCGCTGCCGCCTGCCACGAGCTGATGCTTTTGTTTCTGATTCTTGGTGCTTTATTTTCTTCAGTTATGTAACCTATAGCACTCCTATGCTTATAATCTCCTGAAGGCTGTACAAAAACTTTTTTGGGCCAAATTTGGGCCACCATTAATATAATAGATACCAGGTGGGGACACTCCCCCACCGGTTGACCAGTAAAAAAAAAAGGGTGAACCGAGGAAACCGGCCCGGACCGGTAAGTCCGGTTGCCACCAAAACCGGTCCGGTTTCCGTAGGTTTTGTGAACCCCGGTCACAACACGGGCAGCATTTATACAGACTTTCACAAGCTGTGGGACACATTTTATTCATTTCTAACGTAATCAAATTGGAGGACTCTTTACATCGGACTCGCGCTCTCTTTTCGACTGTTCAGCCCTTTCCTTTCTAGAACTGACAGAACCGAACCGCACCAGATATTGCCGTCCTTTTTCCTATTTGCCACCACTTGAATTTGATGTTCCTACCCTTGCTTGATCTGGCAGCACCAGGTTTCTCATGCACAAAACAGCCATGTTTAAAAAAGAAATAGTTAACAACAGTCTTACTATTTTTTTTATTGAGGAATAACAGCCTTACCATTGCTATATAAACGGGATCAGAACACATATGACATAATTAAACAAGATCACAAGTAACTAAAGGCATCACACTACATAAACTTGCAGCTGGATGCTTCAGATATCTCAAACAAGCAAGGGCTAAGATATAAGTGTCTTCTGGATACCGAGCAAAGGTTTCAGGAGCATGCTACAAGTATATTCTCCAACTTTTCAGGAGCATACTGTTAGAGAACAAACACAGAGGCAGCTTGCACCTGATGCTAGAGATGATGTATCTGCATTGCACATCTTTCCTAAACATTAACCAAAAAGAGTTATACATTTTTTTGTTGTCATATTATTAATAAGCTACAACATTACAAAAATGTCGCTATGATTAATGAACATAAATCTTTCTGGTTTGCAAAACAAAAGTTTGGTCAGCGAAGCAGCCTTACACAATATAGTAGCAATCTAATTAGGTGGTGTTTGGATCCTCTATAGCTTCAAAGAATCTGGATTCTAAATGTAGTTTGGCTTCTAAAAAAAATATGAGTGAGGGTGTTTGAATCCTGGATTTTTAAAATCTAGAATTCAGCTTCTTAGGTGGTTAATGACCGGCTTGCCCTTCCTATTTTTTTGTGAACAGTGGCACAAGTTGTAATTATTCAAAAGCATTCAAAGGCAGTGGGTTTTTTGACAAATAAAATCACCTAAAAGCTGGGTTAGGCTAGATTGTGGGATTCTTAAAATCTCATAATCTGGATTCTAGAATTTGGTGCATAGTCTAGCCTGTTTGGATCTCTTATAGCTTTTAAAATATGAATTCTTAAAATCTAGGTGGATCCAAACAGGCCCTTACTAAAACATATAAGAGTATCTTCAAAAGCCTTTGTAAAACATTAGCTCAATTTACAGATTTTACCTTCTTTGTAAAAATAGAAACCTCCATAAATAGATGGGCTATCCAACAGACTAGGTATTATAATCTTGACTCTCCATATTCAAAAGGGTTTGGCTGGACTGGACCGCTAGCATCCAAAGCTTCTGTGTGTGTGTGTGGGGGGGGGGGGGGGGGGTGGGTGTTACGTAAAGGTTACAAGACGCATGAATGTTGACAACCATTACACTATGTCCATGGGCTTGAATGAAAAAGCTTGGGACTTGCTCCCATGGCGGGTGGCTCTGGACGGTGAGCTTGCCGGCGATTCAGTGGGCGAAGGGCTCGGACAGGTAGGGGAATCGAAAGAGAAAAGTGATGGGGTCGCGGGGAGGTTCTCAACGTGGGCGGATGTGGACGGTGGCGGCTGCTCCCGGGCTTCACGTGGTGGAGCGCTTCCAATGGCCAATCAACGACCGCGACCGGCTGGCGAGGTACGGCTTGGCTTAGCGGTGCTCCTGGCGGCGTCAGTTTCGTTCGATGCGGAAGGGGTGGCCCGTCGTGCTACGCGCCGCCGCGGCGCCGCCAACGGGCAGGAGCCAGCCTCGTCGTCCTCTTGTTCGCCGTAGAAGTGAAGCAGCACCTAACGAGGGTAGCGAGAGGCGGCCGGCGGCGAAACAGTGGGCGATGGGACCGCCGCTCGACGACGTTGGTTCGCCCTTCTCCGACGTGCGCGGGAGCAGAAATTTGCGGGCGAGCTGCGCGCGCGCGGGCGAGATGGCGAGGCCAATTCGCTCATCAAAGATGGCTAGCCAGGTTTGCAATATGCCGAGCGCGATAGCGAAGAGAGGCAGATGACGACGCTGTTCTGGACTCCAGATTTTCCTTTTTTGCAGAAGCGAAACAGGATAGTGATTTGTTGGAGTTGCTCGAAGTACAGGACAAAAGAGGACTTTAAAGCAAAAGAGTATGAATTATGCAGGACCATAAAAAAAGTTTAAGTTTTGCAACTTCAATGCAACTAGAAGAGAGGAAGTGGTGAAGGCATACCTCAAGTAAATCATCCAGAATATTCCAGTATTCTACTATTCTTTCTCCAGCGACCGACTCCTGTCTTCAGCTAATATTCTCAAATGTCCTAATTCACTTGTGCATTCTGAATATGAACGTGAATGCACATTTAGTTAAGAATCCTAGCAGTGACGTTCCAGATACTTACATTATAATTTTCAGGATCCACCAGCTCGGTGTTAGCTTCGATAATCCCATATGATCCAAAACCGCGCGTCCGCACCAGATTCTTTGATAAAGTGTTCCACAACACTTATATCTCAATCAATTTCATTAAGGTCCACACAAGTGTCTCAATTAAAAACCATCCACATGTACCGTTCAGTTATTTTGTCCTGCCCCAAAAGCTCACCATCCAAGTCACAGCCAGCATCTAGGCAAGATATTCACAAGCTCTGGAGCATAAATTTTATTCATTTCCATGTGAAACATATTACATTGGATGACTCTTTGTATCAGTGACTAGCTACCTATCCACTTGAAAAATAAACAGAGGGTAGCTCTGCTCAAAGCCTCCCGAACGCAAAAAAATTCAGAGTACCACATCCTCATGTCCTCCAAAAGCAAATTTCTCCAATTTTGTTGGATATAAACTTGATTTTAATCTCTTTCCTTTCTTACCACTTAAACTGACAGTTCTGCCCTTTGCTTGAGTTGTCCACTTGTCTATGATGGGCACCCTTTTTTCCTTCTATTCCCAGTCTGTCACCACCTGCATTGATGGTTCTGCCCTTCCTTGAACCCCAAGCAGGACCCACCCAGGAATCATCTAATGCATACAACACAGCCATGTATGAGAGAATGAATCAGTTATTAGTAGCCATAACAAGTCTAATTAGGTGGTGTTTGGATCCTCTATAGCTTCAAAGAATCTGGATTCTAAATGTAGTTTGGCTTCTAAAAAAAATATGAGTGAGGGTGTTTGAATCCTGGATTTTTAAAATCTAGAATTCAGCTTCTTAGGTGGTTAATGACCGGCTTGCCCTTCCTATTTTTTTGTGAACAGTGGCACAAGTTGTAATTATTCAAAAGCATTCAAAGGCAGTGGGTTTTTTGACAAATAAAATCACCTAAAAGCTGGGTTAGGCCAGATTGTGGGATTCTTAAAATCTCATAATCTGGATTCTAGAATTTGGTGCATAGTCTAGCCTGTTTGGATCTCTTATAGCTTTTAAAATATGAATTCTTAAAATCTAGGTGGATCCAAACAGGCCCTTACTAAAACATATAAGAGTATCTTCAAAAGCCTTTGTAAAACATTAGCTCAATTTACAGATTTTACCTTCTTTGTAAAAATAGAAACCTCCATAAATAGATGGGCTATCCAACAGACTAGGTATTATAATCTTGACTCTCCATATTCAAAAGGGTTTGGCTGGACTGGACCGCTAGCATCCAAAGCTTCTGTGTGTGTGTGTGGGGGGGGGGGGGGGGGGGGGTGGGTGTTACGTAAAGGTTACAAGACGCATGAATGTTGACAACCATTACACTATGTCCATGGGCTTGAATGAAAAAGCTTGGGACTTGCTCCCATGGCGGGTGGCTCTGGACGGTGAGCTTGCCGGCGATTCAGTGGGCGAAGGGCTCGGACAGGTAGGGGAATCGAAAGAGAAAAGTGATGGGGTCGCGGGGAGGTTCTCAACGTGGGCGGATGTGGACGGTGGCGGCTGCTCCCGGGCTTCACGTGGTGGAGCGCTTCCAATGGCCAATCAACGACCGCGACCGGCTGGCGAGGTACGGCTTGGCTTAGCGGTGCTCCTGGCGGCGTCAGTTTCGTTCGATGCGGAAGGGGTGGCCCGTCGTGCTACGCGCCGCCGCGGCGCCGCCAACGGGCAGGAGCCAGCCTCGTCGTCCTCTTGTTCGCCGTAGAAGTGAAGCAGCACCTAACGAGGGTAGCGAGAGGCGGCCGGCGGCGAAACAGTGGGCGATGGGACCGCCGCTCGACGACGTTGGTTCGCCCTTCTCCGACGTGCGCGGGAGCAGAAATTTGCGGGCGAGCTGCGCGCGCGCGGGCGAGATGGCGAGGCCAATTCGCTCATCAAAGATGGCTAGCCAGGTTTGCAATATGCCGAGCGCGATAGCGAAGAGAGGCAGATGACGACGCTGTTCTGGACTCCAGATTTTCCTTTTTTGCAGAAGCGAAACAGGATAGTGATTTGTTGGAGTTGCTCGAAGTACAGGACAAAAGAGGACTTTAAAGCAAAAGAGTATGAATTATGCAGGACCATAAAAAAAGTTTAAGTTTTGCAACTTCAATGCAACTAGAAGAGAGGAAGTGGTGAAGGCATACCTCAAGTAAATCATCCAGAATATTCCAGTATTCTACTATTCTTTCTCCAGCGACCGACTCCTGTCTTCAGCTAATATTCTCAAATGTCCTAATTCACTTGTGCATTCTGAATATGAACGTGAATGCACATTTAGTTAAGAATCCTAGCAGTGACGTTCCAGATACTTACATTATAATTTTCAGGATCCACCAGCTCGGTGTTAGCTTCGATAATCCCATATGATCCAAAACCGCGCGTCCGCACCAGATTCTTTGATAAAGTGTTCCACAACACTTATATCTCAATCAATTTCATTAAGGTCCACACAAGTGTCTCAATTAAAAACCATCCACATGTACCGTTCAGTTATTTTGTCCTGCCCCAAAAGCTCACCATCCAAGTCACAGCCAGCATCTAGGCAAGATATTCACAAGCTCTGGAGCATAAATTTTATTCATTTCCATGTGAAACATATTACATTGGATGACTCTTTGTATCAGTGACTAGCTACCTATCCACTTGAAAAATAAACAGAGGGTAGCTCTGCTCAAAGCCTCCCGAACGCAAAAAAATTCAGAGTACCACATCCTCATGTCCTCCAAAAGCAAATTTCTCCAATTTTGTTGGATATAAACTTGATTTTAATCTCTTTCCTTTCTTACCACTTAAACTGACAGTTCTGCCCTTTGCTTGAGTTGTCCACTTGTCTATGATGGGCACCCTTTTTTCCTTCTATTCCCAGTCTGTCACCACCTGCATTGATGGTTCTGCCCTTCCTTGAACCCCAAGCAGGACCCACCCAGGAATCATCTAATGCATACAACACAGCCATGTATGAGAGAATGAATCAGTTATTAGTAGCCATAACAAGTCTAATTAGATCTCAGAAAATAAATGTCCACATATGCATATAAATGGGATCAGAAAACATAATGTATATTCACAGTGACTAATAAGGCAAAGCATTACATAAGCAAGCAGCAGGACTAACTTTAACTTGTATACTAGAGAATGCAAAATAGCAAGCCAAAGTTGCTAAACATTCTACCATAGGGATCACATTACATCAAAAGAAAAATCTAAGCATCACAATGCATCTATAGCAGCAAATAAGGGAAAAATCATCCATTCAAGTGATGGAAAATCGCACCCACAATCCTTCACACCCCATCTCAACTTCAAGTAGGAGCTGCTGACCATCACAGCAAACATAACTCTGCTTCCTCTAAACTCAATGGCATCAGGAAAATCACACTCGGATTCCTGAATCCCCAACATTAACCACAATTTAGTGAGAAATTATGCTCAAAATTTACTCCTTTGCAAGATCGTAATCCAGTTTAGATCTAGCAAAACTGAAATGCCAAAAAAACTGCAGGAATTCACATAGCACCAGCAACCCTCTAAGCAAGCGTCGAGCCTGAGCAACCACAAACAAATGCAATTCATAACAAATGCACATCATCAAAGTATGCAATGGGTATAAAGGCTTGAGTATGAGCTAATTGACCTTATTAATGAAGACAACAGACATAGCCTAGCCGGTCATCAGGCCACTCTCAGGAAGAACGGGCGCCTCGACCCAGACGCATGGGTGCAGTTGCCACCCCCATAGAAGCACCATCCCTGCATTGGTCCTGGTGCCATCACCACCCTGCACCTGCTGGCCACGCCGCAGTAGCAGTAACACGGCATGGCTCCGGTACTGGCAAAGCAGCCTTACACAATGAAAGATAGCATAAGTACAGAATGATATGAATAGCACTTGTATTCATCATGGGGGCAATAGGCCCAAATATATACATGTACATGTGTAGGCAAATATGCACAAAACCCCTTATACAATGGGGAAACTACAAGAATACATATACATCTAACACCCCCCCTCAAACTCAGGGTGGATCAAGCACACTAAGTTTGGAGAGATAGAACCTGTGCCGAGCGCTAGTCTGTGCCTTTGTAAATAAATCAGCCAACTGAATCTCTGAAGGCACATACTGAGGAGCAACAATACCATCCTGTACCTGCGCTCGTGTATAAAAAGCATCAACACCAACATGCTTACTGAGCTCATGCTTCACCGGATCACGAGCCATACTGATAGCACCTGTACTGTCAGATAAAAGAGGAGTCGGCATGGAAACAGAAACACCAAAATCCTCAAGCAACCACCGCAACCAAGTAACCTCTGCCGTCACAAGAGCCATAGCACGCAACTCAGCCTCTGCACTCGAACGAGAAACTGCTGTCTGCTTCTTAGTCTTCCAAGCAATGAGAGAACCACCAAGAAACACACAAAAAGCAGAAAGAGATCGACGATCAGAGGAATCACTAGCCCAGGTAGCATCACAATATGCCTTGAGCTGTAAAGAGCTGGAGCAGGGAAAGAACAAGCGACGAGATATAGTCCCACGAAGATAACGCAGGACACGAAGCAAGTGAGTATAGTGGAGCTGAGTGGGAGCTGAAACAAACTGACTCAGGATATGTACAGAATGCGAGATATCAGGACGAGTAACACCAAGATAAACAAGACTCCCCACAATATGACGATATCGAGTAGGATCAGTGAGAGGCTCACCATCAGTGGCACGAAGATGAACATTGAGCTCCATGGGAGTCTCAACGGTGCGATAATCAGTGAGAGAAGCACGATCAAGAAGGTCATGAATGTACTTTTCTTGGGATAGATAAAACCCCTCAGGCGTAGAGGAAATCTCAATCCCAAGAAAGTAACGAAGAGGACCAAGATCAGACATAAAAAACTGCTCACTCAGACGCGCCTTCACAAAGGCTATATACTCAGAATCATCTCCCGTAATGATCATATCATCAACATAAAGAAGAAGAAGAGTCCGACCACGAGCAGAAGTGTGAACAAACAGCGCAGGATCATGATTACTGGCAGAAAAGCCAGCAGCAGTGACCACAGAAGCAAAGCGCTGAAACCAAGCACGAGGAGCCTGCTTAAGGCCATAAAGTGAGCGACGAAGACGACAAACCATGCCCTCAGGAACAGAATACCCAGGTGGAGGACGCATATACACCTCCTCATGCAACTCACCATTAAGAAAGGCATTCTTGACATCAAGCTGAGAGATGGACCACTCACGAACAGAGGCCACAGCAAGAAGAGTGCGAACAGTGGTCATATGAGCAACAGACGCAAAAGTCTCATCATAGTCACGGCCATGCTCCTGCTGAAAACCACGAGCCACAAGACGAGCCTTATAGCGCTCAAGGGAACCATCAGAGCGGGTCTTAACCTTATAGACCCACTTACAGGTAATAGGACGAACACGTGCAGGAAGAGGAACAAGATCCCACGTGCCTGTACGCTCAAGAGCAGCAATCTCCTCTGCCATAGCGTGCTGCCATTCCTGATGAAGAATAGCATCACGATAAGAGGTTGGTTCAGAAAGAACCGTGGTAGAATAGGCAGAAGGAGAATAAAAATCAGGACGCTGACGAAGACGAGCACCACGTCTGATAAGCTGCTCTGGCAAAAGATCCTCTGAGGAAGATGCATCAATCATAGAAGATGGCGCATCAGGAGTAGAAGGCTCATCAGAAAAAGATGACACATCAGAGGAAGGTGGAACACGTCGAGTATAGACATGTGTCACTGGTGGCTTTAAAGAGTAGTCAGGGTTCGTATAAGGACCCGTAGAAGACCGTCGAGAAGCCACAGGTGAAGAAGGCACCACAGGAGAAGGTGCCGGTGCCAATGAAGAAGGCACAAGTGAAGAAGGCACCACCGAAGAGGGTGCCGATGCCGGTGAAGGAGGCATGATAGAAGAAGGTGCCTGCGGAGGAGGCACCAGGCGAGTACTGACAATAGAGACATCAGGCAAAGTCAAGAAGGAAAGTGGGTCAACTAAAGATGCAGAAGAGGTGTCTGAAGATGGACGAGGGTAGTAAGGACGTGACTCGTCAAAAACAACATCTCGAGAAATCCGCATCCGACGACCAACGGGATCCCAACACCGATATCCCTTATGCTCAGCACTATAGCCTAGAAAAACACACTCAACAGACTGAGCGGTCAGCTTAGTACGCTCGCGAGGTGCAAGAAGCACATAACATACACATCCAAAAAGACGAAGTCTGGAATAATCAGGCAACTTGCCGCAAAGACGCTCATAAGGAATCCCTCCATGAAGAGCTGATGAAGGCTGAATATTAACCAAAAAATTGGCAGTAGAAACAGCCTCGGCCCAAAAATGAGGAGGAACAGAAGAAGCAATCATAAGAGCACGAGCAGTCTCAAGAAGATGACGATGCTTACGCTCAGCGACACCATTCTGGGCATGAGCACCAGGACATGAAAACTGAGCAAGAGTGCCTTGCTCAGAAAGAACCTGACGAAGAGCTCCAGAAAGATACTCTCCTGCGGAGTCGGCACGAAAGACACGAATAGAAGTGTCAAAATGAGCACGAATCATAGCAGTAAAAGTCTTATAGATGGATAAAGCCTCACTACGATGTTTCATAAAATAAATCCATATGTGGCGAGAAAAATCATCTATAAAAAGTATATAATATCGTTGTCCCCCTGTAGAAACAAAGGGAGCAGGACCCCATACATCTGAATGAACAAGATCAAAAGGACGCTGTGACACTGACTCACTAGAATGGTAAGGAAGCTGTATCTGCTTGCCTAACCGACATCCCTGACACTGAGCTAAAGACTCATGACCTGAAACAGACCCTAAAAGATCACGACGAATCAAAGCCGACAACCGAGAGCCACAAATATGACCCAAGCGATGATGCCACTGAGCAAAAGACGACGTCGAAGAAGCAGCAAAAGCAGAACCAACTGGACTGGCAGGCGCAGCGGAAGGAAGATGTAGCCAGTCAAGCTCCCAAAGACGCTGTGAATCACGGCGCCGGGGGCCAGTGCCAATCACCTGACCCGTGGATCGATCCTGAACATAACAAAAATCAGGATCAAGAATCACACGACAATCATAATCAGTAAGTTGGCCAGCGGACATAAGCTGCATGGTCAAATCAGGTACACAAGAAACATCAGGAACGGAAAAAGCGTCAGATAAAAGAGTGCCCTGCCCTACAACAGGAAGAGGAGATCCATCGGCAGTATGAACAAAAGGAGAGCGAGATGGAGAAACCATGGAAGAAAGACAAGAGCGATATGGAGTCATATGAAAAGAAGCACCAGAATCAAGAATCCATGGACAAGTACCTGGAGTAGAAGGGGGACGTGATCCCTCAGGGGAAGATTGAGAAGCAGCAGCAGAACCAGACAGTGCAGAGGACTGAGTCACAGAACCAACAGCTCCTGGAGACGGAGAGGCGACGAGGCGACCGAGCAACCTGATGATCTCCTGTGTGTCAGAACCAGTAGAACTCCTCTGAGACCCTCCAGTACCAGAGCTACCAGCACCCTGTGAAGACCGACGAGAACGAGCCCGTTGTTCCTTTCTCTTCTTGAAACAATAAGCCTCCACATGACCCTCTTTACCACAATGATCGCACTGAAGAGCACTACTGCCAGTCCGACTCCCAGAAGAAGGCGCCATGGAGGAAGGCACCACAGGAGGAGTAGCAGCTGGAGACAAAGGAGAACGAGGAGCCGACGGCGAAGAGCGAGCAGCCAACACTGAAGAGTACTGTAACAGACCAGCAGCACGAAGACGAGTCTCCTCATTACGAACCTCAGCAAGAGCCTCCATGAGAGTAACACAAGGGTGACGAGCAAGCAACTGAGCACGGCGTGGCTCAAACTCATCACGAAGCCGCGTCAAGAAGTCATAAGTGCGATGAATCTCCAGAAACTTCTTCTGACTCTGGCAGGACTGACAAGTGCTGGGAGACAACTGAGGACCAAGAGTGTCAATCTGACGCCAAATAGTAGATATCTGACCATAGAAATCATCAACTGTGCCATCACCCTGTCGAACAAGCTGCTCCTCACGAACGGCAGCAAGAAAAGTGGACTGTCCAGTAGGCTCATAACGCTCGCGAAGAAAAGCCCACATCTGATGTGCATACTCAAACTCAACAATATCAGCAGAAAACCGATCCTCCATGCTGGCAACAAGAATAGAAGCAGCTCGAGCATCCTCATCAATCCAGACCCTGTAGGTAGCATACTGTGACTCATAAGAGGCCATAAGATCATCATAATCAGCCTGCAACTTCTCAACACTAGCATCATAATCAGCAAGCAACTTGTCAAACTGATTGGTCTCCTCAACAGTAGCTGTCGCAGATAGGGTAGGCTTCACTGGAAGCACAAGCGGCACAGGAGCAGTAGGGCGAGGTGGACAAGGCAGCTCGCCAGTAAGAAACTCCCAAAGACGAAGACCCCGCATATGAATCCGAAGACGAGGAACCCAATCACGATAGTTGGTGCCATTGAAAAGCACCGGGCAGCGAAGAACGGCAACACCTCCAGATGTAGTCAAAGGAGCCATGTCGACGGCGAGAGCGCAGAAGAGAAGCGATGCAAGCAGCTTTTTTTTTTTTTTTTTTTTTTTTTTTTTTTTTTGAGTACCCTACTCTCTGTACGTGGTCAAAAGCAGCAAAAAGAACGAGTCGTGCAAGAGAAAGGCCAACAGAAATAGAAACGTAGTCCCCTTTTTTTTTTTTTTTTTTTTATTTTTTTTTTTTTAACGAGCCGACTTGTGTTGACGAGCCGAGCCGCGAGCCCGCTAGCCGAAGAGCCGAGCCGGACCGCGAGCCGATGAGCCGAGCCGAGCCTCGAGCCGCGAGCTGACGAGCCGAGCCGACAGATGAGCCGAGCCGACGTCCCGAACAGAGCCGGCTCGAAAACAAATCGAATCGACGAGTTCGTTCGACGGCGGCGGCAGGCCCGGTTCGATTCCGATGACGGCGGCGGCACTTCCGGCGATTCGACGACGGAGGCGGCGGCGGTAGAGAGGACAGGCGGGGGCACGTCGATTTGCGAAGGCTGCAGCGCGTCCCGTGAAGAGGAACGGCGGCAATCTGATGAGACGGCGGCGGATCGAAGACAGCACGTCAAGAAGAGACGGCGGCGGCGACTGGAAGACGACGAATCGAAGACCGCGCGTCCAGAGAAGAAGGCAGCGCGGCTCGACGGAGATCCAATTCACCAGGGAGCAGAATCAATGGATCAAAAAAGAAGATCGATCGAAGGAAACAGCACGCAAGTGCAACGTGCGTGAAAAAAGAAACCTAACTTGGCTCTAATACCATGATATAAATAGCACTTGTATTCATCATGGAGGCAATAGGCCCAAATATATACATGTACAGGTGTAGGCAAATATGCACAAAACCCCTTATACAATGGGGAAACTACAAGAATACATATACATCTAACACAGAACAGATGAGGACCCAAGACATATATTGATAAATTATATCCAGCATCATCAGAAAGTTTAAACTTTGCAACCTTTATGAATTAAGACCAGAAGGGAGCATAAAAATAGTCAAAGCATACCTCAAGTAAATCATCCAGAATATATCCCTCTATTCCTCCTCCAGCAATCGAGTACTGTCTTCAGCTAACATTTGAGATTGCCCTGATTCATTCGGTGCATTATGACTATGAACAATGCTTGAGAATAACAGCAGTGATTTCCCAGCAAATCTCAGCCAATATGTTCATCGATGGGCCGTCTAAGATACTGACATTACTATTTCAGGATCTACGAGCTTGTTAATAGCATCGATAATCTCGTGTGAACCAAAACCACACCAGATTCTCTCATAAAGTGTTCCACAACACCAATACCCAATTAATTTCATTAAGATCCAGAGAAGTGTGTCTCAATCAATACCATCCGCATGTATTGTTCGAGTTATTTTGTCCTGCCCCTAAAGCTCACCATCTGAGTCACACATCAGCATCTAGGCAAAGATTTTCAAAAGCTCAGGAACAGATTTATTCATTTAGAGGTGGAATATATTGCATTGGAGAGGACTCTTTATATCAGCGACTAGCTAACTATCCACTTGAAAAATATACAGAGTAGCTAGCTCTGCTCAACACCTCCAGAACACACAAAAATAGAGTACCACATATGCGCTATGTACTCCAAAAGCAAATTTTTCCACTATGGCTTTCCTTTATCACTCGAATTGACAGTTCTGCCATTTGCTTGAGTTGTCCATTTTTCTAGGATTTGCACCCTTTTCCAGTTTGTCACCACCTGAATTGATGGTTCTGCGGCTTCTGCCCTTCCTTCAGCCCCGTGCAGAACCCCCACCAGGAATTATCTCATGCATACAACGCAGCCATTTATTGAAAAGAAAACAGTCATTAGTAGCCATATCATGTCCATATAAGATTCTTAGGGGAAAAAATTGTAAGCATATAAAAGGAATAAGAACACATCATAGCACAGCAACCAATTGGTTTGCATAAGCATTACATAAGCAAGAAGCAGGCCAAACTTTTAACTCGATACTAGAGAATGCAAAATAGCAAGCCAAAATTACTAATCATTCCACCGCAGGGGATCGCATTAGATAAAACTAAAAATATAAGCATCACAATGCATCTATAGAAGCAAACAAGCAAGGGAAGAACCATCCATTCAAGTGATGGAAAATCCCACCAGAAATCCTTCGGATCCCCATCTCAACTTCAGTGGGAGCTGCTGACCATCACATCAAACCTAACTCTGATTCCTCTAAACTCAATAGCATCAGGAAAATCACACCCTAAATCCCTATCCCCAAACATTGACCCCACTCTAGTGAGAAATTATGCTCAAATTTTACTCCTTTGCGAGATCTTAAATCAGTTCAGACCTAGGAAAAATGAAATTCCACTATTATTGCAGTGGATTCACAATGCACCAGCAATCCTAGCTCTAAGCAAGCATCAGAGCCAGGGCAACCACAACGAAAGAAATGCACTTAATCAACATATGCAATGGGTATGAAGACTAGGGTAGCAGCTAACTGACCTTTCCGAAGACAACACAGGGAGCCCGTCCGGCCATCAGGCCACCCACAGGAAGAACGGGCAACTCGGCCCAAATGCAGGGTTGCAGTTGCCGCACCCATAGAAGCACCAGCCCTGCATTGGCCCTGGTGCCATCACCACCCCTGCAAAATTATATCTTCTTTATATATTGTGATACACAAGATAACAAAACTGAAATTTTAATTCATGGATAGAGATTCGAAGAAGATTCGTGAGGTGTGAGCTACCGATTTGGGACATAAATCATGAGTTGGTTATCGTCTCAAATCAACGCGCATAATGTAGTGGTGATAAGGTTCAAACTCCTCCCCTCAAATAAAAAAAAAAGGGTTCAAACTCCTGAGATTGATGGTGTCCAGAACAGTATTATGGCCAGCTACATGTACCTGGTGGTAAAACAAATTAACCCAAGATCCACAAAATTTTCGAGCATCCCGTGTTCTGGTGGTACGAATCCGAACATCACAAACTGTATGTTATTTATGATCTTCAAAATTATATTTTTTCTTTATATAGTGACTTGGGCATGATAACAGAACTGAATTTTTAATTGAGATACAGATTCAAAGAGATTGTTTATGTCATTGATAATTAAAGAGCCAGTACATAACAGCCGAGGACATAAGATATATTAAGCAACAAGCATTGATAGTTATGCAGAACCATATTAAAGAACATTTCATTTTTGCAACCTGAAGGCTAGAAGAAGGCCTAGAAGCGGTCAAAGCATACCTTCAGTAAATCATCCAAAATATCATTCCGGCATTCAGCTTAAAATTTGAGACTGTCCAAAATTCAGTAACCAACTCCTGTCTTCAGCATAAAATTTGAGACTGTCCTCAATCCAGTTGGCACATTCTGAAATGTCCTAGTTAATTTCATTAGCATCCAGAAATGTCGCCACCAATATCATCTGAATGCATAAGTGAGAATGTCCTGCCCCTGATCAAAGTTAAGTATGTGCTGTGTATATGTCCTGCTACCCTGATTTGTGCTGCACCTGTACTGCAAGCTCTTCGCATGTTTCTTCAGACAGGCAAACTCTTGGGATTGATGGTGTCCAGATAGTATCATGGACAGCGACATGTACCTGCATGATAAAGAAAGTTGATCAAAGATCTGCAAAAGTTCGACCATCCCATGTTCTGGTGTTATGAAACCGAATATCAAAGAATGTATTTTTCTATGCTTGTTTGGTTGTTCGAAATCACACAGAATGTGAATAGTCTGCTGGATGGGACATCAAGGTCCAGTCCAAATGTTCATATTACATGCCGATAATTATTAAACACAGTGTTGACTCGTATGAGGCTGACCTTCACGCTGGAGGATGACTGAAAAATGATTTTGGAAGGTTTTGTTGGGTCGTAAGTTGCTGAATACATAGGATCCTAGGCTCAGTAAGCTTGTCCTTCGAAATTTGACTCCACCCCTAAAAGTTCAGTTGACAGAACACTGAAATATTTATTTGGACCATAGGATTCTGGTCTTCCATTGTAGTTGAAGTATAGGATCATGTCAGATTGAAAAATCTTGAACCAGGAATTGGTGGCCTCTCAACTTGCGGGCAAAATGTTGAAGAAGGATCAAACCTTAAATCTCTTCTGGCAGACCTTAATTTAGTATGGAATTCCCTTTTTTTTATATAGTGTCAGGCTAACAAAACTGAAAATTTAATCGACGGAGAGAAATTCAAAGATGATTGGTTTATGGGTGTGGGTATGTCGGGGTGAGACAAACTCTCACGACTGATCAGTCATTCGTGAGGTGTGAGCTCCCCCTTTTACTGTGGCGCTACTGATTTGGGACAGAAACCATGAGTTGGTTACCATCTCAAATCAACGCGCGTAATGTAGTGGTGATCAGGTTTAAGATTAGTTACCTGGGGTAGGTTGCTAACCGACATTGCCTGCCGGTGATACGCCGAGTGGTCATATGGAGCTCGCCGTCAAGGGGGCTGCAGCATATGGATCAGTCCATGATTCATCCTCCATAGAAGCCTCTTCCCACCTCTTGTTGAAGATTTGCATCTCCTTGAAGGAGCGCCACCTCACTGCAGCCCGACCAGTTGATGAGGGGCCCTTGCTGTTGTCACTAAGCATTGGTATGCCCCGATGTAGCACATATTCGCTGTCCACCACACCAACATTGTGCGCACGGTCACCTTTTGCACAATACCCAACCTTGTAATCAAGGCCCCACCCATGGACGAGGTCACTTTGCACCATGTGCCAAACACACCGCCATGCCTCTTGGGAGAAGACCGGTACCATAAACTCCACCCACCCCATGCACGGTGGCCCCATGCTATCTTCATCACACCGAACCCCTTGTGCGCGGCGGTGCATATCACTCGTAGGCATAAGCGCTCGCGCTGTAATGGCATGATGTATTTCGGAGCGGCGGTCAAGTGCTGGCTGCGACACCTCAAAGCCTTCCCTCTTCACGGTGTCAAGGTAGCGTAGTGGATCAAAGGTCTCAACTTCGATGTCTTCGTCCCAAACAAAGATGTACTCGTACTCAGCAACAACATCCGGATGCAAGAAACGCTTCGCAAACCACCATTTGGTTTGACCTTTCGCAGCCACATGCACTGCACGCTTGGACCATTCGAGATCATCCCATTGCTCCAATGTGTTGTCATAATGGAATAGCATAATCACGAAATGGTCAGCAGAGAACTTGGAAACGAGCCTGTTCACGGTATCCTTGTTTTTGATCCCAACAGCCACAGCCAACAGACTCTTCTTCGTTGGTTTGCTTTCCTCCTGCTGCTTCCGCCTCTCTGGGTTACCGGCCAGTGAAGCTTCCATCTCCAAATTGGTGTTGTGCTGCACGACGCCCCTCGGCATCGGCAGCGACGGTCGCGGCCGCCGGCGTCGATTGGTGCTTGCTGGCTCGACGCAGAGCGCTTTCCGATGATGGATGCTGCAAGTCCAAGCCTCGATTGGCAAGCTTGCTCTGTTCTGATGGAGCGCCCCGACGGCGCCGGCGCCAAGAAGAAGAACAGCAACGGCGAGCGCCTTCACCGCCGGCGCGGTGCTGCGCAGCCGAGACGCGGCAGCGCCCATGCCGCCACGCGCGAGCGGTCTCCGGAGACGCGGACGCAGCGGAGGATTGAGTCCACGGACGAGGTGGACGCGGCGGCGGAGGGCGTCCACCACGGACGAGGCGGTGGCGGTCGCGGCGGCGGAGTGCGGCCACAGACGAGGCGGAGGCGGCCGAGTGCGAATCAGGCAAGCAGTCGCAGCAGCTGGGGACGAGGCTTCGGAGCGGCGGGGCCGAGAGCGAGGTGGCACGTAGGGGCGGCGGGTGGCTAGGTCAAAGGGGAGCAGCGGGGCGGCGTGATTTGTTTCGAGGACAGAGTCGGAGTCGGAGTAGGCAGGGGAGGCGGCCAGCTGTTGGGGAAGAAGGTTCTGATTTGCGGGGCCCACCTCTTACCATATCCGGTTCCGATTGTGTTGGAGTTTTTTTATTCTTTTTTAATTTCTTTTCGTTCAAGAAACGTGCCTCGGGAATTTCTGAGTGTGCCCTCGCTTTACCGTCCACTACCCAGTTCCGACGAAACATAATATTGTTTCGTCAACTAAAATTTGTATTCTTTTTTTTTTTTAAACTTAGTATTTAAGGTGCTTTGACAGTGCGCACAAACAAAAGTGTGATGCTCCTTTATAAGTGAGTGAAGTGTATAGTTGATCTGTAAACTCTTTTTTGATCGTGCTATTTATCTTCCTCTACTTAGAAAATACTGATTTGACATACCTAAACTTATGTGTTATTTAGGTCTCTCTACTTATATTAGCATCTCTAAATGGTTTAGGTGTGTCATTTAGGTCCTTCTATTTATATTAGCATTCCTCAATTTAACTGACTGTGTCATTTAAGTCCAGTTATAAGCTCAAACCAATCTGAAGACAATGTAGCGCATATGACGTGGAAATGTGTTGCATGACGTCGTTGTGACGCATCTGACGTGGAAATGCGTTACATACAATTGTATTGCTATCAGATAAACAAGCATGCCATTCATTGCAAAGTCATGTCACCATTGTAACATGTGATGCAACAAGTGACGAGATTAATGTGGGTGAGTACATGTGAAATTTAAAATACAATTAGGACGAGTACATATGAAATATGATAGCTAATATTTTACATTGTTTTAAAGTATATGCAAAGTTCTAATTTGTGAGGACCATGCAAAAAAAACTAAAACGTCAATGAAACCACCTTTAATCTGTTATCAATACAACTGCACGAAACATCTTTCCGACAAATATGACATGTCAGGTCTGTTTGAGCAGAGTTGGACCTAGATGACACAGTCATGCAAGTTTAGGGATGCCAAATAACTAGAGGGACCTAAGTGACTAACCGATATAATTTTAGGGATGTCAAATCATTATTTTCTAAATAGAGGGACCTAAGTGACACAGCCAGACAAGTTTAGGGACCGACTGTGCACTTTACTCTTTGTAAGTTAAACTAGAAATTTACGCGTGCCGTTGCCAAGCTTTTTATTGTTGGAAATATGCGCAATATTTTAAATCCAAAGTTTAGTTTGAGGTTGATTTCATAGACATTCGAAACCGAGATGCAAACTAACTCTAGTAGCATACTGTAAAGCACTAAACACAAAGGGAGACATTGACTTACGTTAGGTTTGTCGATGCTAAATTAGCACAAATAGTAGACGAAGCAGACTGTCGATGTAGACGAAGTGGAGGCAATGAATGAGCGGCCACACAGTTGCGCTGCCCAGCGTCCCTTGTGTGGGCTTCACGACGACAATGGCTCGAAGATACAACTCACCCTTCTTCCTGTGCACGACAAGGAAAAGAGCCAGCGAGATGTAGCACATATCTCTAGAAGGAAAGAAGAAGGTGTATGAAAAGGAATTTCATGGTTAAGTAAATCTAGACGTCTCCAGAGTCTAATAGGCACGCCTGCCCTCAAGGAGCTGTTTTCTCTCCAATAATGCCCACTAATTGGCAGTCAATACCTGGCTGGCCAATTAATCCCAATGAAAGCATTAAACCGTATATTAATCCTCTCTTAATTATTCGGTTCAAAAAAAGTCCTCTCTTAATTATTACTAAATGGTCAGATTATAGAGAACTTAAAATGACAACAATACACACATTCATGCCAAGAAAACCAAAAAAAAAAAAAACACGAATACGCGCACGTGTGTACTTAGATTAGCTCACAATCTCTTTTATAGCTTACTTTGTTTGGCCATTGTCATGTAAATTACTATATGAGTTGGTGTGCTTCACCTTACTGAATAGGCCCCTGAAAGTAACCAAAATTTCAACATTTATTTTTATTTGGATGCCCCACCAGTATATCAACTCACTTTATAATTACATTTTGACGTAGGGACTAGTTTCAAAAGGCTTGAAATTTGTCTTTGTCTCAAGCAAATGAAGATGTAATGATGCAAACCTTTTAGGTTTGGTAGAGAACATATCCTGTAACAATAACAGAGAATGAATACGTCCCTTAGGTAGTAGAATGCCACAGATGGGTAAACAATATAATTTTTCTGTTCAAACTCGTGGCAAGAGTTATTGTTTATATTTTTTCTGTTCAAACTAGTAGAATGCAACAGATGGGTAAACTTTGAAAAATGAATTATTTGTCAAGAGTGGTTGTTGTTGTTGCATCGTATATTATAATAGTAAAAGTAATGTTCAATGGCTCTATTGCATCATCACATGATTCACATATTTTTTAGATTACATAGATGCCTACAGACAGATTGAGTACATTCTAGCATTGACGAATGTTTTCTCTTGTCCTCTTTGTAAAGACACTTTTGTTTGCAATTTTGCACAATACTCTGCATCGTACAACATAGAATTAAATATGGGGGTTGCTGAATCCTCAAACTGAACACATGAAAAAATAATAATATATATGATTTTGCCATCTTGTGGCACAAATGCAAAACCGAGTCTTTTGCAAATTTTGATTGTAACCTTGCAAAAAGAAATGCAAATTCTTTGGTAATATCAGTGTATCACACCAATTCATCAAGATGAACTAGACCTTTTTTTTTTTTTTGACACGAACTAGTCCCTTTCTTATTAAACTTACAAGCGAGAGATCCAGAGAGAACATGTTGGACTTCCTAAAGGTTAACTTGGAAATATTGTAGCAGTAGTACTACTACAGTTAGGTCATTGGCAAGCATAGTCCGATGATTTTAGAGTAAATACTGGATAATGAACTTGATAAGAAGTATCAAACATAATACTGAAAACCAGAAAGATGGATTAAATACTATATTGATTTATTTTAAATTCATTTTTGCACCAAAAAAAAATCCTAAATGCATTTCTAGCAGCATGAATGCAACAACCACCTTAATAAATACTATATTGATTTATTTACTTTAGAAATATTTTCTTTTACCTAAATAAATGTTATAACACTTTAGTATTAAAAGCAATTTTAAACTATTCCAAAAAAAAGTTTTAAAATTTAGTTCACAAACCAAAATTTGAAATTTTGGGATGTGACATTCTTCGGATACACAATCACCTTGTCAGGACGTGTATTTGGAGAACAACGGGGAGGTGCTGCCGAAATTCTGTCTCGGATAGGAGTAGAGCATGAAAACTAACCTCATTTACACATCCTCGGGTGGTTTTAGGACCTATCTTCACCTATTAGAATGTATAAATGAACGGTAGATGCAATTGATTTATCTATTACTCGGTGATATGTTAGAGGATGGATGACCGTGAGTGGATGTACACGGGCCGTCAAAGTCAGAGAGTTCGTGGACTAAGGAATGGATTAAAAAGACTCAAGTTTTCTTGAACCAAGCATTTGCCAATGTTGAAGGGGCGCCTCCTCGGACTTTCTGTCCATGTAGTGATTGTGAAAACCGTAAGAGACAAACAAAGGTGAACATGGGCAAACATCTCATCAAGTATGGATTCATGGAGAACTATAAACGGTGGACCCACCATGGTGAGGCCGATCGTATGCGACACGAGGTCGTGAGACCACGCATCAATGAGCCTTTTGACGAGGATGTCGAGGTAGCAGACATGTTAAATGAGGTTCATAGCCGTCTCAGTTCATTCTCTGAGGTGGCAAAGGAGGTCCATGGGCCAGACTTTGATCCGAGGTCACACCACCTCGATGGAGAAGTCATCATGATGGAGGGAGGAGGCAAGAAGCATGGGCGGTACTATCTCGGTGACAACGTACTTGACACAACCAGTACTCCCACGCTCTCTCAGATTTGAGCACAGAGTGGTAGCGCTGGCCCGAGCATACGTCAACAACCGTCTGCTACACAGGCCCTCCAGGTTACTACTGTTACATTCAACGTTCATCCATTTTTATCATTGGGATGCATGCACTCGAGTTTAACATTTGATTCAATGTTGCAGGCCTAGCTTGAGGAAGAGAGGATCAGACGGGAGCAGTTCAAGGCGACTATGGCGCAGCGGGTGCAGGAGCAGGTGCAAATGCAGATGTCAGAGATGTACTCCTTCTTTCAGGCTCAGTTCACGGCGATGGGTCAACAAGTGCCGACACAGATGCCCTGGGCTGCTCGTCCTCCCATTTCTCCGATGAGTCTCTTGACAGCCTTACACAACCTTAGACAAACTTAGAAAACTTAGGGCGTGTTCGTTTTGTTTAGGACTAAAGTTTAGTCCAAAGTTCTTGCTATTTAAAGGTATTAAATAAAGTGTAATTACAAAACCTTTTGCAGAAATTTGGGTTACTTTGCGAGACGAATCTAATGAGGGTAATGAAGCTGTGATTAGATGAATGGTTACTGTAGCATCACTGTAGCAAAACATAGCTTAATTAGGCTCGTTAGATTGGTCTCGTAAATTAACATCCATATGTAAAAAGGTTTTGTAATTAGACTTTATTTAATATCTTTAAATAATAAGATTCTCTGGACTAAACTTTAGGACTAAAGGAAACGAACAGGCTCTAGACTTAGAAAACTTAGAGTTGTGCTATATACATGTTGTATCACAAATGTTATGTCTTCCTTTGTGCAGCATCTGTCTCTATCGGCGGGGTCGAATGCTGCGGCTCAAGACGTAGATCTATCGGCAGCTCGCACTCTTTTCTCACCCCCCAACCCCTCAGTGATTTGTGTTTTGTGGACTATGTGTCGACTATTAGTGGACTTGTAGTGTTTGTGGACTATCTGTGAACTTGAGAGCGTTTGTGGACTTGTGAGCACTTTGTAGACTATATGTGGACTATGTGTGTATTAATTGTTAAATTGTGGACAATTTGAGGATTTGGATGTGGATGTGGTTGTGAATTGGATGCCTATTGTCATATATATTAACTGCCTATGTGTTTGTCAATTGAATTTATGAAAAAAACAATTAAAACCGAATCTGGAAAAAGGTTTCCTTGCTTTGCCGAGTGTGAATGCAGCTTTGCCAAGTGTCTTATTTGGGGGCACTCCACAAAGCTTTGCCGAGTGTCTCCTTTGACACTCGGCAAAGCATGACGCCGTCAGGCCCTCACTCCGTCATTTTTTTTTTCCGAGTGTCGTTCTTGGCACTCGGCAAAGCGTTTGCCGAGTGCCCGACAAAAAACACTCGGCAAAGAGGGCCTTTGCCGAGTACTCTCTCTCCGAGTGCACTTTGGATTTCTGGTAGTGCAACGCACGCTCTACAACTCGTTCACGACAATATCTCTGGCAGCCAACACGCGCCCGCGAGGCACCTAAGGTTGGCCTCCTCCTTGATCTCCCGCACCTAAGGTTGGCCTCCTCCTTGCCGAGTGCTGTTTGGTTCAAAATCGGTAACGCAAACGTAAACGGAATCAAGTCACGGGGGATTAGGCGTTGGAATGGGTGTTTACGTGATTTGTTTGGTTTCTTCCGGTAACGGTATTGAAAAGCACCCTCCATGGAAGCTTCTGATCTGCTATTTCAGCGGAAGAACATCAGATCGCCATCCCCGATCCTGCGCGCTCACTCTCCTCCGGCCCTACCTTGCGGTAGATGCAGCTGCTGCCTCTGCTCCGCAGATGCACTTCAGATTGCATCCTCAATCAGCGCCGCCATCGCGTCGCGGCGCGCCGCGTCCGATCCATTTGCAGCAGTCAGCAAGCCGCGGCGCTTCCAGGCTCCAATGATTCCGAGGAGGGATACTGAGTAGACGATGTGCGAGATGGGAATCGCGCGCAGAGAGGGAGAGAGATTGCGCGAGGAAGGGGAAGGGGGATGCATGGGTGAGAGGCGGCGGTGTTCAATTTCTCTTGCGGCTGCGGTATCGTAATGCGAAAACAGTCGGGGAGGGAGGGATTGGAAAATGAACACTCCGGTATCTGATTACGCGTAAACGCAAAACGGAGCGAGCCGAAAAAAGCACCTGTAACGGTTTCCATTACCCGACGTAATGCGATTGCGTTACATTTTGGTGAACCAAACACTACCTTAGATGCCCCTGGTCGCTCACCGTCGAAGACACACTGGTTTATATATTTCTAGATGCTCCACACGATGAGCATGACATAGGTATTGAACCCCTTACGCTGTCCCTTTGGCGTTTGTCGCGCCGCACGGTGCCACCATGATTGCAAGGTGTCTTCATCATTTGAAGGCATGAGGCGCTCGAGGTCAACACGCTACAGGCTATGGAATCAAACCTCTCTCGCCACCACACATTCAATCATCATGCATGTGTTGCATTGTCTCCTCTGCCTAATCACACAACGGACATCGTTGTGGGTGTGGTAGGTCTCTCCTTGCCAATCTGTCCGCCGTCCTGCACCGGTTGTAAATCGCCAACCATACGAACATCTTGCATCTCAACGGTGCCCACGCTTTCCATAGATGCTTGTATGGTTCATATGTTGTTCCACCAATGAAGAAGCTCAGATAGGCCAATTTGGTGGTGTACTCCAGAAGCTGCACGCGTCCATATGTGCTGGTCTTAATTGCGTCGGTTGTAGGGCCACTGTTTTGTATTGCGTCCCATAGGTGCAGGTAGTCGACAATGCCCGCCACATGATCCCTCCTCCGATGTCTCTTACCCATCTTAGATTTTGCAGCGCCTCACTGACCGTACTGTTGCGGACTGTTGACGGTCCTTACGACCCATTTTTACCGTCAACTTTATGCACCTTTTTGAACCTAACACCATCACCAAGTGTAGACATAGGGTTTATTTCTAACAAATTCCACTAGTCTTGGTGAATTATGAAGTACAGGCGCAATCCATACAAAAACAGGGGAAAACATGCACTAAACATGGACTTTGCAATCGACGGATTTTCCCCGGACTGAAGAACTTAGTCCAAAAGCCCAAAACCACAGAATCAGGCTTCAAGATCAAGCAATGCACGTGGTTTAGGCAAGTCCACAGGCCAAGGAAGCAGCCAGAGGAGGACCAGGCCCAGTGGGGCCCAGGCCAGGTCGGCCGACCCCCTCTGGCCAGGTCGGCCGACCTGCCAGGGAGGCCCCACTGGCCCATCTTTTTATGGCGGTTTATCACCGACTTTTGGAGGTCGGTTCCCCCTGCATTAAATGTCACCGACCTCGGGAACCGCCTCAAAGTTGCCGACCTTCCAAGGCTATAAATAAAGGGGCACCCCTCCCTCTCAACACACACCACAAGACGCAAGACTCTCCAATAGAGCTCCACTCCAATCTTTAGGCTGAGAGCCTTTTGTACACTAGTAGAATAGGAGAGAGGGCAAGGGAGAGAAAGGAATACTCCTTCCACTTTGGTGGAGGTTTAGTTCTATTTCTCTACCTTGGCGTGTAAACACTCTTTGTGATTTATACGTGGTGATTATTTATCTAGCGAGCAATATTACTTTACTAGGCGTAATTCCTGTTATACTTGTTTACGGGATCATCGCTCCGCAAGGGGTGCTCTAGCCTTCTAAATTCAGCTTTGGGCCGAGGTTAGAGTAGTAATCAACGGCATAGACGTGGTGTCTAGGCTAGAGGTTACCTTTGTTTGCTGTGTGCTCCACGGTTTGTAGAGGTAGGCGGCAGGAAGTGACAGCCCTGTCCGTCCAAAGGAACCCTCCACGTTCGGGTACGTAGTAGAGCTACAGGTCATAGTGGCTTGGCAGACCAGGCCTAAGCCGGCGTCCGAAGTAGACAAGTAGAGCTTGAGTTCGTCTATCCTTTAGGATAACTAGATATAATCACCCTCTCGATCCTAGTTTGCTAGTTGTCTTGGTTGTCCTTGGGTAAAACTTGCCCTGCGGTAGAATAACTCCGTTCATTGGGGAAAACAAATACGATACCTTGGAATACTCCCGGGTGAAGTGCTACAACGGTATTCCGTGCGCTTGCGGATTTATCTGTGACGTAAGAAATACCAACAAGCATTTCTGGCGCCGTTGCCGGGGAACGGTTGATATCTCTATTGCAAATTAAGTTCGCCCTCGTAATCTATCTTACTTACCGTTCTGTTTTTATTTCCCTTAATTTCAAAAACTCACAAAAACATTTCATGGAGTCACAACCAACCATCCAATCATTCTCTACTCCACGAGGCGAGCTCTTAGAGCCACCATCATCATCACAACCCATTTCTTCATTTGGCTATGAGTTTTCCCCTTATTACATTTCGATGATAAGAGGTTTATCCTTTTCGGGTTTTAAACATGAAAATCCTTATGAACACTTGCGAGAGTTTGAGCATTTGTGTTCATGCCGATCGATCCATGGCATGACACAAGAAACGTTGAAGTGGAAATTGTTTCCCTTCTCTCTCAATGGGAGGGCGAAGCAATGGTACACTTACACCGCTAAGAGAGTGAACGGTGATTGGAAAGAATTGCGAGACAAATTTTGTCTAGCGTTCTTCCCCGTATCCCGTATCATTTCTCTACGAGCGGAAATAATTAACTTTCGTCAAGAAAAAGAGGAAACCTTGAGTGCATCATGGATTCGGTTCTGTTCATTAACAGACTCCGGACCTGAATTGTTGCTCCCCGAACCCGTTTTATTACAACATTTTTATTCGGGATTGAGCAGCGATACCGCACTTTATCTTGACACGGCCGCTGGTGGATCTTTTACTCATAAGACCATAGCGGAAGCACACGAACTTTTGGATCGCATTGTGGAAAACACTCCTTTTTCTGCTGATTTACTAGTTGAGCCGGAGTCAAAAGATGAGGAACTCGTTGTGCAAGAAACACAACAATTGGTGCCTACAATGGTAGACCCAACAATCGAGTCCCCATCTAACACAAGAACAATGATAGAGGATGATGAACCTCTTGAGTTCCCATTTGAGTTCGAGGAAATTTTTTTTGAAAATTTTGGAGACTCCTCGAACTACTCTTGTCAAAAGAGGCCAAGACTCCCTGCACCAACCCCCGAACCTTTAGAAAAAGATTTTCTTTTGGAAACCATTCGGGAGTTGACATTGATCATAAGCGATGAATGGTTGAGAGAAAATGAGTTTTCTTCCGATACTATTCGTTTTGAACATCCTACCTCAACCATTCAAAGCTCAATTCGGGGATCAAAGGTAGATGTTCTCTATAATCCTTTAGTGGGTGCCAACATCATGTCCGAATCTTTTGCTTTAACCATGTTTGGGAACGAAGTTTGGGCACCCACTAGCAAACTCCTTAGAACCTCTCCGGGGCACTTCTTTGAGGGTTTGGGGATCGTTAGAGACGTCTGCATTAAGCACGATGATGCCGAAGTATCGCTGGATTTTCACGTCTTCGGGGTTTTGGATTTTGATGTTCTTGTAGGCCATCCCATAGAAAAGTTTTTCTTAAAAATATCGCCTTCTGGAACCTTTGACTTCACCCTCGGCAAGGAACCTTTTTCTATCCCTATCGTTCATACGCTAAATACTTTTGCCGAGGAGTCCCCCGAAGTAGACGATTGTATAGAGGAGGTTATGGCAGTTTTTCTTCATGAAACCCCCGAATCGTCCTTGGAAGAAGATGCTCTCAATTTTGTTTTAGAAGAAGACGATTCGGAAGAAACCTTTGAGCTGCCCGAATCGTCCTTTAGAAGCCACACGACCTAGTTTTCTAGGGTTTGAGAGACTCCGCCGGCGACTCGTCGACGGAGTTTTTTTCTGACGCTACAACCCCGACGTTGCCTCCCTGGTTCGTGTCTCTCGCTCGGGCTGATCAAGGGGCTGATCTGATCAGCTGCCCGACCTTGGCGTAGATCGATCAGGGGGGCGCGTCCGTGGGAGTTTTCGGCGGCATGGCGGCGGAATCGTCAAGGACGGGGAAGAAGGATGTTGACGTGGAGGAACTACTCAAGAAGCTCTAGCTTAGTGATGCAGAACGGGCTAGCGTTGTTCTGGCGAAGGAGGACCGGGAGAACCTTCCGGCGATCAAGTGGATGGCGGCGGCAAAGTTACTCATGACGAAGGGCTTCAGCGAAGCATCACTGATGTACACGATGAGATCGGCGTGGAACCCCGCACGCGATGTCTCTTTCCGCGCGATCGGGAAGAATCTTTTCGTGGTGCAAGCATACTGCTTAGGAGATTGGAAGAAGATCATGGAGGAGGGGCCCTGGATTTTCCGGGGGTGTGCTCTGATGTTGGAGGAATTTGATGGTGCAACCACGACTCCGCCTGTACTGCCGCACAAGGTTCCTGCATGGGTGCAAATCCACAAGCTTCCACCATTGTACAGGTCGGAATCAATTCTGAAGTTGTTGGCAGCTAGGATCGGAGAGGAGGTTATGGTGGACATGCGTGCTGTTCCAACGGGTGACGGGGATTTCTTCAGGGTCCGTGTCAACTTGGAGGCCTACAGCCCGCTTGTGAGATTGGTGACTCTGACGCCCGAGGGGCGGGACAACATTATCATCCAGGTGAAATACGAGAAGTTGCCTATCTTCTGTGCTCATTGTGGTTTGATGGGACACTGTCATCTGGAATGCGGCACGGGGTAATACATGGAGGAGGAGTTGCAGTTCGGAGCTTGGATGATTGCTGATGAGGAGACATGGTGCCCGGGAACACCGAAGGTTCGCATGAACCTGAATGGTGAGCGCGATCGCCCAGCTGACCGTGCAGGGAACAGCGCACCCAGGGGTCGTGGTGGTCGTGCTGGCAGGGGCGGTCGATCACATGAAGGTGTGTGGAAGAGGAAGGCTAAGGAGAATGACTTGACGGTGTCAAGGAAGCGAGGCTCGGGAGAGGCGGGGCTCGACGGTGACAAGGATGAAGAGCTCAAGGACACAGCCAGCAGCCCGTTGAAGCCTATAGCGGAGGATGCTAAAACCAGCAATGGTGAACAATCTGCTAGGAAACATTTGGACATGTCAGCGGAGTTGGAGAGGGTACCTCCACCCCCTCCGACGTACATCTCGCCCAGGGACAAGAAGAAGGCTAAGGCCAGCTCAGCATTGACGTCTACAAACTTGGCGGGCTCCGGCGAGGAGTGCCGCCCGGACCAATGAGTTGTCTCAGCTGGAATTGTCGCGGACTGGGCAACGCCGCGACAATTAAGGAGCTTCGCGAGCTTGCGAAGAGAGTTGCCCCTACTGTGCTATGTGTTCAAGAGACTCAAATTCATAAATCACGGGTAGAAGATTTGAAAAGGACTCTAGGTTTTGATAATTCTTTCGCTGTAAGCAGTAATGGCCGTAGTGGTGGCATTGGGATTTATTGGAATAATAATACTAGAGTCGAGATTTTGCCTTATTCCCAGTATCATATTGATGCGATCATTACGGAGGACAATCGGGAGCCATGACTCACGTGTGTGTATGGAGAGGCACAAACGGCGGAACGTCACAAAACTTGGGAACTTCTCAAGTACATTAAATCCTCATCCTCACTGCCTTGGATGTGTATTGGCGATTTTAATGAAGTGTTACATCGCTCAGAACATGTGGGAGTACAGGAGCGTTGCCACGCTCAAATCGAGGGATTCCGGGAGATGGTTGCTGTGTGTGGAGTAAACGACTTGGGCTACACCGGTCGGGACTGGACATTTGAGAAGGTCGCTGGAGGAAGTTTTTGTCGAGTGCGGCTCGACCGTGCACTGGCTACGGTGGACTGGAGGACGCGCTTCCCCATGGCAACCGTAACGCATATGGCGGCGGCGGCCTCTGATCACGGGCCAATACTCCTCACCTGGGAGAGGCGAGGACGGCGTGCGCGAGCTAAGAAGGAGAAAAGATTCAGGTACGAGCTAATGTGGGAGGAACACAAGGAGTTTATACCCATGTTGCAACAGGCCTGGCGGAATGCTCCAAGGCAACTAACCTGAAGGAGTTGGAGCGCAAGCTTACCAGTGTCGCTGGGCACATTGGTCAATGGAGCATTCATTCCTTTGGACATGTGAAACAAGAACTCAAGGAACTGCATAAACGCCTTGAGGAACTACAGGCTGATCCGCAGCGAACTTCGCCATCTCATGAAGAAATCAAAGTTGCGGACAGAATAGTTGAGTTAAACCACCGGGAAGAGATTATGTGGCGGCAGAGATCAAGAGTCATGTGGTTGATGGCTGGGGATCGTAATACCCGTTTCTTTCACCTCCGGGCAAGCCAACGGCAGCGGAAAAAATAAAATCGCCAAGTTGCGCAAGCAGAATGGCGAGGTGACGGAGAATGAAAATGAGATGGGACAGATGGTGATGGATTTTTACAAGGACTTATACCGGTCAGAGGGGACGGAAAACATGGAAGTGGTTCTTGATCACGTCCCTCAGAAGGTGACAACGCCGATGAATGACGCGCTGGCAGAGACCTTTTCCGAGGAGGAGGTGAAGCATGCCCTCTTTCAAATGTTTCCTACCAAGGCGCCAGGTCCGGACGGTTTTCCAGCACATTTCTTCCAACGTCATTGGGAGTTATGTCAAGAGGAAGTTACATCGGTGGTCCTGCGGGTCCTGAGGGGAGAGGACGACCCGACACTGATTAATAACACTTGCATCGTTCTTATACCCAAGGTCAATACTCCTGAAGAACTTGGGCAGTTCTGACCTATCAGTTTGTGCAACGTCATCTACAAGATAGCATCTAAAGTGGTGGTGAACAGGCTGAGATCAGTATTACCAGAGATCATCTCTGAAGAGCAGTCGGCATTTGTTCCTGGGCGGCTAATTACTGACAACATTATCACAGCTTACGAGTGTTTGCACTTTATGAAAAAAGAAAAGGGCTCGTGATCTTCGGTGTTGTGCACTGAAACTGGATATGAAGAAGGCCTACGACCGAGTGGAGTGGGAGTATTTGAGAGCGATCATGCTAAAACTAGGCTTCCGAAGACAGTGGGTCGATATGATTATGAGATTGGTCACCTCGGTGACTTTCTCAGTCCTCTTTAATGGTGAACGCCTTGAGAGCTTCAAGCCTACCAGGGGAATTCGCCAGGGCGATCCAATTTCTCCATATCTCTTCTTGTTAGCAGCAGAGGGCCTTTCGTGCCTTTTGAAAGACAAAGTTCAATCATCTAACCTCAGTGGCATAATGGTGGCGCCATCGGCTCCGGTGGTCAGTCACCTACTCTTTGCAGATGATAGCATGCTGTTCTTCAAGGCGAGTACGGAGAATGCGGAGATCGTGAAGAATACATTGCAAGAATATTGCAAGGCGTCTGGACAGCAGATAAACAGAGATAAATCATCAATACATTTTGCTAAAGGCTGTCGGCAGCAGACCCATGATGAGATTATGGACCTGTTGGAAGTTCATAATGTGGCCCTTAGTGAAAAATATTTGGGCATGCCAACTGATGTGGGTACCTCTACTAATAGGGCTTTCAAATATTTGAAGGACCGGGTTTGGAAGAGGGTACAAGGATGGATGGAACAAGCTCTGTCCGCAGGCGGAAAGGAGGTGTTGATCAAGTCGGTTGCCCAGGCTGTGCCGACCTACTCAATGGCGTGTTTTCGTCTGCCACGAGGGCTGTGCCAGCATATTGATAGCCTGCTAAGAAGCTTCTGGTGGGGTAGCAAGGAGGGGAAAAGGAAGACGTGTTGGGTCGCCTGGGAGGAGATGACAAAACCTAAATACATGGGCGGCATCGGCTTCCGTGATACAGCGTTGTTCAACCTTGCCCTCCTGGCGAAGCAAGCATGGCACTTGTTAACCGAACCGGGCACTTTGAGCGCTCGCGTTCTGAAGGCAGTTTATTTTCCGAATACCATGTTCCTGGACGCGCAATTGGGCTCTTCACCATCCAGAGTGTGGCGTTCGATCTTAGATGGAAGAAATATTCTGGAACAGGGCATTATTCGTCGCATTGGTACTGGGGAAGATACAAGCATTTGGCATATGAACTGGCTCCCCAGGGATGGTTTATTTCGCCCGGTGGTGCGACGCCAAGAAGTTCAACACCTTTCTACGGTTAGTGAACTGATTGACCACACAACCTGCTCATGGAGATCGGACATCCTAGAGGAGGGTTTCGTGCCGATGGACAGAGAGGTAATTCAAAGTATCCCATTGTGCAGCCGACGGCAACTTGATTTTTGGGCATGGCATTATGAGAAATCGGGTATTTTCTCAGTTCGATCAGCGTATCGTATGCTAGTTCACAACTGGGAGAAGAGATCGGCTTGGCTGGAGCATGATGCGGGAAGATCAGATTCAAAAGCAGAGGAAAAGGAGTGGTCGACCATGTGGAAAGTCAGAGTTCCATCCAAGCTTCGTGTCTTCCTGTGGAGATTGGCAAAACAGTCCATACCGACCAAGGATGTACTCCATCACAGGAAGATGGCTACGCAGAGCACTTGCAGTATCTGTGGTTCGGAAGACTCCTGGCGTCACTCATTGCTGGACTACAATATGTCTAGATTTGTGTGGGCCCTGGAGGAGGAGGAGATGGTCGAGCATCTCTGCCAAATTCAAGAGCAGGATGCGCGAGGATGGTTGGCGGCAGTTTTTGAGACTCTGTCGCACAAGGAAGTGACGAGGGTCGTTGTGACGTTGTGGGCCATCTGGTACGCAAGGAGGAAGGCGATACATGAACAATCCTTCCAGAACCCGCTGTCGACCCATGGTTTCATTGACAGATTCATATCCGATTTGGAATTGGGGGGGGGGGGGGGCAGCACTGAAGGAGCAGAGGGGGGGGGGGGGGGGGAGACAGCAGGCTGTGAAGCCCTGATGGTTTCCTCCACCAACGGGACTCTCAAAAATTAACGTCGATGCGGCGTTATCCAAGATCTCGAACACAGGTGCTGTTGCCGCAGTTGCTAGGAATGAACAAGGAATGTTTCTGGGAGCCTCGGCCGTCGTTTTTTCGAGCGTGTCGGACGCGGAACAGTTAGAAGCATTGGCTTGTCGGGAGGCTCTAGCGCTTGCTGCAGACATTGGTATCCGGCAGTTCAGAGTTGCTAGCGACTGCTTGAACGTAGTTAAAAACGTTCATGGGGCAGGAATGGGATCGTATGGCCAGATCATCAGGGAAATCAAGGCCAGAGCGACAAGTTTTACCTCAGTGGAGTTCGTACATGAGGGTCGAGAGTCGAATGTTGATGCTCACACTTTAGCACGACATTGCATTTATGAGTCTGTAGGTCGCCATGTATGGCTTCTGAGTCCGCCTCCGGGCATATGTAACTCCATCTCTTTGAACAATCAATAAAAGGTGGGAGTTGTCCTAAAAAAAAAAAATCTCCAGCGCGATGTGATCTCTCTCCATGACTGACATGTGGGCTCGACACACGTGTCACTTCTTCTGCTCTTCCTCCGAACAAAACAGAGAAGCCAGCGCCAAACCAATACCACTGCCGCCGCCGCCGCCGCCGCGTCCAAGCCCCCTGCGCCCCCGATTGCCATATCCCGGCAGCTTCTCTCCAGCCTGCGGCGGCGGCGCTTCATATCCAGCGTCGAAGTGCCGTCGCCTCGCACAGATAGAGGCCCTGAATCTGCACCTCGACTCCTTGCGAAAGTATTCAGCAAGCTAATTTGGCTGCTGGTGTTTTAGTTCTTGCAATATATATTATCATCCTTAGACTATCTCCAACAGATAGTCCATTTTAGGACTTACACATGATTTGGGGTGTAAAAGGGAAGAAAACTACCTCCAACGGATGACCCAAAGCAACCAACCATTTTCGGAGTCCGGCACTTCGGCACGCACAAATGCGGGAGCTCTCCACCCGCGACGAAGCATCGAATCGTTTTTCTCTCTGTCTTCCTCGCTCGATCTCTCGCTCTCGATCTCTCTCTCTCGCTCACCGGATGGACAGAGACGGCGACGGCGGGGGGCGGAGGCGGGCGGAGCCGAGGGCGGGGCTCGATTCGTCGCCCGGCTGAGCTGAATCGAGCGCCGCCGCCATCGCCTGAGGCCGAGCTCGTCGCACCAGAGCAGCAGGAGCTGGCCAACCCCTCCCCGCGCCTCACCGCGAGACAGGAGCTGGCCGCCATGGAGGACGGCGGCGGCACTCCTTCCTTGGCTCCCGCAACGACGGTTCCTCCGCTCCATCACCCGCACCTGCAGGCTGCACCTCCCACCCTCCCCGGCCGCAGCGGCGGCATCGTCCGCGTCGGAGGACGCGCCGCTCCTTCCAGATGGGGGCGTGCGGCGTCAGATAGGGTGTGGGCGGTTCGCGCAGCGAAGCGGTTCCTTCCGCCGCGAAGTCGGCCGCGCTACCGCCGAGACCTTCCTCCTCACGCGCTGCCGCCGAGACCTTCCTCCTCACGTCAGATTGGAGCAATTTTGCATCTTTCTAATCCTCACCCTGCAGCTGTTGGATTTGGGCAAGGGAGGGAGGAAAGAGGAAGAAGGGGCGGGCTCGGCTTCCGCGACGACGCGGGGGGCGGGCTCGGCGGCAGCGCGGTGGGAGCCGGGGTTGGGCCGCGGCGTCCATCTGCAGGGGCGCGGCGTCGCAGGGAGGGGCCCAAGGCGTCGCAGGCCACGGCGGCGCGCGTTGCCGCGGCGGGGCGGCTGCGCGGGGCCTCGGCAGGGAGGAGCCCGGCGGCGCGCGGCGCGGGGAGCGAGCGGGGCGGAGACACCGGCCACATCTACCCCTCCTCCTTTTCCTCGCTGGCGGGTCGGGGCGCGCGGTGGCCGTCGACGGAGCGGGTGCTTGGCGTGTCAGCGGAGGCGTCGACGGCGGTGGTGACTCCCAATTTTCGGACATCCGTTGGAGACCTGCGTTTTTACGGAGCGCTCTTTTAGCCTCACCAGGACACATTCCTGCCTTTGCGTCTTTGATTTACGTCCGAACCGTTGGAGATAGCCTTAGAGGTTCGGAACTATCGCAACGACCAAAAAATGTTCGCAGAGTATGCTCGAGCTTCTCCAGCACCACCAGCGTACTAGGAATTATTTTCATCTACTGGAAGCCAATGAAAGCCCCCGGAAACTGGTGTCCTGATTCCTGAATATCTTTAGTCTTTGCGTAGTTGAGAACTTAGTAATGTTAAAGTCGATTTAACGAATGTAAGTGCCTAACTTTCACGTGACAGAAAATTCTTTATAGTCAGTTACGTATGTTAACCATTGGATTAACATCCTATAATTGCAATTATGTAATATAGTTGTAGTTATAGGTGATTGGGAGGTAAGAAAGATTTGTTTTCTCGTAAGTGCAGGAGAACTGCGCGTCGTTTCATTTAGAAGAGGAATAAAGTACATGAGACAGTGCGATTAGCCCCTTCCCAAACCACAATCACCCATACAATTTGTAAAGAAGCAAAGCAAAAGAACACCCAAAACAAAATCAGGCGCACCACTACAGTAACAGAGAAAAAGGAACCAATTAATTAAGTAATGCCAGGAAGCGACCGAATGAGCAGCTATTATTACAGTTGAAAGTCCCCTGCCATGCACCATAGCGGGCAGTGCGCACTCGTTGCAAATTGTCCACATCAGATGAGACATGCTAGGCTGTGCTCCGTTGAAAACACAATCATTCCGATGCTTCCAAATCTCCCATGCAACCAGAATTGCAAGGGAATTGATTCCTTGTCCGAGCTCCTTCAGAACTTGATATCTAGCATTGCTCCACCAATTCGAGAAACGAGCAACTGTAGGATGTGATGCAGCAGAGATGAAGTTCAGTTGCTGCAACATAATTACTCAGATCTGTCATGAGAACACACACAGACATCAATATATTTTGAATTGTCTCTTCATCTTGATCATATAAAGCGAGAACCTTTACGGTACACCATACCACTTAGAGCAAGAAAGTAGTATGAGTCTAATCTAACCGTCCATTCTCGTGGGTATTAATGTAATTGTCATACTAATCAATAATATTTACCACCGCATGGTAAACTGGTTAAGCGAATCGGTATGGAAATAAATAAACTAAACGTTGTTCCTCGCCGCCAGCCGCCGCCGCTAACTTAGGGTCGCCGCCGATTAGCCGGTGACGTCGCCTAGGCGTCTCCGGATTGGTTCCCATCATCTGCTGGCCTCGCCATTGTGGATCCATTTTGATAGGGTTCCTGCGATGAGGCCGGAGGACGCACGCGCGCCGCCACCCCTGTTCCCGCCTCCAACGGCAAGGCGCCCACTCGCCCGTCCCCGCCGGAGGACGCACAGGCGTCCCCAACGCCCAGCCCATGAGGTCATTGGGCGCATATGTCTGGATCCCCGCCTGCTGCCATGGACAACGCCCGGCCAGCCTCAATGCCTCCCCGCCGCCATCGCACGGCCGACGAAGTTTCCTGGGCATCCTCTTGCCCAGGAAACTTGGAAGAACAGATGAGAAATTAGGTACTAGATCATTGCTGCGATTTGTCGAGTACTAAATTACTAAGGTGCCACTACTTTTTTTTCTCGACATTACTCCTGTACTCCATATACCACTTTAAAATACCACCGTACCACCATAGAGTCTTTCAAGTAGTATGAAGTGCATCTGTATGGTTAGATTAGAAAAAATAGACAGTCCACATTCATTACGGTGCACCATAAAGGTTCTCTATAAAGCAGGCATGCAGGATGTGGCTGGCTAACCAATCCGCTATCCAGCAGTGGCTGTTGATGGTGAGCGACAGGAAGTTTACAGAAAGGAGAGCCCAAGTCTTCCAAATCCTCTTCCATATGGTGCAAACTTAATTTTCCCAATGAAAAGGCATTGTAAGCTGACTTGCTTGAATAGATGTAAGATTTTGACAAGCGCCAAACATGCTGGTCCTGAGCACCTTGCTGCAGGTAAAGCCATCAACCAAATATCATATGCTGAGCTATTCAATTATAATTTGTATTGTGAGAGCTCCTTTTTATATCTGATATGGCGGGACGTTTTAGGTGATCGAGTTTTAGCAAGCTGAAACTACCAATATGGCAGAAACTCTGCATAGGAACCATTCCTCCCTACCCATGCATCAGATTTCTCTGACTCGACGAGTACACCAATTAAGCTCTTGAGGAGTGACTTAGTGAGGACTGTCTTGAGAAAATGAAGAACCAGATTGGTGCTGCCTAGGCTTGTCCAGTCCAGGTGACTCTGTTAGTTCCAAGGTTTGGAAGTCAAATTATTTTTTGCTTACACAGTACATGGGCTGAGTTTACAACAAAATGTTTTTTGTATTTTGTATGTATATCCAGATTTTGTCACTTTCATTTCTTTAAATACAATGACTGATTAATCTGATTTCTTATTCAACCTCTTGAACTCTGCCAGATCGTGTATGTGTCAGGATCACCCCGTCAATTGACAAAGCTGACTTCCTATGTGCCTGCAAAATCTTGGTATTGAAATGTGTAATGAGCATGGATCAGGATCTAAGCCCAGTCCGCCTAGGCCCAGCCGCATGGCCCATTAGTGGCAGCTAGGGTTTGGGAAGCCGCCGCCGCTAGGATTGCTTAGAGGTTAAGTAATAGGTTGCTTGGGAGTGAAGTTAGGTTGCTTGGGAGTCAAGTTAGCCCTCTCTATATAATGAGAGGATTATATTCAGATTGAATTAAGAAAGAAGTAAAGATTTAACCCTACAACTCTCTCTCTCTCTCTCTCTCTCTCTCTCTCTCTCTCTCTTTACAGCCGCCGCCCTCTATCTCTCTCTCTTGCGCCTGCGCCTCCCTCTCCTCCAGCCCTGGCCGCACTCCTCCTTCTCCATAGCCGCAATGGGGCAGCTGCTCCTTGATCATAACAACTTGGTATCCAGAGCCAAGGTTTCGATCGCTCCACCACCACCGAATTTTTTTTCCTACACATCAGCACCGACCCTGGATCCAGACAACGCTTCGCAAAGTGAATTGATTGCAGATGCAATCAAGTGGATGGAGGATTTCAGCCGGGAAGTCAAGGAGACATTCAACCGAAAGTTCTTGGAGCAGCAAGGCGTCTTGGAGCCAGCAATTAGCGTCGTCGAGGCACATGCAACCAAGGAGGCTGCCATCGCCATCTGCAGCAATAGCAGCATTGGTACTGTTCACGCGATGAACAGTACCCGCGCTACTGTTCACGGATCAGATCTGGAGGACCCTACCGTCAGGAACGTCATCCCTGCATTGTCAGCTGATATTCTTGCATCGACGGGCAATTCTACACCCCTGGTGGCTCATTCGGCGCTGCACACCTCCCCGGACGACGACTCAACCACTACAACTGCACCGGCCATCACCGTCAACCCCATATACAGCGGCGCTGCTACTGTTCATCGTAGCCGTGGTACTGTTCATGCGGTCGATTTTGTCGCCGCGCCTGATCTGGGAGCCACAGAGGAGACCGCCTTGATCGTCTCCGCCCGCATGGATGCCCGGATCGCCCGGAAGCTCGCCCCTGCCTTTTCCGAAGTCGACATCTACTTCAACAACAACGTCATTAACACTGCAAACAGTTTTGAATCTACTATTCAAGGTGCAAACAGATCTGTTCTTGGAACGAATTTATTCTCTGGTGATCCGTACATGGAGGTGTTCGACAGCTTTCTTCTTCCTAGCAAGGAGTTTGCTCGTCACCAATTCGTGAGACCCCCTCTGCTGCTCTACGACATGGAGATTGAAATAGAGGAGCCATATACTGCCACGGATCTCACAATCATAGTAGATCTATCTACTAAGGAGACAACTGCTAATCAGGTTTGCAATGTTTATAACATATTAGATGGTTTTGCTCCTCTCTCGCCTATTGCCTTTGGATCAAACAATTGGATCTCGCGAGCCTTTTTCGTTGCACCTTCTGATTCTCGGAATTCTTCTGGATCACAACCTGATGGATCTATTTTGCAACTCGGAGAGAATTTGATTGGATTTCACGCTTTGAATTTGGGATTTTTCCGCAACGTAATTAATGAGTCTCGATTGGAGTTTCTTGATGCTACAAGTCAGAAGGATACATCTGAATGGAGCCACTCAATTCATCCACCAAAGGACTTTCTGGAATTTTTATTGATGGTTTTATGGTTCATCCTAATGGATCTAAATTGCTGGACGTTTTTACTTGGAGTTCTGAAATTACGGAGGTTCTATCAAGTTACGCTCCACAAAAGTAAAATTTCCATTGCTAATTGCTATAAAGATCTATTGAACGTGCTATTGGGGATTTCTTGGCTGACGGAACTCAATCCTATTGGGTGGAGTATTGCTTTTGTAAATCTGAACTTTGGACAGCTCTCCCCTCACATTGGTCCCTGCCGAAAGATGAAGAACATTATTGTCACCTTAGCTGCACCTGCGGCAATTGACGGCGCCAAGGAGACCACCGCGGAGGAGCTGCACTACATCAAGTCCTTTTCCCAAATCTTCGGGGAGCAGGAATTCCAGGAGGCTTCGGTGATCACGACGAGGGGCTCTACATCGACAACTCGCCCCTTGTCGTCGCTTACGCGCCATGCTCCGGATCTTCCGATGTCGTTCATCACCAACGACCCGGAAAACAGATTTGGATCTGAGGAGGTCGCGCGCTATCTAGCCGCATTCCTCCTAATCTTCATGAGGATGGGCGTCTTTACACTCCCAAACTTCACCGCCAACAACTCCGACAACGACGATTCCATGGGCAACGTCACTACGATGGGAGTCACACCATCTGTCTTGGATGGCAACTTGCCTATGGTAAACTCCATTGCTACTTTGGAGGATTTACCGCTCCGTCTGAGCGGTGCTACCCTTGTTCCTCTGGCATATCAACGTGTAGAGGACGGGAGCTTCGGCGGCATCTGCACCAACAACTGCCACAATGTTCCTTGTGCGGACGCGCTCCTATCACCAAGAGGCGTGCCTTCACCAACAGTTGATGAGACGACAATTGTTGTTGCTCCAAACGTCAACAACTCTACGGATGAGATGTCTAAGGAGTTCGCTGTTGATGACATCTCCATCCATCACGCTATGTCATCAACAGCGAACTCCTTAGACGTCTCATCCGTAGAGTTGTTGAAATATCCAGGGCATCATCCAGGGCCGGACCAGTAAGTCTGGTTACCGGTTATGAAAATAGGTCAAAATTTGTTGAAATATTAAATTCATTTCAAATTCAAACTCAAAAACCGGTGAACTGACTCAGGTAGGACAAAAGCAACGGCAGCACCTCTTATTGCCTCGTTCACTGAACACGAAGCCTTGGAAGAAATCAGATCGTTGAACAAGACGAGTGCACCCGGACCTGATGGGTTTGGCCCGGGGTTCTACCAAGCGGCATGGCCACAAATTGCTCCCAAGGTTATGCAATTTTTGCAGGGGTTTCAGCAGGGGCAGCGTTGACATGGAGAGGATCAATCGATCGTATATTGTGTTACTGCCCAAAAAAGAAGCTGCACTGACTGTGGATGCTTTCAGACCGATCAGCTTACAGAACTGCAGGGTCAAATTGGCTACCAAACTAATGACCACTGTCCTGCAGCGCCAGATTGCACAACTAATTGATATTGATCAGACCGGGTTCATACGAGGCCGATCGATTTCTGAAAAAATTGTTTATGCAGTCGAGCTTGTGCAATGTTGCCACAAAAGGAAAATACCAACTCTGGTCTTAAAGTTAGACTTTGCCAAAGCTTTCGATTCGGTGAACTGGAGCAGCTTATTGGACATTCTACGTGCTCTAGGGTTCCCGGACCAATGGTGTCAGTGGGTTCAAACATTACTCAGCTCATCAAAATCAGCAGTACTTGTCAATGGCACTCCTGGATCGACCGTGGCTCACCTGCAGGCGAGGACTCCGTCAGGGCAATCCTCTATCGCCATACTTATTTCTGCTGGTCGCTGATGTTCTGCAGATACTTATTAAAGCTGACGGCGGGGTGCGACATCCGATTGTTGGTGACCGATCATGCCCAGTGCTGCAATACGCGGATGACACTCTTATCTTGTTGAAAGCAGACCTACAAGATGTATCTAGACTGAAAACACTCCCGGACTCTTTCTCAGCGGCCACAGGATTACCAACTATGGCAAGAGTACAATTGTGCCCATGCACGTTGACCCCTCCATTCTCCCACAATGTCTGAGCCTTCTCGGCTGCAGGCAAGAAGGGTTCCCTCAAACTTACTTGGGCCTTCCGCTGTCCAATGAAAAATTGAGACTGTCTGCTTTCAGTCCACTGATGGCGAGTGCGGATAGACACTTGTCCGGTTGGGCGGCATCCTTGCTTAACCCGATTGCACGCACTACCCTTATCAATGTCGTGATCGACAGCCTGCCCACATATGCCATGATGGCAATGCTGCTACCTCCAGGGCTTATCAAGCACTATGATGGACGCCGTCGCGCATTCATGTGGTCTGGTGAGGAAAAGGCCTCTGGTGCCGATTGTCTTGTTGCATGGGAACGCGTCACAATGCCCACTGAATGTGGCGGGCTTAGGGTTCGCGATCTGAACATCCAAAACAGATGCTTGCTCCTCAAACTCATCCACCGCTTTTACACTAGCACTGAATAATCATGGGCAGAGTGGGTACAAGAACAAGCTGACATTGCTTCCATGGACGGTGACATATATGGAGACCATTGGGAGTCCTTACGTGCTCTGCAATCTGCATATCAAGAACTGACGACTGTCAGGCTGGGTGATGGGCGCACAACCTCTTTTTGGAATGATACTTGGCTTTCTCATGGGCGTCTATCAGACAAGCTGCCGGCGCTATACAGTCATACTCTCAAGCCAACGGCTGCAGTTTGCGCGGTGCTCGCTGATGGCCTGTGAGCTCACCTTGTGCCTCGGCTCTCTCATGTTGCTGAAGCAAACCTCGAGCAGGCCTTGGCATGGATTGCGGATGTCACACTTCAGGAGCATGGTGACCAGAGGTGCAGTCCGCTCATCGACAAGGATAATAAGCTGCGCACTGCACCAATCTACAGGCAACTAGTTGCTGGCTCTGATTTCTCATGCCCGTAATGTGGGAGAATTGCTCACCGCCGCGTGTACAAGTTCTTCACTTGGCTCTTGGTGCAAGACCGCATCAAATGCAGAACGACTCTTCTGACCAAGCATGCTGTTGATTCAGCTACTTGTGAGCTCTGTGGTGGGTCCGATGAAACAGCTGAAGCTGAACACTTGATCTTCCGCTGCCCCACTGCAACGGCATTCTGGACGGCGATCGGTGTCACATTGCAGCCCCATGTCAGTGTGCGTGCACCGTGGGAAATCGTGCGCCCGCCAAATGTTCCGGAGCGCCACTACCACTATTTCTCCACCTTTGTTGCTGGATGATCCGGAAACATAGGAATGAATTCATATTCCAAAATGAACCTTTGTCCCTTCGTCGCCTATTGCTGAACTGCAAGGAAGAAGCCTACATGTGGCGCTGCCGCCTGCCACGAGCTGATGCTTTTGTTTCTGATTCTTGGTGCTTTATTTTCTTCAGTTATGTAACCTATAGCACTCCTATGCTTATAATCTCCTGAAGGCTGTACAAAAACTTTTTGGGCCAAATTTGGGCCACCATTAATATAATAGATACCAGGTGGGGACACTCCCCACCGGTTGACCAGTAAAAAAAAAAGGGTGAACCGAGGAAACCGGCCCGGACCGGTAAGTCCGGTTGCCGCCAAAACCGGTCCGGTTTCCGTAGGTTTTGTGAACCCCGGTCACAACACGGGCAGCATTTATACAGACTTTCACAAGCTGTGGGACACATTTTATTCATTTCTAACGTAATCAAATTGGAGGACTCTTTACATCGGACTCGCGCTCTCTTTTCGACTGTTCAGCCCTTTCCTTTCTAGAACTGACAGAACCGAAACGCACCAGATATTGCCGTCCTTTTTCCTATTTGCCACCACTTGATTTGGATGTTCCTACCCTTGCTTGATCTGGCAGCACCAGGTTTCTCATGCACAAAAACAGCCATGTTTCAAAAAGAAATAGTAACAACAGTCTTACTATTTTTTTATTGAGGGATAACAGCCCTTACCATTCTATATAAACGGGATCAGAACACATATGACATAATTAAACAAGATCACAAGTAACTAAAGGCACACACTACATTAACTTGCTGCTGGATGCTTCAGATATCTCAACAAGAGCAAGGGACTAAGATATAAGTGTCTTCTGGATACCGAGCAAAGGTTTCAGGAGCATGCTACAAGTATATTCTCAACTTTTCAGGAGCATACTGTTAGAGAACAAACACAGAGGCAGCTTGCACCTGATGCTAGAGATGATGTATCTGCATTGCACATCTTTCCTAAACATAACCAAAAAGAGTTATACATTTTTTTGTTGTCATATATTAATAAGCTACAACATTACAAAATGTCGCTATGATTAATGAACATAATCTTCTGGTTTGCAAAACAAAAGTTTGGTCAGCGAAGCAGCCTTACACAATATAGTAGCAATCTAATTAGGTGGTGTTTGGATCCTTATAGCTTCAAAGAATCTGGATTCTAAATGTAGTTTGGCTTCTAAAAAAAATATGAGTGAGGGTGTTTGAATCCTGGATTTTTAAAATCTAGAATTCAGCTTCTTAGGTGGTTAATGACCGGCTTGCCCTTCCTATTTTTTTGTGAACAGTGGCACAAGTAATTATTCAAAAGCATTCAAAGGCAGTGGGTTTTTTGACAAATAAAATCACCTAAAAGCTGGGTTAGGCCAGATTGTGGGATTCTTAAAATCTCATAATCTGGATTCTAGAATTTGGTGCATAGTCTAGCCTGTTTGGATCTCTTATAGCTTTTAAAATGTGAATTCTTAAAATCTAGGTGGATCCAAACAGGCCCTTACTAAAACATATAAGAGTATCTTCAAAAGCCTTTGTAAAACATTAGCTCAATTTACAGATTTTACCTTCTTTGTAAAAATAGAAACCTCCATAAATAGATGGGCTATCCAACAGACTAGGGATTATAATCTTGACTCTCCATATTCAAAAGGGTTTGGCTGGACTGGACCGCTAGCATCCAAAGCTTCTGTGTGTGTGTGTGGGGGGGGGGGGGGGGGGGGGGGGGGGGGGGGGGGGGGGGGGGGGGGGGGGGGGGGGGGGGGGGTGTTTAAAGTTACAAGACGCATGAATGTTGACAACCATTACACTATGTCCATGGGCTTGAATGAAAAAGCTTGGGACTTGCTCCCATGGCGGATGGCTCTGGACGGTGAGCTTGCCGGCGATTCAGTGGGCGAAGGGCTCGGACAGGTAGGGGAATCGAAAGAGAAAAGTGAGGGGGTCGCGGGGAGGTTCTCAACGTGGGCGGATGTGGACGGTGGCGGCTGCTCCCGGGCTTCACGTGGTGGAGCGCTTCCAATGGCCAATCAATGACCGCGACTGGCTGGCGAGGTACGGCTTGGCTTAGCGGTGCTCCTGGCGGCGTCAGTTTCGTTCGATGCGGAAGGGGTGGCCCGTCGTGCTGCGCGCCGCCGCGGCTCCGCCAACGGGCAGGAGCCA